>JAUPFT010000027.1:13333711-13933711 GCA_036936625.1 Parnassius smintheus behrii | reverse complement strand
TTCTGTGTCTGGGTGTAATTTATCTATAATATTTATGTATTTAGAAATATATAAGTATGTTTATCAGTTGTCTAGTACCCATAACACAAGCTCTGCTTAGCTTGGGACTAGATGGCGTTGTGTGTGATAATTGTGGCACATATTATTATTATTATTATTATTATTATATTATTTCTCTTTCTCTCTATCTCTCTCTCTCTTTCTCTCTCTATCAAAGCATTCGTAAACAGGATGGTTTTATGGCTTTAAGGCAATTCCAAGTTTTTTATTATAAAACTGTCACTTTGGTGTTATAAAAAATAATTTCTTAGTCAAATCATTTTTATTCAATGTAGAGATTACATGTTGTAATTCTTATTGAAAATAATTTTTTACTTATTCCAATGATTCGGAAAAAAACCGGTCCTGGGAAGGAACCCAGCGGGACTTATATAAAAAATACATAAAAAAAACTAATTTGCAATATGATATTTATACAACTGTTAGGAAAAAATTTAAAAATAGCATGGTAACGATCACCTCATTCCCAGAAGGTATTATCAACCATGTACTCTTTAAAGGTATAATAATTCTTACGAAACAACTTTTGCTAAAAAAATATTCAAAACTCTTGATATATATATATATATATATATATATATATATATATATATATATATAGGTTTGGATATTTTTTGCGACTTAGTTGTAAAAGCGTTTACATTGCCCCATGATGGAATTACTGACTTTGGAGTCGAGTAAACTGGTATAACTAACTTGTGCTCGTTCCTTGTACTTACAGAATGTACATCATTATTTTTAATTAATCTGTTTGGTTTTGTGTACATCCATATAATTTTCGTAAGTGTACTGAGAGTCTTAAGTTAATATATTTATTTCTTTAAATTTTTCTCCAAGGGACTCCATCGGACCTAAGTTATAAATTGTCTTATGGCTCTCTTAGGCAAAACATAGATAATTAAATTGTCTTATGGCTCTCTTAGGCAAAACATAGATAATTAAATTGTCTTATGGCTCTCTTAGGCAAAACATAGATAATTTCAATATCAGTCACTTATTTATTAATTATCCCATAGCAAGATTCCATATGACATCAAAACTAGAAACGAGGCATTCCGTCTCCATTCTCAGGATTGATAACGCACTGACATTTTTGTCTTTAATTGGGGATGGACGGAGAGTGTTTGGGCCACAAGCTCCACTTACTACGAAATCGACTATGTGCCTGTTTGTCACCTTATGCAATAAAAAGAAAACTTCATGCATAACTGCGTCCCAATAAAAAAATTCGCATCTCAGTTCCTTAAATTAAATGTAGTTTAATGCAAGATAAAATTTTCCATTCTTTCCAGGGTCGTCATTCACTGAAGACGGCAGCAATGAGGAGCTGGCGTCTCTGAGGACTCTGCTTCAGTTTCCTGAAGAAGTTGCCCTTAGACTCACTGACACTGAATACAAGATATTTTACCAGGTCAGTTTAGTATTCTTATCTCAGTTTCCTCATTACGATAAGCCCGTTAGTAGGTTACTGCTAACAAATGAACTTAAACTCTACGTATTATTAAGCTGTGTTAAACTCGACTGCTGATCATAAGATCCCGGGTTTAAACCCTGGGTCAGGCCTAAAAATCAGCTATCAAGTTTTTCTGCTAAGACATTCTCAGTCATTTTTTATAGTATGGGGTGACAAACGAGCACATAGTCCACCTGATGGTAAGTGTTTGCTGTGGCTCATAGACATCTACATCTATCCTCGATTATGAAACAAAATGCAGATGCATTGTCACCCGTGAGGACTAAGATAGAATGCCTCGTTTCCCGTAAAAAGGGTCTCCAGTTCTCAACACTCACCATACGAAACACAGCAGCATTAAGCTACTATTTTACGTTACCAGCGTGTAGTTCTGCGAGAGCGTGGTCCTTCCTCGTTCGAGCCAACCCATTCGTGCTACAACTATACTACTAATATAACTGCAGCATGGCTCTAACACGTCTGAGACGTAGTAGAGAAGTAGCAGTACGGAGTCAACAAGTTGGTGGTGTTTCACCCCCGTGCCTAGGAAAGCACTTAAAGCCGTTAGTCCTGCACCTGATCTCTCTCTGATGATGTCGGATTGCAGTTCCACCGGACTATGAGAGTGAGGGTATAGGAACTGCACATGTGACTCAGACACTCGTTCACTATAATCCTGTCTAGTACAGATGGTTTGTCTCCTTTATGACAGGCCGTCGTAACCAAATTTCGATGCAAGCTGTTCGCGACGCGACGGCCTAACAACGCTAAGAAACAAAGTGATGAAAGAATATTGTTTTTGTATTAATAGTGAAATTACCGACAAAACTGGGTGAAAACGTGTATTGATATAGCTGTGTAGCATGTTTATAACTCTTAGTATATTTGTATAGAATGTCGTTTTGATAACAATTGATGTAAACAACTTTTATTGTATTAAGAAAAATCGATCAATCGCAGCGCAGCGTATTATAGAACTCTCTAGAAGTTTTTAATCAACTGCGTAATAATTCATACCGAAAATAATGAGAATAATTTTATGTTCTAAAAGAGTTGTAAATATGACATTGAATTAGCATATGGCTTATAGATTAAGAAAGTGTAGGAATATTTTGTATAATGAAACGCATTTTGTAGTTATAGAAAAATCAATGAATTAATGTACCCAAATATTATGAAAATTTGGGATATTTCGTTGAATAACTTTTTACAATGTTAATGTTTTGAGTAACCTTTATGATATACTAATAAAGTACCAGACTACCGATTTGATGATGTATAGCATGTTAGTGTAGCAATTAGTTTTGTATAGAAAATATTGTAATTTATGCCATTTGCATAGTGAAAAGTTTATGTAATAAAGAGGCAAAACGAAAATGGCAAGCGGCTCACTGTAAGGTATAGCCAAAGTCTACCTTAGGGGCTCGGAACTCAGTAGGGTAGTAGTGTGAAAAACTACCGGTGACAAGCAGTAGTATCCGGTAGTAGCTGAAGTGACTAGTAGCAGTATATAGTGAATAGTGAAAGTGTTAGCTAGCCGAAAAAGGTCGTAACTGATATCCGCAGTTACACAAGTGATAAAATCAGCTAGTTTAGTCGATAATGGCTGCTAGTCAGTAGTATTGGAAAACCAGCTACTACCAATAGATATTTGATACTACCATACAATTTAAAGAAATCTTTTAAAATACACAGTGACCAACTAATAGTGAACAATCGTAGTTCAACAACCATGGTCAATAAACAATAGTTATAAAATTTCGCGACCAATTAATCAGTCAAACCACTGGTCACTACCTTGCTATTTGTATTTATAAATCGTGCATTTTGATTTGAACCTTAGTCTACAATATCTCAGCGGCACCCACAAAGACGGCAGTGGACGTGTCTTCTGGAACCTATAGGTGTAGGACGTGAGCGATTCGCAAAGTATCTTCGACAACATTTACTCCGAAGAGTTTCGCCCGTCTGGCATACAAGCAAATACAAATACTCTCGTATTGTGACGAAAGACAGGGTTTCTCAAAGAGTTATACGTAAACCCCTAGGGGATGGTCATAAATCGTAGGGGGTTTGCGGCAATATTTACATAATAGCAGTTTGCCAATATAGAGTGCACCTGTGTTTGCGCACACTCGTGCACTGTAATCCTTTTCTGCGTAGATGGCTCCTCTTAGCTATGGTTTGCAGCCGAAAAGTCAGTCAGTCTCGATATTGAAGTAATATGCGATTTATACTAGAAAAGATATAGCGAATGTAATCTGTGCAGCATTACGGGGTGAGTGGTCGGAGTCACCGAGTATCTTTTTATGGTATAGAGTAACTTTGAGCTCTTGGGCTTTAAAGTAAGTTGCAACAACTATCTCGAAGTCTCTTTTAATACGTTTTTATGCGTGGTAGAGCCATGCTACAGCTTTATTATGGTTGTAGCACGAATATATCACCACGAACGGGGAAGGACCACGCTCTCACAGAATACTAACATTTTTTTAAATATATTAGTTGTAGTATACGACTTTGTGTTTTTGTCTCTGTCTTTCTCCTAGTTTAGGTTTTATAGGGCGGCAAAGCTTAAGGTGACGTATTACCCTCGCGTACTTTAACATTCTTAGTTACACTATGAGTTGACTATGAATTTCATATTATACCGTAGAGGACAGAAAAAGGTCTGACAAGCAAACAAGTGTAATTATAAAAGTAAAGTATTCTTTACTGCGCAGTGTAATAACACAATAGAGGCGTTTTGTTCTAGATAATGGACGCAATATTGTTGTGTCGAGGCAACAATGAGAATTGAGCGAGCATTACCAGCCCACAATAAAGATTAATCTAGTATGGCTATAGACGATCTCCATTGATACAAGACCGACGCAAGTTCTATTAAAAAAAATATCGGTCAAGTGCATGGTGCATTACAGTTTGTATCTCATATTACGACAACTCCAACCCTCGCAACTATTTTTTCACCTAAATCAAGTATTGGATTGTTCAACAATTGGGGACTGGCATCTCTACCGGCAATTATACTTCTTCTATTAAACTTTTTACTTTTTTTATTTAAAAAAAAATACCGTAGGATTTTCTCCTGTATCTTGGAGGTGATGGTATGGCAACCCCATATTTAAACGTAGTAGTCATGCTCATATATACTATGTTTGTAGCACGAACGGTTAAACGCGACTGGGAAAAACCACGCTCTCATAGAATATCAGCGTAAATTAGCAGCTTTATAATCCAGTGTTTCGTATGGTGAGTGTAGAAATCCGGAGACCCTTTTTACTAGAAGCGAGGCATTTCTTCTAGGTGTTTAGGGATGACAACGCATCAGCATTTTGATTCTTAATCGGGGATAGCAGTAGATGTCTATGGGCCACAGCATCCAATTACCATAAGGTGGACAGTGTGCTAGTTTGTCGTCCTTATTCTATAAAAAAAGCTAAGCCACTTCGTTATGTAGCTATTGAATTGTATTCTATTCTACGCTAGATGCCTTATATGTCTTTTTACCGACTTCAAAAAGAAGGGGGTATTCAATTCGACTGTGTTTTTTTATGTGTGCTACCTCATAACTTTTCTCTTGGTGTTTACTTACTTTGTGTAACACACATAAAAAATGAAGATTGTGATGACTCTTTTTTATCTGAAAACTGGAACTTTTCTTGTGGTCCCATATAAATTTAATCAAGATATGATCAGTAGGTTTTGAGTTATCTTTAATAATGCGTATTTATTTGACTTCGAATACCCTGATGATGTTCTCATTTTAGTTATATTAAAGACTTTTGTACAAAATTTTAATTTTACCACTTGTAAGATCAAATATGTAAGGACAAATATCAACTTCTCGAATGCGAATGTCATAAACAAAATAAATATAATTTTCACTGCTCTACCAAAGGTCGTAATCCAAATAAAACAAAACATAAGAAGCTATAAAATATTGTATTTCATTAGTAACGTATGTTTCAACATCGGCGCCATACTTCGCATACAACTTCAGTTGCGAAATGCGTTGTTTATTTTATTGAAAGAAAATATAAAATACATTTTCTCTATACGATTTCAGTATGTGAAAATTATTACGATTTTTTTATAAACAAGTAAAATGTGTATATTTATGAAGTTGTTTTTATAAAAACGAAGTGACAATCTAACTTTGCGTCCAACTGATGGTAAGTGGTTATTGCAGTTCATGGATTTTGATCTACTCACTCATTTCATTCACAAGTCCACTGCTGAACATAGGCCTCCCCCAAGGAATGCCGCAAAGCACGGTCCTGAGCCACCTGCATCCGTCGACTTCCTGCATGTCTTACCAGGTCGTCATTCCATCTAGTGGATGGTCACCCTACACTTCGCCTGCCGGTACTAGCATGTCACTCGAAAACCTTTCTTCACCGTCGGTTGTCGGTTCTTCGGTCCATATGGCAGGTCCATGGCAATTTCAGCTTACTAAGTCTATCACGCTGAGAAATCACGAGCGTAGTCCTCACCATATCTCGCTGAGCGACCTGGAGTTTCCTCATACGGCTAGCTGTAAAGAAACACGTCTCAGATCCATAAGTTATCACTGGCAACACGCACTAGTTGTACAATCTTGTTTTCATGTTTTGAGTTATACCTGACTAGAAGATGTGTCGTAATCTCCCGAACGCTGCCCAGCCGAGTTGAATCCGTCGATAGACCTCGCGGTCAAAGTCGGACTTACCTAGTCGGTATATTTGTCCCAGGTTAAAATACTCGTCGACAACTTCGAGCGTAGTGCTCTCAACATCTACCGACATAGGTGTGACGTGGACGTTATTCATGACTTTTGTTTTGTCCATGTTCGTCTTAAAACCTATCCGTTGCGTGACACTACTGTGGTCCTCCAGCGATTCTGCCATAAGAACTTTATCTTCGGCAAATCGAAGGTGTGCGGTGTACTTAACATCAATGTATCGAAATCAA
Organism: Parnassius smintheus behrii; assembly: GCA_036936625.1. NCBI lineage: Eukaryota > Metazoa > Arthropoda > Insecta > Lepidoptera > Papilionidae > Parnassius > Parnassius smintheus. The sequence continues at coordinate 13,927,248 of JAUPFT010000027.1, read as the reverse complement.
AACGCGTTCATCACTCTACTTTAAAATCTATACATCTATACCTAGATATAAATAAATTAAAAATGTCTGTGTCTTTACAGACAGATTGAGATCGAAATAACTTCCTAATATTGAGCTGCTATTTGAATGCTACTTAAGACATGAATAATTTGTATGTATGTAATAAGACGTAAATTGTCTCTCTGTCCGCCTGTTCAGGAAAGAGTGACTGAATCGATTGTAAGGGCCTGCGCTCACAGAGAGCACGGTATATGGCACGGCGAGGTTATTTTAATGATCTTAGCACTGACACTTTATTTCAACTCGAATAGACAGAAACGCCTCGCTTGACACCGCTTCATGTCGCGGCACGTCACGGCATTCCATGGAATGCCGCGGCACGCTACTGCATCACGTGCAACGCATAGGTTACTTTATGTTGTTAACGAAGTGTGAGGGCTAAATAATTGAAACAAGGTTGAATCTAGCCTGTTCGCGATTTCAGCGACTCACGTGACTTGTTTGGCATTCCGTGGGATGCCACGGGATCCTCCGTCATGCCGACTTTTGCCTTGCCACCTAGTGCCACGTCATGCCGTCTTTGATGAGCAGGTCCTAATGAAACTTCAGAAACAGACAGAAAGCAGTGCCAGAACTCATCTAGGCTATACTTCATCCGAAAACCTTGATGATATTAAAAAAAAACCGAAGTACTTAAAATATATTATCTTTGATTACCTTAAGTCTAAACACCACGTTTATAGATCTTATTCAAGTGATGCCAATGCCAAGGCGTATCGCGAGTAAACAATAAAATGATATCTTTATTTAAGCCACAATTTACGGATTAAAAATTTAAGCATTCAATTCTTTAATAATAAAGAACTAACATTACTCAGTATTAGAAATGACTTTGAAATGCCCTTTACGTAAGCATTTTAATATTTCAGGGTCTGACAGACCGAGATAATGTAAAATTTGTACAAACAAATTCCAACAATTCTGTCTGGCAAGTTCTTAGTAGGGGGAGTTTTAGACAAAATAAGATAATTATTTATACGATAAAGCTGTCGCAAAAACAAGGCTACAGTAAAGTTTATTGTATTTTTTATAGAGCAGGCGTGACAAATGAATGCGCAGTCAACCTGATGTTAAGTGGGTGATGTGGCCCATAGACCTCTACATTTATACTCGGTGAATCGAAATGCAGATGCGTTGTCACTCCTGAGGACTAAGATGGAATGCCTCGTTTCCAGTAGAAAGGGTCTCCGGTTCTTTACACTCACCGTACGAAACATAACAGTATTAAGCTGCTATTTTACGCTCGTATTCTGTGAGAGCGTGGTCCTACCCCGGTCAAAGTGATTCATTCTTACGGCCTGTATAGGATGGATCATTTAAGTACATAATCGTTATATTATTATTATTTTCTATTTCTAAAAACATAGCTCAAACTATTCGAATAGAATATAGTCAAGTTCACTCCTGGTATCGTTGACTATCAGTTCATGAAGTTACATTATGCAAGTTAAGCCATTCCGATGGTCAGATGGGGCGGACAGACAAACAAAAATTATATGAATCTTTACTTATGTCCTGGCATTCAAATAACCCATTTTACTTAATAAACGGCATTCATTTTGATATAACAGACAAACACTTCAATTTTATTTGCATGTATAGATTTCATGCATTTTACTCAGAAAAGAATTTCAAGTTTTTATCTAGCGTCGTCGACTCGATTCACAGGAATTGCAGATAGTCCTCTTAAAGACGACAACGCACCTGCGATTCTCCTAATGTTGCAGTTATTCATGGTAGGGATGCAGGAAGTGACAAAAGTATCGATATATATCAGCTCGATATTTTATGTAAACGTTGACATCGACTTCGATATATCTAAAAAACAATAATATATCGGTGAAACTAATAAAAAATATTTGTACTTAATGAACTTCTATTGTATTTGTTTTTACTAGTCTAGTTCAATAAATCTGTCAATTACTATTCCTGTAAATACTAAACTAGAAACATCGTTTTGGATAATCAAGTGACAGTAACGTAAAATACTAAATAATAAAACATTGACAAAAATGGTTGCCTGTAAAGTCGGTTTACGAACTATAGTTTAATGTGACAACGTCATAACAAAACATTGATGAAATGATTGCATATTTATTCATGCGGCGCAAGCCGAACGCTCAAGCTGATCGTGCCTTTCACTTGTTCGTGCCGCGCTCTCGCTCCAATCGTGCTCAGCTCGGCTGGAGCGTAATGAGACAAAGAGTCGTCCTTTATCGTGCATGCATCCGGCGTTCATCGATTCATTAGACGTTGTCATGTCAAAATATAATGCTTTTTAATGAATCCAACGTAATAGAATATCATACTCATACACCTAAATCCAATTATGCAAACCAATACATAGCTGAAGGAAACAAAAGAAAGACTCTATGTTTGATGTGTTTTGCTGAAAGTAATAAATTGTGTAGGCTTCGATTAATAACTGATACAATTTTCTCAGATGAAACTGAGAAATCTGATGAAATCGCGGCAGTCAGTTCAAAATTTTAATGGATTATCTGAATTGCAGCGGTCTTAGTCAAATGTGTTTATTTGTAATATATCGTGTTTGAGACATATTTATTACTTGATATTTTATATTGATATATTGAAATGAAATTTATATTGATTTTAAATTTGATTTGATTTTATATTGATATCACCCAAAAATACCGCTATATCGAACAAAAAATATCGATAAATCGATATTTTTTCTACAAGCCTAATTCATGGCCGTCGGTAGTCACATACCATTAGGCAAGTCGTGTGCTCGTTTGTCCTCCCCTTTATACAAACTTTCATGTGCCTATTAAAAGTTATTTCCACAAATGTCCTCAATAATCTCTCTTAGAAGTTTTTTTAAAAATCGAAGGTACGTTCTTATAGTATGATTTCAGAGATTTTATTATAAAATTTTAGGAGCTACTAAGAAACAATTTTTTAGTTTTTGTTAATCTAAGTTAAGAAAGGAATTCAGGAATTACGTTTCTTAATATATAATTAATTAATGTTTGTTTGTTCATATTAGTTGCGCTGCCATACCGTTCATCAGATTGCACTAAAACTCTGTGAACTTATAGGCATAATACAATTATTAAAGTAGGTGGCGCGCGTATCGTACCGACAAATTTGTTTGAAAGTTATATATCATTCAACTTTAATATATGTATTATCATTCCTTATTAAACTATACAACTCTTCTACATTTAAAACGATATTTCCACAATTATTCCCTCTGTGGCAGCAACTCGCCTGCAGTACTTTTTAACGCGTGTACACCTGTTTCAATCAACTGAAATGGAACGTTTACTTTTCCAGTAAAAAGGGTTTTTGGTTATCTACACTCACCATACGAAACACAATGACATCAATCTGCTATATTACGCTGGTATTCTGTAAATGCAAGTTGGTGACAATGGACCGCAGCATCCACTTACCATCAGGTGAACTTTATAGTTCCAGGCTTTTTTGTTAAACTTTCTTGGTAAACACCAGAATTTCACAAGTGTTCGGATTTTCACATTTCAGCACTGAAATCATTCGATCATTTAACTTACAAATTTATCTTCGGAGGGTTTCTTTGGGATTGTCGTCGCAAAGTTTTGAGAGTACGGAATAAATAATTAATAAGAAGTTCGATAAAAGGAGAAAGACCGACTTGACGCTTGATATTTATGGATCATTTAAATATTCCTGTCTTTTTCAATATATTTTTGTCGAATTAAAGGTGAAGTAGATAGAGAGACCACTTCACAAAACACGTGTTGTAGTATCGACTGTGGTGTGTCTTTCTTATGCTGGGGCTACACTAAAGGGAAACGTTAATGCCCATAAACGCAACAATTATTGCTTTAAATTTAACGCGATAAAGTGAGTGGCTGCACTTCAACGGTCAACGTCGTTTCAAATTCAATGCCATTGAACAGCGTTAAAGTTGGCGTTAACGTTCCTTAAAGACTTTTTATATTTATTTAAATGGGTTCTATAAAAACCCATTAGACTGTCCTTCTTCCTTTTAGTTTCTTCGATAGTTATTTTAAAAAGTAATAATTGCGTAATTCGTCGAAAAGCATCAATCTTACGATGTCCGATTCTTAAAACTTTTGAGTCTCATATCCCACAAACATGACTCTGTTTGTAGAATTTTAAGAAATGTAATAACTTTTTTATTATTCCGCTTCATCATAGCCATACGTGCGACCCCGTTGCGCTCAAGATACAAACGTAGTGTGGGCCACACTTGTGGCCCATTTACGTTTGTCTCTTGAAGCGGCCACACTGTGTGGCTGTTTCAACGCGTTATATAGTGCGTTAATCTCTTTGATGTACCGCCATTCAAGTTATCGCCAAATGGTAAACGGCATTTTTAATTGCATTGTCATAATGAAATAAAGTAAGTCTAGATGATGTAATATTGCGGCATTTAGGTAAGACCGAAAATATGATACAAATATGTACAAATTTTTCTAAAACATTTACTGAAGAAATTAAGGGAATAAAGCATAAATGTAAACTTAAATTTTTAAATAGAAGACAATATGTGAATCCGAGTGTGGTGAGTTTTAGATATATGATGGTGTGCTCTTTAGATGTAGAAAAGGTTATTAATAATTTATCATGTGAAAAAGCCCCCGGATTAGATGGAATTAGGATAAAAGACATCAAATATATACGGAAACAATTAAGCCCTGTTATAGCAAATTTTATGAATATGTGTATGTTGAAAAGTATTTATCCCGATCAGTTAAAACATGCTATTATACGCCCTATATATAAGTCAGGAAACCACTTAGAATATGTTAATTATAGACCTATAGCCATATTATCTATTATTGATAAAATTTTTGAAAAAATTATTGTAAGCCAAATTTCTAAATTCTTGGAATGTCATAATATGTTGTCAGACGCTCAGCATGGTTTCCGCCCGGGGCGCAGTACAGTTTCAGCACTAACGGAATTTGCCGATTACATAAACGAGGCTTTGGACGCTGGTAAACAAATTATAACACTTTTTATAGATTACAAAAAGGCGTTTGACACCCTGGATCATGATATTCTGCTACAGGCGATGGATGAATGTGGAATACGAGGCCCTACGAATAAATGGTTTCGGAACTACCTGAGTAATAGGAAAATGCGTACGATGATAGCTGGTGTGACTGGTGAGGATATGCATGTGGATCTGGGGGTGCCGACTGGATCAGTATTTGGTCCATTAGGATATGTGATGCATGTGAATAGTGTGTCAAATGTCGTAAACAAGTGCCGCGTTTTTATGTATGCAGATGATATGTGTATTGTTTATGCTTCCAAGGATATATCTGAGATACAAAGCTATGTACAAGAAGATTTTGAAAGTATAACTAAGTGGGCACACGATAATGGAATTATATTGAATATGTCGAAAACCAAGTGCATGCATATACACTCACCATACAATCGACAAGTTAAAATCATTAATAAAGAACAGATACATATAATTGGCCACTCATATGAATGCCTACATGCTAATAAAATCGACTGCAGGTGTGATAAATTAGATTATGTCAATACATTTAAATATTTAGGCTTAACTATTGATCAAAATTTTAGCTGGAAAACGCATGTTAATGACATATGTAATAAATTAAGATCCATGGTATGTAAGTTTTATCAATTAAATGCAGTTGTAGACAAGCACACGTTACGCATTGTGTATTATGCGCTTGCTGACTCACTAATTAGCTATGGACTCATTGTATATGGGCGGACGTTTTGCACCTATTTAAAAAATATTAAAAATTTACAAATAAGGCTGATTAAGTACCTGGTGACCAAAAAAGTTAAAGATAATTGTGGACAGGACTATAATAACTTATTTCCAATTTGTAAAATACTGCCTGTAGACAAAAAAATCGAATACTTAATAGGCATACGTCACTACTATAGTGATGATTACAAAAGATATATTAATAATAAATATGATACAAGAAGTGTAAAATGTAAAATGCTTGATAAACCGAGAATGAATAATTATTATGGGGAAAGATTATTAAAATCTCTTATACCTAAGATATTTAACAAAATTGAACTTTTGAGAGGGAGTCCGCAACTCAGTAAAAATGTGTTGAAATCAAAACTTAAACAGTTGTTTCTTGATGAATTATCATTGGAGTAGTAGTTTATTTATAACAGAAGTATACCATTGTTTTAATTAGTGCCTGTGTTGTTTATAATTATAGTGTAAAGAAATATTTAATAAATGTGTATAATCAATATTATAAGTAAATTAGTAGTATACTTAGAAGATATTATGTTGAAAATCGAGCGTGTCTCGCCATCAAACGTAAAAGTTTGGCGAGAATAGCTATGTAAGCCTATTCTTTGTATATTTTTGTGATTAATAAATTGAAAAAAAAAAAAAAAAAATATTAACTTATTAACGCGTTAAATCGTGGCCACACCTACATTCAACGTCCATCAACGCGATAATCAACGGCAGTTCTCGTTAGTGTGGCCCCAGCAATATGGCGCAATTACACTTGGTAGCTCACTCGTATTCTATTGCCTATGAAATTCGGACAAACGACTAAGTGTAAACGATCGGAGTCGAGTAAGCCCGTCTTCGTACAATGTAGAGGCGAAACACGTGTCATATTGTCGACGCTGGTATGTCTTTCCTAGTGTAGTGGTGTTAGGATTAGTGGTGACGGGGATAGTGTACGCAATTGAGGGAGGTTAGGAGGTGCTCTTCAAACTAGATAAGACACTTTATTTTACTGTGCGGAACTTAGGTGATTGATTTTTTAACATCTTTAATTTAATGGATTTCCGCAATGCGTTTATACGTGGTAGAGCCACGCTGCTGCTATATTATAGTTTTAGCATGAATGGGTCGGCTCGACCGGGGCAGGACCCCGCACGTTTCGTATGGCGAGTGTAGAGAACAAGACACTCTTTTTACTGGAAACGGTGCAATAAATACATCTTAGTCCTGAGGGGTGACAACGAATCTGCATTTTAATTCTTAACCGAGGATAGATACAGACGTCTATGGGCCACAGCATCCACTTACCGTCAGGTGAGCTTTGTGCTCGCTTTTATTCTCACTCTTTAAACAAAACCTTGTGACATTAACGGTAAGGTAATAGGATGTAACGGGATAACTAAGTAAAAACCTATGGTATAGATGTTTTTCTATCAAATTGATCTATCAATAAATACTACTAATTAGAAGTAAACTTTTTACCCAGCGACCGGTTCAAGGACAAGAGCATTACAAATTCATTGGTTACCTATCGCGTGTAAAGTAGGATTATAATTTTCCATTTTTGTTTTTTTTTATCGAAATTAAATTAAAAGATATCGATGCCGTGAAGATGCGGTGAAAGAATATCGACTACCCTCTATCGTGCCGTGAGTGTCATAAGAGGTGATAGAGAGAAACAACCAGGAGATTGTCAGCAGCGTCTTAATGAAAAAACCAGTTGCCAGCATGCATTCCAAGCCTGTAGCAAATCAAAACCAAAAAACTCTAAATGCTTAATCTGTAAATATAAATTTACATCAATAGCAGTATTTATGCTTATAAATATCCCCCCTATGGCGTTAATCTATGGGGCAGAGCTACGTTCAGTAGTAGGCGGATACGGATACCTTTTTCTTCGTTCACTTATTACACCCTATTTCTTCCTTTCGTTAAAAAATTGGTAAAAATCAGGTAAAATATAAAGAGCCGTTCGATAGTTTTGAGAGTAACTTATTGCTGGCACTTGCATGAAGGTTGTAGACATAGTGCAATTAAATTACGGAAGGTGGCGCGCGTATCACACCGACAAAATTTGAAAGTTATATATTATTCACCTTCAAGCAATGTATTATCCTCCCTAATTTAACAACATCGTCATCACAGCCTTCACAAGTCCACGGCTGAACATAAGCCTCCCCAAAGGAATGCCGGTCGGTCCTGAGCCACCTGCATAAATCGACTTCCTGTATGTCTTACCAGGTCGTCACTCCATCTAGTGGGAGTTGTCCTACTCTTCACCTACCGGTACGAGACTACCACTCGAGAAACTTTTTTCCCCTTCGTTTGTCGGTTCTTCTAGCTATATAGCCGGTCCATGGCCACTTCAGCTTACTAATCCGTTAGGCTATGTCGGTCACTCTGGCTCTACTGCGGATATCTTCATTTCTAAGTTTATCACGCAGAAAAACCCCGGGCATAGCCCCTCTCCATAGCTCGCTGAGTGACCTTAAGCGTCCTCATATGGCCAGCAGTGAACGACCACGTCTCCGTTCCATAAGTCTTCACTGTCAACACGCACTGGTTGTACAGTTTAAAAATCATTCTTACAAATTTAAAACAATATTTCCGCGATTATTTCTTTTACGGCAGCAATGCGCCGGGTACCAGCCAGTATTTTATAAAAAAAAGAATTCAGTCCATATTTGATGTGTTGAATACTTGAATAGCATGCATACAAAAAGAACTTAAAACTATAAGTAAAACGACTCCTTTTATTGAAGTCAGTTAAAAAAGAAACATATTAAGGTGTATTAACCGTTTTATTTTAATAGTTTTCTACCCAGGTTGTTATCATTTTTTTCTATAGCTACGTACACAAATGCTAAAACTTTGTCATAAAAATCGAATACACCTACAGCGATATTTATTTGTGTAGCATTCATAGAAATAAAATGGCAACATCTGTTCTTGATTTGTAAAGCGCCTTAGGAAGCTTCAACATTTGTAAACGTTCTTGGAAAAAGTCAATAAGTTATCCTCCATTAAAATATTATAATGAAATATGATAAATATACTTTAAATTAAATCTAACCCATAAATTTATAAACATTATTTCTAATACTAAAAACCTTAAAAATATATATTATAATAACTAAATTAAATTATTAAAAAAGAGGTCCTTTAGGCAAGGTTCCGAAGATACTGGCAGCGTTTCCCCGTTGAATAGCTAGACTAATTCTTTGTCCGAGGTAACTGCCAGCTCTTCGGTCTCCTGTGACGTCGATTAACCTTTTCGCTATTTCCTTAAAAAGGCTTATAGCGCTAGGACCCCACGGACCAAGGGTCTCGACACCGAAAGGGACAAAAATACATTCGGAGCCTAGACCCCTGTATTTGCAAACTTTAGCCTTTTCTGCCGCTTCACAAGCCGCACCAGCTCTGTTGTTGGTTCCACGTAGATGGGAAGGGGCCAGCGTGTCTGAACAGGTTGCATCCCATACCAGCACCCGGCCCATCCTCCATGGAATCAAACTCATACCGTCCGGTCTCTTGCCATCGTCTCTTGCAATACCAGACGGCTCAAGTAGACTTGGCACGTTGACGGTGGCAAGAGACCGGCGTATGATATCGTTAAGTGCTGCATGTCTCGAGAAGCGACCTGCACTTTTTTGGCATGATAGTCCGTGATATCCTAGCTTGTCGACGTCACTGCCACACGGACATTTATGAGGAGCGCAGACCGGAACCCCAAGCCGTAGACAGGTTGCGATTCGGAGCGTGTCAGGCTCAAGAAATGTTCCTGTATTTGACGAAGGATACGCGTGAAGCCAGTAGCCGGCCTCATGCGTACCCACGGCCAAAAGCCTAGCACGCGCCGAACCTGTACTAAAGCTCAAAAGATTGTCATAAGTCAATTTGCAGTTTATGTCGTCCCAGCTCCTCTGTGAATTTAGAGGAAATTGAAAATTTTGACCAGGGCATGTAATTAAGAAAGCGTTTCTAGCTTCTTCCAGGCCAGCAATCTCAAAGTTTGAAGGGGATGCACTTAAAATTTTACTTATGAGATTTGCTGAACTGTGGACAGAAGATAGGAAGGCTGGTAAAGAGACACTGGAAATTTTGCGAATTCCTAAACCACCATAACGGATGGGTAGGGATGCTTGGGTCCAAGATTGTTCGTTCATGTGTATATTAAGAATCGATTCTAAACTTATTTTGATTAAGTTGTCCACTTGTGTCAAAAGGTCTGGGTGATTCCAAAAGGAGCAGCAACGGAGCACATACGTAAATTTCGGGACAAAAAGGCAAGATTTTAAAATGCAAAGTGCATAATGTGGACTAATTTCAAGGAGACGGTCAGCAGAATTTTGAAATTTAGCAATTGAATTATTAATATATTCAGAAATAGATTCGTTAAAAATTGGAGAACCTAAAAGGTAAAGGGAATTACTGTTAACTATTTTAATATTTGGTGCCAAAGTATTAAATTTGTGTTTTACGTCATTTAAATTTAAGTTGCAGTTATTTATAAAAAGTTCGCATTTGCTAAAGTTAAGCTCCAAACCAATGGCTTCAAATTTATTTTTGATTGAAAAAAGGTCAGAAAATACAGTTTCCATATCACCTCCTAAGGTTCCGTCATCCAGATACCAAATATTGAATTTAGAATTTAAACTTTTGATTATGGGATTTATAGCCAAACTAAAAATTGCTGGTCCAAGGGGATCACCTTGTTGACAACCTACTTCCGAGGATAATTCATTAGATCGATATAACAATTTTGTTGGGTCAGCGTAACTGAGAAGAAGATAATTGTATATTTCGGGTATATGTTGATTTATTTCAGTCAGTAGGGTCCCCCTATTTACCGAATTGAAAGCATTTTTGACATCAATTTTGAGCAACACGTCAGGATGTCCATATGTTAGGAAAGAACGTAGGGCATGGACGGCTGCCTCGCACCCTCCTTTTACACCGAAGCCTAACTGTACGGGTTCAAATTCCGAATTTAATTTCTGTAAAATATGTCGAACAGCAATTTTGGAGGCCAGGCGTCGTAGTGTTGATCCAACAGCAATTGGTCTCACCCCACCGTCCTTTTTGGTGAGAGCAATGAGGTTCGCGCCGAAAAGAATTGGAACAATTTCTGGATTGACATTACCGGAATACATAAAGTTAATTAATTTAGTGATTGAATTTACAAGTTGCTCACCCGCATCACCCACAGAATGCGATGTTAAGTCTTTCAAATGTTGCGGTGAGATTCCATCCAAACCTGCAGCCGAACCTGGTTTAAAAGATAAAATGGCATCCGTTACATCTTTGTTTTGAATTTGAAGGCATGCTTGCCCTACTGTTGGTCGGTCGAAAAAATATGGGTTTACTGGAGCTAGAGGATGTTTTGACCGTAAGGCCTGAAGGGTGTCAGGGGTATCTGGTGAAAGTACCTCGTTTGAGAACAAAAGGCGAGCGGCACCTTTGAGATCTCCGTCACAGATTTTGTTTTCGATTAGTTTGTTGCGATTACGAGGGGCATCATGTTTGATTAGAGGTGCGGGAGAAGGTGAGGAGCTGACAGTACAGTTATTTTTAATCTTTTGTGTCAAGGATAAATTTGGTTTATCAGTTTTTGTTATATGTAGTGTGCTGTATGAAAATAAAAATAGGTTCTGCCAGTCTTGAGTACAATTGCTTATGTAACATTTCTGGATTAATTGTGACAAATGTGTAGCAACGGTTATTCGAGCTCCTCGAGGGATTCTTTTAACTGTCTGTATACTATTTTTCAAATGGCTAAGATATGTGTGGAAAGGAGTTGGAAAGTTGGCTGCAAAAGTAGGCGTATTTGGAATAAAAGGGTGTATGTCTAAAGGTGAACTGTTTTGGCTAATACATTTCCTGTGTGTTTTTGTAGTGTGTATGTTGAGGCCTTTTAAAGATTTGAATGACTTGTTGCACTGTGTACATATAAGTGTTGCGTTTGCCGTGTCATCACTAGATTGGGTTACGGACTGCATTCACAACAGTTAAATACAATAACAAAAAAGAATAACTTAAAACAAATTAAAAAAACACAATAAAGTAACTTAACAATTACACTGAAGATATAAAAAAGTCAAAGTCAAAATATGAAGGCTGCTTGTCTTGGTAACAAGACGCATGCGTCGTTACGTAGGTGCGTCACAGGACGGTTCTGCAATTGGAAGCTGCAGTGTAAGAGATCCACGAACGTATGGCGTCGCTAGAACAAACGATGGCGGCCTTAGCAACCGTGTCTTGAAGTTATCATACGCGGACTAGAACTTTTCAAATACTGAACAGGTACTGTAGTGGGAACAAAAACAAAATCCCCATGCGCAAATATGAAAAATATCCCGACAAACTCTTATGTGGCTTTGCGGTACGATAGCTCTTCATCAGTCAATCAAATATATAGTATTTCAGAAATCCTTTGTTGCGAATTGTTTTGTTACATTTGGCATATTATGTCACAATCATGAAAATTTTTTATGTCTCGTAGTTAATTTCAGATATTATATAAACCACTGTTATACTATTTAAATCTATGACAACAATAAAAATTTCCTTTGTGCACTAAAATTTTACAATTAAAATCCTCCATTTGTATGTTTTTTTTTTTAATTTAGGCTTATGTCAAACTGACTTGGATATATTTTTTTCAGACAGGCCTTTGTACTCGGATCGGATTTTTCTTTATTTACCGGATATTCTATATATCTTAATATATAAAAATCTCGTGACACGATGTTCATTCACGCTAATCCCCGAAATCGTTCAGTCGATTTTAATGAAAGTTTGTAAATGTATATTGCTAGCTCCAACTTGAGGGATAGAATAGTTTTTATCCTGATAAATTACCTTCAAATTTCTATTCCTAATTTAAGGATTTTTTATAGGACAAACACAATAAGAACGGGCACAATAACAATAATAATAATGTTTACATAATGAGTTTTTTATTTACTCGAACACTACACGCGAATATAAAATAAGTTATAATATACCAACGCGGAACCTCGTAACGAGTATACTTGTGCATTCGTACCTACCACGACGAAACATTCTATTTAAATTCTCGGGTGTAACACCGCTTCTATATTTGGATTCTAAATCCATGCTAGGTGTAAGTGTCTATGGGTCACAACAACCACTTACTACACTTACTTTGTCATTTACTTCCAAATAAACATAATTCAATGTCAATGTGTACAACCCTTCACAAGTCCACAGGAATATTGGCTTCCCCCAAAGAATGCCAAAAAGCACGGTCAGGAGCCACCTGCATACATCAACTTCCTTCGTGTCTTACCAGGTCTCCACCCCATTTTTCGCCGGTACGAGGTTGCCACTCGAGAACCTAGCTTCCCCATCGGTTGTCGGTTCTAATAGCTCGCTAAAAGAGGTTTGGATAGCTCGAAAATAAAAATAATAATATAAATTAATTAATTAATAAACCTAAAGTTGGTAAGAATTACTTCGCACACATCCGCACAATAAAACAAAATGAAGTTTGAAGTGCACCTCCCGCCCTCCGTCGATTGCGTGCACTAATCCCGTCACTATGTGTCTTTCCTAGTATAGTGGTATTGGGAGTAGTGGTGCTGGGATTAGTGATGGACAGGACAAAACGCATAAGCATAGCCTCTGCTTCACGCTGGTCTTCTGTGAGGTCGTGGTACCATCCCGGTTTGAGCCGGCCCATACGTGCAACAGCAAAGCTGCCGCGTGGCTCTACCACTGTCAAATGTTCTCTTTCTATGATCAATGGTCGATTTATGATTTACTGTCACTATCATGGAGGTTGTTCTCTAACCTCCATGTTCACTGTCTATAATCACAGAGTAACTAAATCGGTAAGACGTCATGTTGAAATTCGATAAATTGATAAACATCAATTGTTTACGCGATATGATACATTTCATTAAATTATCTGTATTTTTCCCGAATTATACAGGTTTTTCTCCTTTTTTGAGGGAGTGTACATAGAATTCCACCCTGAACGATAGAAAAATAAGAAAGTTACTAAATAAATACGTCGTAAAACATTAATGACTAAGACTCACACGCACATCTCAAATATCAATTTAAAAGCAGGGGTCACCAACGACTCGGCACGGGTCGTCAAATTTCGTTGTAAAATAAAAAAAGGTTGAGACCGCCTCTCCGCTTTCATCCGACCGAAAGAAAAATTAAATCACGAACTTTCGCATTAACTTCCGCTGAAAGTCGACACTGTAACTCACGAGTTAGTCTAAAGTGAAATTGGATTACAAAAGTCGAATAATATTTCGCTTGAAACGAATTTGGCTTTTGTTTCAGTCGCAGTTTTCCTATAGGTCTATTTGTTTTCGTGTTTTTTTTGCTTACATACCTACGTATACTCTCGCGCCCATCACGTAGAGGGATAGGCAGAGACTACGAGCTTATTTCACATCCATATACTGGATGACCTTATTACCGTCTTAGAAAAAATAGAGTGTAACATGTGAATGGAGTAGAAGACTAGGCAATGATATATTTTACAAGAAATAAAAACAAATAATTTGAATTAAATAAATAAATTAATTAAAAGCTATCTTAATTCAAATCATGTCTAGCTTATCTTTTCCTAGTAGTACAATAATTAAAGTACGTGACGGTAATATGGTCACTTTAAGCTTTGCCGCCCTATAAAACCAAAACAAGGAGGAGGACAGAGATAAAAACACAAAGCCGTACACTGTAACTGATATGTTAACTCCTAAACATGTTAATACGAATGTAATTTTAAATGGGGAAGAGGTGAGTCTTGTTGATACCACCATTTTTCTTGGAAAAATGGTGGTAGACACTAGACGCAAAGCTTCAATGGCTCCCCCATATATCAAAACTAGCTAGCAGACTTAGTTCTGCAGCATATGCTGTAAAAAAGATTAGAACTCTTACTAGTTGAGAAACAGCTAGAATAGTTTACTTTAGTTATTTCCATAGCATTATATCGTATGTTATTTTGTTATGAGGACACGCGACTGACACAATATATAACTTATATCCAAAAGAGTCACTGAGACAAAAATTTAAGAAAATTAATATATTAACTCAGGCCTCTCAACACACACATACATTTATGAAAATGTAATATACGTACATAAGAATAAACGTAGTTTTGCAAAAATAAGTGACATATTCATTCCGTAAATACTAGGAACAGACACAAGCTAGTATTACCAGTTACTCGAGTGCACCGAGTCAGTAATTCATTCTTGGAGCGATGTATACGCTTTTATAACAAAATCCCAGAAAATATACAAAATTCCTCATACGTAAAGTACAAAAATGTTATTAAACTAAGTTTGTATAAAAAGGGTTATTATAATATTAAGGAATTTATGGATGATAATAACCCCTGGGAAGGGTGAATTGTGAACATGATTGTAAGCTATTATTTGAAGAAAAAAAATTAGTTCCGCTGGGTTTCTTGCTGGTTCTTCCCAGGACAGAGTTATTTTTTGCGAACCAGTGGTAAATGAAAAAATTAACTTTCAATAATTGTTTTTAATCTACATTGAATAAAAAAGTTTCTGTTTCTGATTCTATCAAAACAAACAAGCTTTGGCAATTATTAGGAACACTTCGAAAAATCAACTTAAAAAAACTAACTATACTGCACAATGCTAAAATCGACCAAAATATTTACAATAATATCAACTATCAAAATGGCGTCGATAAAGCAGCACCCCTTTGACCCCTTATTATTTGAAATTTGAATTATGATGAAGAGCTATCGCATCACAAATCTATCTATGCAAACAAGGTTTTTGTTTTTGAGCTATAATAAAGTGACCATATTAATCGGATGACCATATTACGCTCACGTTGAATGCAACTATTTTTACGGATTTCATGATTTGATTTATTTTATTTTAACTACCTGACGTTTCGGGTGCTTTCCAATACAGAAGGAGGTTGAGTACTGCTAGGGACCTTGTAATAAATTTTATTAAATTAAAACGAAACCCAAGCATGCCAATGCAAGCCTTCAAGACACTGCAAGACAAAGCCTCGTCAGAGGTCGGACGTCAGACGTCAGTTACCTCAGTCCCCCGGGTTGCCAACCTGACTGCCAAGCATGGCAACTATGGAATATATATATATATATATATATATATATATATATATATATATATATATATATATATATATATATATATATATATATATATATATATATATATATATATATATATATATATATATATATATATAGTACCCGGTTGACCGAGCTTTGCTCGGTATTTTTCGCTCGATTTTTTTTAATTCGTGTGTTTTGGAAATTATATTTAGATACAAATTACATGCTGATGAAATATAAATAATATTTTTTGATCTTAGCGACATAACAGAAAAAACGGAACTGGTTATTTGAATAAAAATCATGAGTGCAATTATTTTAATTAAAATTTTCGTGCTTTTAAAAAATACTAAAAAAAGGGCTCGAAAAAATAGATTTTCTCAAAAAAGAAAGGAACTTGAAAAAAAAAAATTAAAAAAACTCGGTCGGTCAGTCTGGGCTCGAACTGGGGTTTTATGATTCTGTGACCGCCCATTATACCAATTAAGCTATTTATAATCATTATCAATCTGTCAAAATTTACCTTCTTATTATAACGATATTGTAGCAGTTTTTCATTGCCTAAAAACACGGACAAAAAGACATTTTCTAAAAATAAGTCCTAGCTAGATCGATTTTTTATCCCCGAAACTCCCTGGACACTAAATTTTATGAAAATCGATGGAGCCGTTTCAGAGATCCCGAATATATATATATATATATATATATATATATATATATATATATATATATATATATATATATATATATATATATATATATATATATATATATAGTACGACTAGTTAGATCATAATCAAATTTATATGAGATCACAAGAGAAGCACCAGCTGTCAAATAAAATCAAAATCGGTTGCAATCTGCAATATCTGAACACATCAAAAAAAATGCAGTTGAATTGACCTCCTCCTTTTTGAAGTCGGATGAACAAAAATAAAAAGAAGAAATAAAACTTTACTTTAAATAGATGATATAATTTTTCGTTATTTAATAGTTACGGAGGAAAATTTATTATGTGACAATAGCAATTTTATACTATGTAATGATAATGAAAATTGGCTGGTGAAGTAATCAAAAAGTGGTGCATAGCTATTTTATACGTGGTAGAGCCACGCTACAGCTATATTATAGTTGTAGCACGAGTGGGTCGGCTCGACCAAGGAAGGACCACGCTTTCACGCTCCAAGAATACCAGCGTAAAATAACAGCATAATACTGCTGTGTTTCGTATGGTAAGTGTAGAGATCCGGAGACCCTTTTTTACTGGAAACGAGGCATTCCATGTTAGTCCTTACGGATGACAACGCATCTGCATTTTGATTTATAATCGAGGATAAATGTAGATGTCTATGGGCCACAGCATCCACTTACATCAGGAGGCCTGTGTGCTCGTTTGTCATCCCTACTTATTCTATAAAAAAATTATTCGATTAAAATGTATGATGCGATACTGCATTACTGGTGTCCAGTTAATACCTACTTGGAAATCACAACTTTTAGCAGCCGAAATTTAAATGACTCACCTTGCAACCAGATGCATACCATGAGCTATTTCATAGTCATTAAGCAAGCACAGGTAAAGAGTATAGAAGTATTTTGCTTTCATTGTTATACTGATGTGATGTGCGGTAGACTGTTGATAAGGTGTAACGTTAATCTTTACGATAACACCTATTCATAATTATGTATCAATTTCTTACTAAAAGATACATCGAGCGAAGTCACGGACATTAGCTTGTTTTAATATAACGTTCTTTGATATATACATAAATCGTATGTACGTGTGTTTGTCACTGAGCTCCCTCGAAACGGTTGGACGGGATTGATGAACTTTTTTGTCTATATTTGAGTGGATCCCTGGATAATTTAGATAAACAATTGGACCCGGTGGGGGTTCAGACCCAGAAATAATCCGAGCGAAGCCTAATGTAGCTAGTTGTACATTTTTTTTAATAGAACAGGGTAACAAACGAGCACACAGTTTATCCTTAATTAATAATCACAATTCATTTGCGTTTACACTCCTGTAAACTAAGATGGAATGCCCCGTTTCTAAAAAAAAATGGTCTCCGCTTCTGTACACTCACCATACGAAACACACAACAGCATTAAGCTGTTATTTCACGCTGTTGTTTTTTTAAGACCGTGGTTCCTACCCTGGTTGACCTGACCCATTCGTGCTACAACCATAATATAGCTGCAGCGTGGGTAAGTATTTATTTTAAGAAGCTTCAACAAGCAAGTTTATTGAATTACATGAGTTAAATGTTTAACCTCCCTAAAAGCAGCCACGCTATTGGAGCGGTCACAAATATCGATTTTGTCTTACAAATTCACTGCGAGATCATTTCGGCTTTGATTATCAATACTTTGCAAATAAGAAAGCAAAACGAAGCGAAATATAAGTGATTGAAAATGGAATGAAATCTCTTTGTTCTTTGACGCGAAAAATTAATGTTTCTTTTTTCAAACCTCAACATGTTTTTAATCGACTATTCGACTATCATAGACTTGGACAAATTATAATAACGTCAACATGTTTTTATTTGACTGTCATAGATTTGGACAAATTAGAATACCTTTGTCCAAGATCATATATTTATAATCTTCTTTATATATTTAAACGAAAAACCGCTGAATAGCCATGAGTACTTAATTTCTAGTGACCGGATTATTCAAGTAGTGATTCGAGTTTTTCGAGTTTCAGTACTTTGCCATCTATGAGACCCGCTCGTAAATATCGGTCATCGGACATTACTTTACTGATTTCTTATATGAATATTTACGCGAACACTACACATTTAAATAATATTAGTTTTTACGGATTTTATCACGTATATTTAACTTTTTAAATACCCGGCGTTTCGAGCACTTTACAGCACCCGAGGTTACGGGGGGGGGGGGGAGTACTGAGATGTTCAACGTCCATATGTCATAGTTAACCGCGGTTACCATAGATTGAAATTAATTATTATTTTAAATTTAAAAATAATTATTATTTTAATCTACGGTAACCGCGGTTAACTATGACGTCCAGACTTTGAACATCTTAGTGCCCCCGTGACCATGGGTGCTGTAAAGTGCTCGAAACGTCGGGTATGTAAAAAAGTTAATATATGCGATAAAATCCGTAAAAACAATTATTATTTGAACATTTAGTGGTTTCTATCAATCGATTGATCCGGTACGTTCAAGAGTATAATTGCAACTATCAATACCTTGATGCGATCCGGGTCAAATGAAAGAATAATTACTGACTCACTCAATCGTTACGAGTACTCCAAAACTATACGCCCAATTATTTATTGGACAACCACTAAAAAAGGATTTTGGAAAATTCAACACTTGAGGAGGTGAAATCGGGTGTTACAGCTTGTTATGTATATTACTACTCTAATTCCACCAAACTTATATAAGTTTTATCCTGCAATAAAATCGATAATTACTATATATTTAGAGCCTTCTTTTGGTTTTACGAAATCTTACTCCAGGAATGTATGGTAGTGAAAGTTGGGTGTGGCAGAAGAAGCACTAGAATAGAATAAATGCTGTAGAAATGCGGTCATTAAGGATTATGCTAGGGCTGAATCTGAATGACAGGGTGAGAAATTGTGTGATAAGAAAGGAGTGTGGTTTGCAAGATAATGTTGTTGTGACCAGGATTAAGAAAGGAATGCTTCGGTGGTTTATTCGTGTAGAAAGAATGAATCAGGAAAGAGTAACAAAGCAAATTTATGTTGCAGAAGTGAACGACATAATCGGGAAGGGACACCCTAGACGAAAGTTCATTGACCAAATTGGCGAAATAATGAAAATGGTACATATTAATAGTACCTTAACCGACGAGCATCTATTCGTAGGTATATAGATATGTATAAGGCGAGAGAGGTGTGTCAGGATCGTGCTAAATGGAAGTCTGTAGTCTCTGCCTACGCCTTTGGGTGACAGGCGTGAGTATTTATGTACGTACGTATATGTACACCATGAATCACTGTCTACCGACTACATTTTAACAGCTGTTTACGTATGCCTTATGGAAAAAATAGGATGTATGACGGATCCTGTAGATATATATGTTTGTCTCTTTTTAATGTTGTTTTTCTTTTCGTCGAGTTTCAAATTACAACGATTCTAAAGAGGTTTTCACTTCAAAAACTTGAAAATAAACCTCTTTTATCTAAAAGTAGTAGTGGTCCATGTCACGATGGAAAAATTGATTAAATAGTCCCCCATTCCTAAAAGGTTGAGAAACACTGATCTACATGAACTGTCACACCTGTCACTCAAAATGGTAGGCACATACTACAGAGTTCTAATTGGCACACTCCTGACACGCCTGTGTCACGATGTATCCCGGAGGGACGAGAAGTGGATTGACTGAAAAACAAATGGTGAAAGAAATTCCGCAGGTATACTTTTTTATTAGCACGACCTATATCTATATGTATGTATTTTTGTACGTGGTAGAGCCACGCTACAGCTATATTATAGTTGTAGCACGAATGGGTCGGCTTAACCAGGGCAGGACATCGCTCTCACAGAATACCAGCGTAAAATACCAGCGTAATGCTGCTGTATTCCGTATGGTGAGTGTAGAGAACCGGAGACCCTTTTTACTGGAATCGAGGCATTCCATCTTAGTCCTCAGGAGTGACGACGCACTTGCATTTTGTATCTTATTTGAGGATAAATGTGAATGTCTATGGGCCACAGCATCCACTTAACATCAGGTGGACTGTGTGCTCGTTTGTCACCAAATGCTATTAAAAAAATGTAAGTATGTATGTATGTGTGTTGATATAATATATGACTAGTGGTGGATCTCCTATTCAGCCTATGTGTCCGTTTGGATAGGTACAACTTAAACGTTTGTCATTCATTCATTTCTAGTGACCCGATCATTCAAGTATTGATTCGTCTTACGAACCGGGTTATTCGGGTCGATCAACCAATTGGATCATTTTAAGATTCAGGACCGTTATATAATGTCTGTCGTCGGACAATACAATACTCTAGCTGTAATTCTTGTCAATCGTTTGATCCGGAACGTATTTGCAATCATCAATACTTTGATGCGACCCGGGTCAAATAAACGTATCATTCACGATTGACACATGTCTCGTACAGTGCCACCAACTTATCTGTTCAGGTGGACAAAATGGGAACTAAGGACGCCATTTCATAAATGATATTTCGCTGTCAGTTATTAAATATTCTGTACCGTGAGGAGAGTTCTTTGTTTGATTTCATTGTGAAAAGTGCAAATAAATACATAATAATAGTCAGCTATTTCCTTGGTAAATTTCTTAAGTGGCAATAATAAGCTCTGCGACTCTTTCAACTAAACAGTAAAGTTTGTTGCATTATACAAGTCTTTTTTATCTATTTCTTCTGACAAATAGATCTGCTTGCAATGCTCTGTGGACGGAATAATAGAGAGTAATTACCATAACAAGCTCTGAGACATTCCATCTTAATCCTGAGGGGACAACGCATCAGCATTTTGATTCTAAGTCGAGGATAGATAGAGTTGCGAATGGCACACAATATCCACTACAATGAGGTGTGATATGTGTGGCCGTGGAAGGAAAAGGGGAGATCTCCCGCCAAGCAAGGTATTCTGCCCGGGGAGCAGCCAACGCTCATAGTGGTCGTACAGAGCTATTCTACACACACAAATTTTAATCAAAATCGGTCGAGGCATTTTCTGGTTTTTGCGAGACTAACGCACGGCAATGTTTTATATATCGTCGCGCACCCCCAACGCGGGTTATCGAACTTCACACGTCTTCGAATTTTTTTTTGTTTCTCCTACCTTTGATATATAATATTATAAATATAATGCTTTAATAATATATACTTTATAATTTTTGGTTAAAAAACAATCAAAAACAGAAGACCGACCCTGCCAGGATTCGAACCTGGAATCTTCTGATCCGTAGTCAGACGCGTTATCCGTTGCGCCACAGGGCCTGTGGCAATGTGGTCTAAATTTTTGATAGTATCCGAACAAGCAACGCTATAAATAACAATTTGAATCATTATGCTCTAATCTAATGGTTTAATAAAGCGTTGTCCAAGCAATTCTACTAAGTCGCAATCTGGATTTCTTTCCCAGCCGGAGACAATATGTGTATAATATTTTTATAAAAAAGGTTTTTACTTTCTTTTTTGTGGACTTGTCGTCATAGTCCTCAAACAACACGCTTGGCAGGCGAATTGACCTGTATCTTCGTGATTTAACTGAAAGAAATAAACCTTTCAGCTCTCCAAACTTTTTTAAAATACATTATTTTTATGTAGTTTTTAGTATTTTTAAGTTGTATTTTTTAATAGAAATTGTTTTTATCAACGTTATATAGTATTAAATGTTCATTTATTGCGCTGTATATGCATCTGTATGAAAAAGAATGGTTGTTGTGTACATAATACAAACAAATTTATAAATACATACATTTTAATTTTATAAAATTTATTCAATTGGATTTTTAACATTACTTTCATATATTTTATGTATCTAAGCGTGACAGTCACGCGAGTACAGTGCTTTTTCCCCATCACAAAAGTGTCGAACATGCCTAAAGGAAATTTCACTTCAAAAGTCACCCGTCTGCCAAACTTGGTATCTTATGGCAATTTTTATTTTTATGAGTGAGGTAATTTTTTTTAATAGTATATAGCTGACAATATGTGGCTAATAAGTGCCAGTTGGTGTCATTCCGGTAGGCGAAATGTTAGATGAAGTGATGATTTGGTATGACTTGCAGGAATTCGATGGATGCAGGTGGCACAGAACCGTGCTTTGCGTGTGGGGGAGGCCTACGTGCAGCAGTGAACTTGAAGGACTATAATGATGATGATGGTTGGTGACAAACGAGCACACAGCCCATTTGATGGTAAATGGATGGTTTGGCCCAAAGATATCTGACATCTACCTTAAATTAAGAATAAAAATACAGATGCATTGTCACCCTGAGGATTCAGAATGTCTCATTTCCAGTAATAAGGGTCTCAGGTTCTCCATACTCATCATACGAACACGGCAGTATTACCCTCATGAATATAAACACATCAACACGGAATAGGAATATTTTAGAACGAAAGTACTAGCCACTTTAAAATATTTTTAATATCAAATTGTTCGTCATTTATTATTCCAATTCCAGATTAATTCCAAATTAAAATAAAAGAAAAAATAAAATTCTTTTGCTGGTAAAATTAAGTTTAACTAGAGGTAGCGAATTTTATGATCATTGTTTTTTTTTTTGAAAACCGCTATATAAACATCATTCAACTTGGGGTCATTGTAATAATTTGACATTTTATTGAAATACAATTTAATTGAAGAAGAGATGTTAAGAGCAGAGGGATGCTGCAGGCTGGTGCTTTCCAACGTGACGTCGCTGCGGCAATAGGGTCATACTAGAAAAAGTGTACATTTTAATTTTGTAACTAAACTGATATGTAACGATACTGAGAATGTTCGTAACGAAACTAATCTCATAAGGTATAGTACACATTAAACTAAGTACAAATTATAGATTGGTATATTATTATAAATTATAGATGAATTATAAAACTTGTTTGGTTTAATTAGTCCTATTTGTATTAATTGAATTTGATTTTTCGGACTAACCAAAATTATAATTTTCTAAAAAGTTAACATCGGTGAATTAGATAAAAAACTAGGAATAAATGAAATGTTAACAAATATTAATTTTTTCACACAGTAATACCTCCGTATAAAAAAACATGATGTCGGAGGAATATTCACGAGATCAAAATGAACTCTAATAATTTATTTAAAGATATCAAAATTTGAGTCATTGCCATTCGCATAATTATGATTATTATTTTTTAAATAAATATATATTATCATGGTTAGTAAAAAAATATTTCGAAGACGTGAAGTTCGCCAACACGCACTGGGGCAGCGCGGCAGAAACTTTCTTGCCCTAAAACCCTCTCAGAAATGAATTTTTGTTTCTGAATATCCTGAATATTAGATGTTCTTTTTACCTCCATTTCAACACTTTTTTTTTCTATCATAATCTTCTTTCTTCCTTTAATTTTTCTATCATAATCTTCTTTCTTCTTCTTTCTTTTTTTTTGAAAAATACAACTTCTGTTGAAATAAATACAAATTAGACTAGTTTTACTTATTCATTAATTAAATTGATTTTATTCAGGAAAAAAACTGCTAGAAAAGAGTAAACACCACATTCAGCACAACGACGTATTATGACGACATATTAAACGTTATTTAAGTAATAGTAAATAATTACATACATAATTGTTTATGTGAACTAAGCTTAACAATTTCTCAGTTTCGTAGAAACGTTCGTTCTGAGAAATTATTACTTCTAAAACTATTTTTACCTAAACCAAGTGTTGCACAAATAAACACCGAGTGTATTCGTTATGATATTACAAAAAATAATGAAAGGATTTATTTAGTAAGCAAAAATTATAATAAACTTTCCAAAATAATAGCTGTTTATCACCCTGAGATAGATTTTGTGAATATTCACGTGATAACAAATCTTGAGTCCACGGTTGCGACTAAAATTCAATGGCCGCGGCGGCAATAATTTTGACGTAGTTACTAGTATTGCCGGAATAGAAAAACATATTTCTACTCTTTTAAATAAATGCGTTCCTAATTTTACTACACGTTACGAAACCTGAGTAACGCAACGTTATAATTTTGGGACATTATTAATTTAATCAAAATAAATAATTTTTTTAATGACTTGCGAATGAATTAGGACGAGTTTAATTGCTTGATTCAGCAGGAGTAAAATGGCATTAGCCATGTTAAATAAAGCTTATTAATATTTGTAACAACTTGACTCTGAAAAAGTAAAATGGTCACTGGGACGCTAAAAAAATGTTCGATAGCATTTTTACAAAAATAATGATCTCCAGAAATTTATGCCTTTACTAAAAATTAAAGTTAAAATACCAAAAAATTCTTCACATTAAGAGACTAACATAACAACAAGGAGAATTGTTTTTTATCATATTTATAAAATTAGATATTTATTAAAGTAAGTGTTCGCGGGACAAGAAAAGATAACAAATGTACCAGGCGGCATAATGAACTGGCCTGCTATAGTTCAACGCGACATGTCGCTACATGTTGTGTTGCATTAAATAGTACGTTTATCGTGCACTTAATATAAGAAACATGCATCGACATGAAATGCTTAGTCTTAGTTTAACAGGCATTTGAATAACGAGAGTCGCCTATTTTTTCAAAATGTCGAAACTGAGTATCGAAGTGTCATAAAGTTTCTGTTTAAAGAAGGTTTATCCCCTGCCCAAATAAAAGAACGATTGGATGGCGTGTATAAGGAGTCTGCCCCCTCCTATAGCACAGTGAAAAATTGGGTGAAAGAGTTTCGCCTCGGGCGAGAAACCGTCGAAGACTTTGGCCACGACGGTCGACCTGTGGAAGTGCTCACTCCCGAAACGATTGCTCTTATCGAAGAGGAGGTTCTGAGTGACCGCCGTTTGAAGATTAGAGAAATTGCAGCAAGGCTTGGGCTCTCTAAGAGTACCGTTCATCGTGCGATCCATGAACATCTTCACATGAAAAAGTGAGTGCAAGATGGGTACCGAAACTTCTTTCAGCGGTACAGAGAAAGGAAAGAGTGCGCTGCGCTTCGGAGTTTTTGGATCTTTGTGGCGAAAATCCAAAGACTGTGATCGAGCGGCTAGTGACTGATGATGAAACTATGATCTTGTATTATGATCCACAAAGCAAGCGCGAGTCAATGGAATGGCGTTATAAGGGTGAAAAGCCCCCTAGAAAGGCAAAGGAGCAACAATCGACTAAAAAACTGATGTGCACAATATTTTGGGATTTTCAAGGCATTTGAACGTAATACATTCGTGAATGGCGAATATTATGCTTCTTTAATATATGAATTACGAGACAAGATGAAGGAAAAACGAAGAGGTAAGCTGTCTAAAGGTGTCCTGTTGCTCCATGACAACGCCCCTGTTCATACCGCTGGTGTTTCGAAGGATGCAGTTCGTCAATGCGGGTTCACAAAAGTTCAACATCCACCTTACAGTCCAGACATGGCCCCGTCTGACTATTATTTATTTCCAAATTTAAAGCGGGACTTAAGAGGAAGAAAATTTTCAAGCGATGAAGAGTTGCAGGCGGCCGTCTTCAGTCATTTTGAGGATAAAAAATGTGATTATTTTTATAAAGGTTTAGAGATGTTGATTCACAGATGTCAGAAGTGTGTTAGTATTCATGGTGATTATATTGAAAAATAAAATTGGTTTCGTTTCATTTCCTTCATTGGTTCATAGTTAGGCCAATTCATTATGGGACCGCCTACGTACATCTTTTCTGAGTATGACCCAATAGGTATCAGGCAAAATGTGATTTCGAGGATGTGATATAATGCTATGGGGGAAGTTGGGAAGAGACATTCAGTACCAAGCCACTTTAGACCGAGGCAAATTACTGCGAGAAGGCAACCCAATATTACGGCGATGCTCTAAAGCGACAAGCCGTAGGTAGGTAGGTAGTAGTAGTAGGTTCGAAGCCGCCATTTGACTACTGTTGTGAACCACTCCTAACACAAGCGTTTCAAGCTTACCAGAAGTGGTTAAAAGGTATATTAGTAATGTTAATTAATAAGATTACTAATTTTTTTTAAAAGACTACAAGTCTGAAAACCAGATTCTTGTGAGTGACTAAACTTTGAGGAGGAGACTGCACGAAGCCAACTTTTATGATCGTAGACCACTTTGGATTCCAACTGTAAGAAGAGGAAATCTTGGTTGAAAACTGCAATGAGCTAGTGATCATGTGAACTGGGAGCCTCATGAATAGTTCATGGTGCTTTTCACCGATGAATTCCGATTAGGTTTTCATCCTTATCCGTATTTGGGGAGTCCGTATTGATCGTACAAGCCGGCTTCAATACCCTCAAGAAGTGCATCAATACCAAGGTGGTATAATTATGTTGTGGGCAGGAATTCTTTTTAGTGGAAGAGCGGATTTAAATGGACGGACTAAAAATACCGTAATGAGGTGCTAAAACCAATAACCTTGCCATATTGAACACAAACGGCTTAAAGTTTCCAGCTTATGCACGTTCGTAAACGGCGCGCGTGGTCACAACCTGGTTGCACGAACATAATGTCACAGCCCTAGAATGGCCAGCGCAATCTCCAGATTTAATCTCATTCAGCATGCTAGGGATATGTTCCAAAGAAGAGTTTAGAGGGATTTTCCTGAAAATCTGATTATAGAAGAATAACTTTTTATGCATCTCAGTAACACCTGGGACAGTATCCTTCGACAGGATATTGAAAACCACATTCTAAGTATGTCTAACCAATGCCGAAGCGTTATGAAGATCGTGGGTGTTTTTACTATTATTAACTCTTAATTAATAGCCGCCCTTCAAAGATTTTGACTTAACTTTATTTTAAGCGACTTCAAAAAAGAGCAGGTACCTACTCAATTGAACTGTATATTTTATTTATGTGTGTTACCTGAGAATTTTTTCTGTGTCAACCGATTTTAGTGATCCTTTTTCATCTGAAAGCCGTGTGCAGTTTGGTCCAACTTGAGAGATAGAATAGTTTTTTTGCCCATGAGTGACGCACAATTTTTTTGCGAATTTAAGAATTTTTAATAGGACATGACGAAAGGTCGTCGAAAAGGGCAGAACAACGTCTACCTGGCATGCTAGTGTTTATATATAATTATTATAACTTGTAACAAAAGAAGATATCACGTAATATATATATATATATGGGTGAATCAACTTTTAAGACACTCTTTTGATAATATTTTGCAACAGAAAATATTAAAAATAAAATATCGAAAACTTATAAAAATACAGTGCTATGTGTTATATAATTTATCTTATTTTTCGATTCCGTAGTTGGCCACAACATTTAAGTTAGAACTTAATGATTTTTTTTGAAAAACTAGTGTCTCTGTCATAAACCTATCCCCTGAGTTACATTTTTGAAAGTATCGTAGTTTGAAATAAAACTATAAATATTGAAAAACTAATATAGTAAATATTTATTTCAACTTAGAATGCAGTCTTATAAACAATCAATCTTAATTTAAAATAATAGTTACATTAAGTAGAGACAGTTAACAGTCCACTGCGTTACTTTGTTCATTATTAAATGCTGAACTTTAAGGTAAATTCGCTATATAACGTAATCAGTCATACATTACATATTTCCTAGTTAAAATCTAGCCCTGAAGTTTGCTAATGGAAAGTATTTAATAATGTAATCAAATTCAAACACAAATTTTCTTCAAAAATCCTTACACAAATTAAGGGACACCATGGTAACGCCAGAGAAAAAATGGTAACACCTAACATATACTATCTATGAAGTACACTTACAACAATGTAGTGTATATAATCATAATATTGACTATTAAACTCCGCTAGTCAAATCAGTTATTTTGAATGGGACAACCTATTTAAAAATATATCAACTAAATGGAAACAAAACTTAAAATTAAACGAAATACACTAACAATATACATTAAAGAGAGAAATTATAATAGGAACTCTGATTTAAGTAAGTATAATATACTTAGTCTTATTTCTTTTCAAAAACATCTACCGATTTTTCGAATTGGTAATACGAGCGATGTCCTCGCTTGATAATGTCTGGTGCCTTTAATTTCTGGATAATGTTATCATAATCAACGTAAGAAGTATCTGTTTCATCCAAACGAAAACGTTTGGCGTTTTCATCCACTCCTCGTAAAAACATTACTTTTACTTCTCCGTCTTCTTCAACATCAGTCAATGTTTTGCATGCATAGGTGTATGATTTATTTTTGCATGCGTCTACGTACAACTTCACTAACAAAAAGTCTCCACGTCCTATCTTCGTACTTTGGTCATGACTGCCACATGGCAATTCTTCTTCTGATGAAGAATCACCATATATTGCGTCATATATTCTTCGGTGTCTGTTCGTCGTTTCCTGTAATTGTTTTGCAATTTTTATGTTACATAAAGGTTCATCATCATCATCATCTAGCGTAGTTTCCATGTTCAGTATTTTTGATGTCTGAATATAATTTGTGTGTTTCAAGTTAGGGTTCGAAGCCATGATATCAATTTCCTTTGTTATCATATTGTTAGACAAAGTCTCATCATACGGCAGGCCAGGAATGGAAGCACTTAGTCCAATTTTGGCCGCATCATGGGATACTCCGATATCGTATGCCTTTGGATTGAGACACGCACAGAATCCTCTTTCTTCTGGACTACCCGTCTCACAGAAACAGCTTAAATCCCTAAACTTTAATTTACCATAGCAGTTCGAAAATACTTGATGAACTTTAAGAGTTCCTACAAGTCTTGGGATATTGACTGGCAAGGCTTTCTGTTGTTCCTCAATATTTTTTTCATCAATTAAATATAATTTTATTTTGCTGATGTTATTCATCTTGTCATAAAATTGTAGAACGTCAGATATATCATCACCATTGGCTACAATTTTGTCTGCTGTTCTTTTAAGAAAACCTCCAACACCATCAGCCGGCCCTTTCCCATGGCCAGCTTCAAAAAATGACCACGTCATGTAAGAAAACCCGTAATCAAAATACTTCGTACACATCAAGTAAAAATTTTGCTTTTGTCTGTACTGTGTACTCGGGCCGTCCGAAAAGAAATGCACGGTGTTGACGGTTTCATAATTAGATTTAATCCATTTTAATATAGGATCTAAGTGACTCCAAATTGCGGCAGGTTGATGATTGTTTGATGCGGAAATACTGCAAAACGAATTGACTTTATAACCCCTTGCAGAATCACTGTCAAAGGTATAGACTACAACCGTATGAAGTGATACTTGTTTGCGTGATCCTCCAAAATGATGTGATTGAACTTCCTGACTATACTTACAACTATAGTTTTCACTGAAGTCCGCGACCACAACGCATTCGTTCAAACGAATATATTCAAGACAAAAACGAAAGTTTTTAAATTGTGTCTTAATATTAAACACGTGCTTTTTAAATGCTACAAGGTCGCTCTCAAACCTTTTTATAAATATACCTGCTTCTTCATTTTTATCTTCTTTAATGTTTTTAATAGCTTTTATGTTTTTCCCATCTTTTGTGTATTTTTCTTCTTTTCTTACCCATTCAGTCCATTTTATTGAACTTTTTACATTTTTAATAAAATAATTATTTTTTTTAGTGACACACTGAATGCATATGCCATACATGCAGTCTTTGGACTCTGTACTACAAACCGTTGATTCAATTAGAATATTTAAGTTATCAGTGCCTGTAATGCCATTTCTTTTTAAAGCTTTTGCCTTATAGGCAAAGTTTGTATGGGTTTTGCATAGGCACATATCTCGGGCGTCGATAGAGGCATTTACGATATAAAAAGGTTTATTCTTAGTAAAATAAAAGTATGAGCAACGAAGATTAGGGTTCTCCTTCATAAAGGTTTTAAACAGGTTTTTCATTGTATCAAGCATGAATCTTTTTTGTACTTTTATGCCCGCTTTTGTGAGCGTTTCCTTTTTGCCAGCTGTTGTACGTGATATGTCATCTCTCAAGTAAAATTCCCTTATTTTCTTCTTTAACAATGTGTTTTTATATAAGATCTCTTTTCTTTTAACAATTTTGTCAACGCCTAAATTCTCTATAAGTATCAGTTTTTTCATTCGTGAGTCTTTGACATCTACAGTTTCAAATATCTTCTTTATTACCTCTCTTTCTTTCCTAGATTTTGTCTTTTTGAATGTCTTCTTAATAGCTCCACTTAAAATTCTGTACCTTAAGTTTTCATTTTTTTCAACATTGCTAGATTTAGTTTCGATTTGTCTGTGATATCTTTTCTTAAATTTCTCGTACTTTCGTCTTAGATTTTCATTATCTTGCCTAAGTTTTGCGTTTTCTCTATGCACTCTCGACCTATCCTTTTTCACTTTTTCCGACCTGATTTTCTGCAAATTGATGGTGACTTAACTGATGACGACACGCACAGAGGAGTAGGCGATGCTTGTGTTGAAGGAATAGCATGGGGAGGCGTTGGTGATGGACTTCTATTTAATTCTACAAAGTTTTCTAATATGGACTCGGATCTAGGCGAGTCCGGGGGTGTTTGTTGTAATAAGCTTTCTACGGTCTGCTTTCGTTCTTTTAGTTGTCGTTTTCGTAATTTCCATATCATGTTTGCATTATATTTTTCTTTAGGAGTCAAATCTTTTACTAATCTCTTGGACTGATGATATCGTTCTCGGTGCTTTTTCTTCACTTCTTCGTACTTCTCTTCATTGTTTTTTAGTCTTTCTTTGTAGCGTTTCTGTTTCTCAGCTGCACTCAGCGGCATTTTAATTGTTGCCCAGATCTGAGACAAAGTAAACTATTTTTAGTTTCTCAGAAAAGTAGAAAAGACTGAAAATGTCCCTAATTAGCTATGTTATTCTGCCTAACATTCTCTGGCGTTATTGGTAACGCGAGAGAAAGTTCTCTAGCGTTACCGGTAACTCAGGAGAACATTATCTTGCGTTACCGATAACGCAGGGGAAAATTTTGCTTAAAAAGACTATAAATAATAACACAAGTTAAACTAGCCAATAAGTTGATCATGATCTTGAAATCAGACAGCATGGGTAACATTCTAACATAATAATAGCAAAATATTTTAAAAACTCACCGCTATTTACGCAGTAACGCTGTAGAACGGCAATAAACCCACGCGCACTACTTGGGGCCTTACAGCGGTCTGAGGGGCGCGTGGCGGGAGAATTGTCTTGTTAAACCACTCCGTAGAATTATTAGACAATAGACGCTTTCACTAATATATAATTAGACGCCATATCTTAGAAATTGTTTTCAACTTTTAGCAGTAACGCAGTAGAACAGATGTTTTTAACAATAATTGGGACACATGTTTAGGGGCGATAAATAAATACTATTTAATTAAAATAATTACGATTTTGTACTTCAATGTAAAGCTTATTTAATTCTGGATCAAAGCAATTCGTAAATATTTAATGTGTTCATATAACTTTTTAAAGAAAATTCATAAATTGTTACGTCACCTAGGTTCGGGGACAAGTATTTTTTGTATGAAGACTGATTTTGTTCCGCTGAGTTACCAAAAAATCTCGTAATACTTGCTTTAAATTAAATTAAGGACTATATAGCCGCGGTGATGAAAAATCTAATTATGTGCTTAAGTTAAAAATCTAAAAATTTGTAGAGAAATAAAAAAAATATTGCCACTTCTATGAGGAGGACAAAAAAGGAGTACCTTAAAAGTTGATTCACCCATATATATATATATATACAAAAAAAACACACGCGAATTGAGAACCTCCTCCTTTTGAAGTCGGATAAAATTGTATATTATTAAAGTTTCCATGGTTTTTTTAAAGGATAAAGGTAACAAACGTGCACACAGTTCATCTTATGGTATGTGGATGCTGCGGTACATAGACATCTACATATAATGTGTTGCCACCCCTGAGGACTAAGATGGAATGCCTCGATTCCAGTAATACTCCGGTTCTCTACACTCACTTTATGAAACACAGCAGTATTAAGCTACTATTTTACGCTGGTATTCTGTGATAGCGTGGTCCTTCCCCGGTCGAGCCAACCCATTCATACTACAACCATAGGTTATATATCTGTAGCGTGACTCTACCACGTATAAATATATAGAAGTCTTAAGAAAATATCGATACTCTGAATTCTGTTGATGTATTTATAAAAATAAATATAAGTAATTCAATTAATACTAATGTTTCACTCAGAAAACAATGGGCGTGTAACCTGTCTCATTAAATTTGAACAAGGAAAAACGTTTAAGGTAATACGGGAAGTGATATAAATTGTTCGAAGTTTTCCTTACATTTGCCGTTTCATTCTAATACAATGAGATCGAGCAGCTCTTGGAAGTTTCCAGCTGCTCGGGTAGTAAATTATGTTGGCTGCATTGTGAATACTTTGTAAATTCAAATCTATAGCTACTCTGTGTAGCTTATTTCGCGTCAATGTATTACCACGTTTTACCGCGTTATAACATTCATTTTATTATCTATGAGTCTATTCGGGTCGAATTTAGTTATTGATTTAAAACTAACTTCCCGATGAGCTAGAAACTTGAAATAGTGAACATAGCTCAATATTGGATGACAGTGTAGAAATATGAAAAATAATATGGTAATATTAAAAATTTTTTACAACCGACTTTTAATATAAATAAAATGACAACATAATCAATAAAGTCTAAGTCAATTAAATACGCATTATTAAGAATAACTCAAAAACGACTAGTTATATCATAATCAAATTTATATGAGATCACAAGAGAAGCACCAGGTTGTCAAATAAAATCAAAATCGGTTCACCTAGAAAAAAGTTCTGAGATCACAAAAATCACAAAAATACAGTCGAATGGAATAGCTCCTCCTTTTTAAAGTCGGTTAAACAAACATAAAAAGAAGAAGTAATATTTTACTCTAATTACTTTTATATATATATATATATATATATATATATATATATATATATATATATAAGTTCTTTACACTTTTTACTACTGGTGACCCAACCGGGCTTCGCCTGGATAAGATTTATTAATGTTAATGAAACAAATATTTAAAAAAAATCTATTTAAATTCGTTTTCTTTAATCCCATAATGATTTCTTATATTTACGCGAACACTACACATGATTTAAACTACTTTTACGGATTTTATCGCGTTTATTTTTACTTTTTTATTTTTAATTCCCGACGTTTCGGGCGCTTTCCAGCACCCATGGTCACGGGGGACTGAGATGACTGACGTCCCGATGTCATTGTTAAACCCGGAGTACCTTCATCTTTTTTAATTATTGTTTATGGTCCGATCTATGCAAAATGACCTGACTGTGTCTTGAGGTCTTGCAGTGGTATGCTTGGGTTTAGTTTTAATTTTATTGATTATAGGATCCCAAGCAGGTGGTAGTACCCAGCCTCCTTCTCTATTGAAATTAGGATGTTTTTTAATTTCAATAGTCTCACGTATCATCCTTGGTAGGAATCGGTGTTCTTTCGCGAGGATTTGTGGTCTATCAAATCTGATGTAATGGTTGGGGCCGTCTAGGATATGATCACAAACTGCAGACTTCCCGGAACGTTGATGCTTCACATCAGCTATATGTTCTTTTACGCGGGTCCTAATTGATCTTTGGTTTGTCCTATATAAGAGAGACCACATTCACAATCAAGCTTGTACACTCCTGCATCTTGTAGAGGAATATGACACTTGATGGATGGTAGGAACTGACTAATCTTCTTCGGCGGCTTGTAGAATGTTCTAATAGAAGCTCGCTTCAAGATATAGCCAATCTTGTCTGTGACACCTCTGACATATGGTAGTACAGCAGGCACACGCTCGACTGTGGCCGGCTTCACTCGGTCACTGTGACGTAGGCGCGGGACCCGAAGCTTGTTGTCGTGCAGAACTTGCTTGACGTGCTGAAGCTCGGCGGCCAGGTGTTAGCTGTCACAGATCCCTCGTGCTCTCTGTAACAAAGATTTGCCCACGGTAGCTAACTGTGAAGGATGGTGGTGAGATTCACCGTTTAAATATCGGTTTGTATGGGTCTTTTTCCTATACACAGTGTGACCAATGGTGTTATTAGGATTTCGGATGACTAACACATCTAGGAAAGGTAAGGAATTATTTGCCTCTAACTCCATAGTAAATTGAATTTTAGAGTTTATGGAATTAAGATGTTCTAAAAATGCAGTTACTTTGTCTGATGGTAAAATTGTGAAAGTATCGTCTACGTACCGCTTGTAGATCCTTGGTGTAACAGGTGCAGTAAGGAGGGCTTTCTCCTCAAAGTCTTCCATGAATATATCGGCGACAGTGGGAGATACAGGTGAGCCCATCGCCACACCATCTACTTGCTTGTAAAACTCTTCCTTCCACAATAGATAGCCAGATGTAAGGCAATGTCTTAGTAATACTGCATATTCTGCTGGCATGTTATTTTCCTCTAGTTTTCTAGTTATAATTGAGATGCAGTCTTCAACAGGTAGGGATGTAAATAGAGACTGAACATCAAAACTGACCATGGTTTCATTGTCAGTAAGATGTAGGTCTTTTATCTCACTGACAAAATGGTATGAATCCTTAGTGTGTGCTCTTGTGTGTCCTCTGAGTGGTGATAATATTTTAGCTAAGTATTGAGCCAATCTGTAAGTTGGCGAATCAATCTGACTTACTATTGGACGTAAATGAGCATTCGGTTTGTGTATCTTTGGTAACCCATACAACTTCGGTGGTTTGGCACATGAAGGTATTATCGAATTAACGTCCAGATTCAATTTTTCGGAGTATTTCTTAATTAGATCGCTAGTTGTTTTAAGCGTATTAGTTGTAGGGTCTGTTTTGACCTTTCGATAAGTAGTTTCATCCGACAAAAGTTGTTGTATTTTAAAATTGTAATCTGACATATCCATTATAACCGTAGAATTACCTTTATCTGCGCGGAGAATCGTAAGCTCTGGTCTGTTGCGTAAGTTTTTCAACGCGTTAAATTCATTTTTGGGGAGATTTAATTTCGGCGCTGAACTTCGACGTAACATAGACGAGATGTCTTGACGTATGGCCTCTAAATCTTCATTACCAATATTATTTTTATACAGACAGTCCTCAACACTACAGATAATGTCCTCATACGGTATTTTTCGCGGTGTTATTGCGAAATTAATACCTTTTTCTAAAACTTTTATTGTGGCGTCGTCCAGTGTTTGTTTTGATAAGTTGTAGACAGCGCGTTGTTTATGATTCGTGTCTGTGGTCAACGATTTCGTATGTTGGACATTTGATTTAGTTGTTAATTTATGGTATTTATCAATATGTTTATTTTTGCGTTCATTGTATTTAGTTGTTTCGCGTTTATCTAAAGTTTCCATGCAATTTTTATAATCAAATGTCGATAAAACTGTCTTTAATTCTCAGTCCCCCGTGACCATATTTGCTGGAAAGCGCCCGAAACGACGGGAATTAAAAATAAAAAGTAAAAATAAACGCGATAAAATCCGTAAAAGTAGTTTTAATCATGTTCTTTAATCTCCATAATTTTCGTATAAAATATAGCCTAAATCATTCCTGGCATTGCTCTCTATTTGCTGGTGAAGTTCAACACAATCGGTTTAACTAACAATTCCCAAATTTAGCTCGGATAAATAGACGGACAAAATTTTTAAAAATAGTTATTTAGGTCTTAGTGACATACAAATAACCCCCGCAACTCATTAAAAGACATTTATTACGATATGATTATAAAACACTCAATTCGACTGTATTTTTTAATGTGTGTGTGTTGCCTCAGAACTTTTTACTAGATGAACTGTTTTTAATTATGATTCTAAATTTTAAAATAATTAAATTTTTTTAAATTTGAAGCAAGACCTGACCAGTCGTTTTGGAGTTATCATTAATAATGCGTATTTAATTGACTTCGACTACATTGATGGTGTTCTCATTTTATTTATATAGAAAATTTTAAATTTTATCACTTATATAAGTGACTTTAAACTCATACACAGTATAAAGAGCCGACAGACCAACGAAACTGTAAAGTGTGTTTTTTTGTGTTTACATCTCTAGCCTTCTTTTTTTTTTATTTATTTTATGTACACACATTAAGGTACAGAAGCAGTCTTATAGTAATTACGTACAAAGTTCTACTTATTCCAACTTCGCTGAAATATCTTCCAGTAGACCCATAAAGGAAATTATATTTAAATTGCAAACTTAGTGCATACATTAGTACTACAAAAAAATAAATAATATACACAATGTTACGGAAATTATATAAAATAATACAATAAATAAAAATAAAATAAATCAATAAATAATAATAATAATAAATACGATAGTTACATACGATATATATATAAACTAAAACTAATATAATAGAATAATATATATATATATATATATATATATATATATATATATATATATATATATATATATATATATATAAATTAACAGGATGCAAAGTAGTTATCTCTAAGACGTTTCTTGAATACCAACAAAGTTTCGGAATTTCTTATATTTGACGGTAGTGAGTTCCATAATCTTACCGCGTGAACTGAAAAGGAGTGGGAGTAAAAACCGGAATTAAAGACGGGAAAGTCAAGAAGATTTTTAACAAGGGATCTGCATGGTTTGTCCGGAGGATGGGTGAAGGAAAATCGGCTTCTGAGGTATGTGGGAGAGGAAGGGTTGTGCAAAATGTTATAGAGGAGACATAACAATCGAGTGTTCCTTCGAAGTCGAATTGGGAGCCACTTGAGTTGCTTACCAAACTGAGATATACGGTCAAATTTCTTGAGCCCAAATATGAAACGGATACACTGATTTTGCAAGCGCTCAAGTTTATTAAGAAGCTCCTCTGTAGCATCCAAATAACAGGCATCCGCATAATCATAATCAAGGAGAGGTAGGATAAGAGTAAGCACGAGTGAAATTTTAGCTTTAAGGGGTAAGAAATTTTGTAGACATTTAAGCGAATGCAAAGTAAAGTAGACCTTGCGACTAACTTCAGCGATATGCGTGGTCCATGTTAAATGGTGATCAAATATGACGCCTAAGTTTTTGACAGTATTGGCAAAGGGTATAGGAACGCCATTAAAACAAACAAAAGGTAGTGATATAAATTCTAATCTATTACGCAAATGCCTACTGCCTATTATGATGGCCTGAGATTTCGTGGGATTAACTAATAGTCCGAAGGATGCAGACCATTCACAGATGCGGCCCAGATCCGCATTCATAGCTGCAATTGCATTATTTGTATCACCCACCGGAAAATGACGATAAAGCTGTAAGTCATCCGCGTAGAGATGGTAATTAGATGTAATAACACTCGTAATAGAGTTAATAAATATGGAAAATAAAAGGGGGGAAAGAACGCCACCCTGAGGTACACCCGTAGTGATACCAGACCAATCGGATAGAGTGTCATTAACACGGACACAATGTGATCGACCACGAAGATATGAATCAAACCATGCAATGGCAGATGGGGAAATGTTTATAGATTCCAGGATCCGGAGAAGAATATCAAAGTCTACTGAGGTAAAACCACTACTAAAGTCAAGCAAAACTAAAAGTGTAAGTGATTTATTGTCCATGGCCCAACGGATATCATCGGTTACTTTAAGTAAAGCAGTGACAGTGCTGTGTCCACGACGAAAGCCCGACTGATAAGTGGAGAGCAAGGAGTTAGACGATAAGAAGAGAGAGAGTTGACTATGGATGATGTGTTCCAAAACTTTAGAAAGAAAGGGTAAAATAGATACTGGACGAAAGTGGGACAAAGAAGAAGGATTAGAAACCTTAGGCAGAGGAATTATATATGCTTGTTTCCAAACTGAAGGAAAAGATGATGACGATAAAGAAAAATTAAATATGTGAGTAAGAATTGGTAGAAGCAAAGGTAGAACTAGCAAAATCATCATCGCACATAGACCATCAATACCAACAGCATTTGAAGAGATGGCTAGGATGGATTTTTTTACTTCTTTGTTTCAAGTAGCTATTTACCATCCGGTAGACTGTCAGTTTATTTAGAGCACTTTAGTTTTATATAAAAAATTGTTTTTATTTTATTTTATTGCAGCTCTTTTGTTAATATGAGTGACGACCGTAATTTAAACATTATTCCCTCTCACAAGGATTTTCTTCTATATGGTAGAGGCAGTTTCCATACATAAATTTCACAAGTACAATCATACTTGTACCGTGCAGGATACAAACCGGCGGCCTTCAGCGACGCAACACAACTGCTAAGGCACTGTGCTACGGGGCCGTCGATATGGTTACACACTACTCGGTTACTACATACTATAGATTCACGCCAGGGACTCCGTTTTACTCCTCAGACATCCGGACGGTAATGGAAGGTCGGCACCCACCATCATCGCCGGGGACCTGAACGCCAAACACCCGGCGTGGGGGTCCAGAGTGATCACCCCGCCGGGTCGTGAACTTTACGACGACGCAGAGAGCCATAATTATGACGTTATAGGTCCCGAGGAACCGACGCACATCCCTACTGACCCTAGGAAGCGTCCGGATGTATTAGACATCGTGCTCACTAGGAACGTCAACTACCTAGTAGTGGTAGAAGTGCTGTACGACCTGAATACACAGCACCTCCCGATTCTGATAACCTTTGGCACTAAGGCAGTGACTTCGCCGCCCAGAGCTGATAGGACCAAGATCGACTGGAGGCTCTACTACCAACACCTGCAGGAGAAACCTCCAGTCCATGCACCGATCAACTCAGCGGACGACGTAGGGGCCGCTGCAACTAGAATAACCACGAGCATTCAGGAGACCCTCAACGCGGCCTCTACGATCGTCCCTCTCTCGGGGAGAAAAGAGGAGCTGCCGCTGAGAATACACGTGCAGCTAAATCACAAGAGAGCGCTGAGAAACCTCTGGGCGCGCACTCGCTGCCCTAGAGTAAAAAGAAAATTGAACACTCTGTCAGACGAACTGTCGGTTGCAATACAGGCCCACAGAGGAGAGGCCTGGGAGCGGCGCATTTGGAAGGCTGATGAACATCACGCGTTGCTCTACAAATTGAACCGGCATTAACGAAAACTCAACCACCTGTTTGCCCGCTGACAACGTTACGATGCCAATGACAGAGCGGATATCCTAGCTGAGCACTTCGAGGAGCAGTTTATGCCGAACCCAGCAAGTGCGGAGTTCCTGGAAATCCATACCCGGAAGGAGAGCCGCGTGCTGGAGCTCCTGTCGTCGCCCGCGCCACCGCTTGCAGGAGAGTGGTTCATCTCCCCCACTGAACTGCGGAGGACAGTAACCCGCCTGCAACCGAGGAAGGCGCCGGGGCACGGTGGGATTACCAACGCTGCACTGCGACAGCTGCCCAATAGAGTTCTTGTAGAGATAGGTCGGCTCTACAATGGTATATTGCGGACATCCCACTTCCCGGAGGTCTGGAAGAAAGGCAAAGTCATCGTCTTGCCGAAACCCGGGAAGGACAGGCGTAGAGCTGCCAACTACAGGCCGATCACGCTGCTACCGCATATAGCTAAACTGTGCGAAAGATTACTGCTAAGACGTCTCCGCCCGTGCATCCAACTTCGGGCGGGGCAGCATGGATTCAGGAGGGATCACTCAACAGCAACACAGCTGACCAGAATGCTGCACCTGCTTGCGGCCGAGCACAACCGCGGCCGCACATCGTTGGGCGTCCTTCTCGATATCGAGAAGGCGTTCGACCGGGTGTGGCACACAGGATTAATCTACAAGTTAGACGATCAGACTAGTATCCCTCCTGCTATATTGCGGCTAGTGGCGTCTTTCCTCGTAGACAGGAAGTTCTACGTCTGTGTAGAGGACGCTGAGTCCGCAATAAAACCCATTGCAGCTGGTGTGCCACAGGGCAGCAGTCTGTCTCCAGCCCTGTACGCGGCGTATACTAATGACATAGCTACCCTGGCAGGACACGTGCACGAATGGGAGGACGACGTCGAACTAGCGCTTTTTGCGGATGACAGCGCATACTTCACGTCGTCCAGAAGAGCCCACATTGCAGCTGCCAGGATGCAACGTCTGCTGGACCTGCTGCCACCATGGTTGGATGAGTGGGGGATGGCCGTCAATGTTAGCAAGACGACTGCTCTGCTCACTCGCTGCTACAGAAATCTACCACCACCACTAACCCTCGGAGGCCAGGAGATCGCATTTGAGAAGGAAGTGATCTACCTTGGATGCCGGATCGACAGGATATTGCGTATGACTGTGCACGTCGACTTTGCTATACGCAAAGCTCGATGTGCTCGGGCAATGCTCCGCCCTGTCCTGACATCCAAGTTACCGACAAAGTCGAAGTTAACCATCTACAAAACATACATAAGACCCCTGCTAACATACGCTGCTCCGGCCTGGTATGCACTCCTGAGCGATCATCAGAAGCGGCGACTTCAGGCCCAGCAGAGTTTGTCATTACGAACTATAGTCGGTGCGGGTCGCTACGTCCGGAACGATGTCATAGCGGCCAACCTAAAAATAGAGAGCCTACAAGAATTCGTGGTCCGGCTGGCGCGCGGTATGTTCGACCGCGCCGACAACGGGCCACATGAACATCTCAACGGCTTCGCGCCGTTGCACTCACGGCCGCCGAACGGGTGACCCTATCAAAGAGAACTCCTCCCTATATAGATTAGGGAGTCGAGTAAACTCCACAATGCCGCAGAAAGGCCAACTTCGACAAAGTAATTTGTGTTAAACACCATTATGTAGATAACCTCTTTTAACGACTTTTTACCCGACTGCGACAAAAGTCGCTAAATACATCACGCCTTTACTACCAAGGCGCCCAGGACCGGCACATTGCAGTGTGCCGTGAGGAACATTCGGGTAAAGGGGTATACCCCGAGGCCCGAGACCTGCATGGCATTATGCCTTGCAGAAGACAACAACAACGCACGCCAGTAATATATCCATGATAATAATAATTACGTTATGTCTGTCCCATTATACGGTATTCGGGATCATCCACAGCTCATGATCCATTCGTCGTCTTTGAATTTTTTTTGAACGTCATAATTTATGAAGAACCACACTAGAGTAACATTAACGATTCGCTACCACGTCACGTGCACGTGGATAATAGTAAAACTTTCTATTTGTAAATAGCGCAGCTGCACTGAATATGCACAGACAGATATTGAGATTTATAGTTGTATAATACGTGCTTTGTTTTAATAGTTATTGTTTGTAACATTTCGCTGTGGCTTTATGCGTGAATGTTAACGTAAAACAGTGTATACGTAAACAGTTTTTTTTTTATAATACTCCAATGGCAAAAGCACTTACTATCATGCGTTGTTAAGAAGCTGCTGCATTCCTTGAACACATGCAGTCAACTTAAAACAAATAAATGCTATGCGTGGTCACCATTAAATACTAAGGAATTTGGAAAACCCAAAAGTGCACGCCTCACGAGCGTGTCATTTAAGTTTGATGAAAAGACAAATTACCAAAATAAATCGATTACACAAAGTATTAAATCGATATATGCTATATGTTACACTTGACCTTTGTCTATCAAGTGCTAAAAGATCAAATGGAAATTAAGGTAAATTTATAAAACTATAGAGCCGTGGTAGTTCAGATGGTTAATGCTTGCTGTAAATATAACAGAATGCGAGTAACCCGGGTTCGATCCCCGCCGGCACCAATGAAATTGTTAATTGCAATTTTAAGTGCTGATTTACCACGTGCTCGGCGGTGAAGGAAAACATCGTGAGGAAACCTGCATGTATGAGGAATAAGAAAAAAAAATATTTCGAAGACATGTGAAGTTCGTCAACAAGCATTTGGGCAGCGCGGCGGACACTTCCTTGCCCTAAAACCTCTCAGAAATGAGGGGAGGCCTGAGCCCAGCAGTGGGACGTATATAGGTTGTAACTTTACTTTACTTTACTTTTATGAAACTATAAAAATCATTTTATTGTCAAACTACGAGTAGTAGACTTTTGATATGAAATAGGGAACCAGTTGATATATGAAGCTAATAAAAAAAACCCGGTCTCGATACATCAATTTTTTTGGGAGTTTCAAGACCAACAAAAATAAAAACAAAATCACCGTACGGACGTCCGGACGTCCACATATTTTTTTCAAATCGTTTTTATTTCCAAAGTAGTAAAATAATTTTTTTTTAGAAAATATGACATGGATTAAGTAGTGTTTTCTTAATATACAGCTCTTCATATTATCGTATAAGTGCAAAATGGTTATGATAGGGGCATTTTAAAAACACAGAATTGCTTGACCTTGATGATGCGTTTGGAGTAAAGCAATACCTCAACCGCTTTGCGTTATGAGGCGTGTGTTCGATTAATTAAAATGTAGTAATGTCACATGAAAAAGCTTTAAATATATTTTAAAGCTTTTTCATGTGTATAAAGTATATAGTTTATAATTAAGCGTAGGGTTACAGAAAAAGGATTTAGAATAGAATAGAATCATTTTTATTCAGTACGCAATACGGAAGTAGATAAATTGATACAAACTTAATTTAAATCGTAAGTACTAACAGTCTTGTTTTGTGGGTAGGTAGAAAAATAATATATTTCAACTACCTAAGAACTTAGTTATTTAATCACCTACCCACCTTATTGTCTATAATAATCTAACATGTGCAATAGGATGCCTCACAGCGTGTTATTATACTGGTGCTCCGTACCCTTCACATCGAAACAGAGAGGTGTAAACTATTTAGTACTGCTATTTGACTTCAGAAATAGGCAAGATGGTGGTAGCTACACAGACGGACTACTTTGCAGAAAAATATTGCCACCACCTAGTTAATTGTACAGTATAAAATAGCAATTATTTTTCAAATGGCGTC
Organism: Parnassius smintheus behrii; assembly: GCA_036936625.1. Taxonomy (NCBI): domain Eukaryota; kingdom Metazoa; phylum Arthropoda; class Insecta; order Lepidoptera; family Papilionidae; genus Parnassius; species Parnassius smintheus. Next base: position 13,883,895 of record JAUPFT010000027.1, on the reverse strand, counting down.
TGTTTTTTTCAACCGACTTCAAAAATGAGGAGGTTCTCAATTCGATGTATGTTCTTTGTTTTTTATATATATAAACACTCACGTCTGTCACCCAGAGGGGTAGGCAGAGACTACAGACTTCCATTTGGCATGATCCTGACACACCTTTATCGCCTCCTTCACATCCATACACCTACGCATACATGCTCGTCGGTTAAGGGTACTCCTAATTTGGCCCGTTTTTAATAAATCGCTAATTTGGTCGATAAATTTTTGCCTCGGGCGGCCCTTTCCGACTCTGCCATTCACTTCTGCAACATAAATTTTCTTTGTCACTCTTTCCTCATTCATTCTTTCCACGTTACCAAACCACCGAAGCATTCCTTTCTTAATCCTGGTCACAACATCATCTTGCAAACCACACTCTTCTCTTATCACACAATTTTTCACCCTGTCATTCAGATTCAGCCGACCGCATTTCTACTGCATTTATTCTACTCTCGTGCTTCTTCTGCCACACCCAACTTTCACTACCATACGTTAAAGTAGGGACCAACACAGCATTGTGAATTGCCATAATAATAATAATAATAATAATCCACAACTATCACACAACGCCATCTAGTCCCAAGCTAAGCAGAGCTTGTGTTATGGGTACTAGACAACTGATAAACATACTTATATATTTCTAAATACATAAATATTATAGATAAATTACACCCAGACACAGAACAAATGATCGTGCTCATCACACAAACATTTGTCCTGGGTGGGAATCGAACCCACGACCTCCGGCATAGCAGTCAGGGTCACTAACCACTAGGCCAACAGGCCTGACAAATTGCCATACGTGCCTTTTTTGACACATTTTGACTCTTCACAATAGAGTGTAGGGCCCCATTTACTCTGTTTCCTGCGTTCACTCGTCGTTCTATATCCTTATCATATCTCCCATCCCTGCTAAATATGCAACCCAAATATACAAACTCATCTACTTGCTCGATCAACTCCCCTTCTATTCTTATTTCACATATCGTTTTACTTTCATCCCTTTCAAAAACCATAACTTTCGTCTTACTTGCGTTCACTTTCATACCCCTTTCTTTTAATGATCTGTTCATTAATGTAACCATCATTTACAACTCAGCCGCCGACGGCGCAAGAATAACTTGATCATCGGCGTACAAAAGGCATTTGACGGTTAACTCACCCATTCTTAATCCGCATTCTTCAACTTTCAAATTTTGCAAACAACTGTCCATAAATAGGTTGAACAGCCACGGGGAAGCCACACAGACCTGTCTGACACCTTTGTGGATGTCAAACCAGTCCGAGTAGACCCGTTGATCCTAACACAAGCACTAGAGTCCCTATAAAGAGATTCCAATGCCTGTATCAAGCCAGCGCTCAACCCAAATGAGTTCAGTGTTTGCCATAGCACATTCCTATCCACTCTGTCATAGGCCTTTTCCAAGTCCATGAATGCACAAAAAACCTTTTGGTTGTTGGCCAAAAACTTCTCCGCGATCATGCACATGGAAAAATCCTTTCTAAATCCCGCTTGCACATCCCAAATTTTTCCATCGGTTTCTTTCATGACCCTTTCAATTAGTACCTTAGCATACAGTTTTCCCACGATGCTAAGAAGGCTGATACCGCGATAGTTTTTACAGTCCTGCTGTGACCCTTTTCCCTTATATACTGGGACTATCACGGCTTTGCACCAGTCTCCCGGTACCCGCTTCAGTTTCCAGCATAAATTAAACAAGGTGCGCAGCAGGCCTGCCACCACTTCCTCTCCAGCCCTTAGCATTTCGAGTGAAACTCTATCATATCCGGCAGCCTTACCTGCTTTCATGCTTTTCATTGCTTTCATTATTTCATCTATACTTATCTCACTCCCTTCTTCCTATTCTTTCGGAGTTCCTGTTTCATTCAGTTCATACGTTGTCTCCTCACTCATAAACATGCTTTCAAATTATTCCTTCCATCTCTTTAAACTCAAAATTTCATCATTCAGAATATAGCCATTCTCATATCTTATAGCATTCATTATAGGCTGTTTTGAACGTCCCCTGGCAGTTCTTACGAGTTTTTAGAACATTTTAATATTTGCCTGGAAGTTATTCGATATTCTTCTATCATTCTTGTCCGTTCTTTCTTGCTTTTTCCTTTCAACTACTTCTTTTACTCTCTTATTTAGATGTCTAAAGACTGCCTTTTTTCTTTCAAAATTATCATTCGAACCTCTTTCCGTTCTTTATTTTTGTATGTATGTTATATATATATATATATATATATATATATATATATATATATATATATATATATATATATATATATATATATATATATATATATATGATGTGTCCCGCGACATCTTCGTAGATTGTGATCCGATTTTAATGATTCCTTTTATATTAAATAGGCTTTACCTCAAGTGTGGTCCCATTATATTTTGAAGAAAAAATTGCGCCTCTAAGTGTGGGAAATAGGGGATTTTTTTTACATTGGTCTACTGTTTAAGGAATTTCATATCATATATTCGCAGATAAAAAACTGATTTTAATGATTCTTTTTCTTTTTAAATAATTCATATTTCAAGAGTGGTCTCATATTAATTTGGATAAAAATTCCTCTTCTAAGGGTTGCAAATAAATAAATTCTTTTTTAGCAATTTGAAGTAGATTTTAACTTTTTGTTAATAGTTATAATTATTTTAAACTTAAATAGAATAGTATTAATTATTATTATTATGAAAAAAAATATTTCGAAGACATGTAAAGTTCGCCAAGACGCATTGGGGCAGCGCGGCGAACAATTTCTTGCCTTAAAGCCCTCTCAGAAATAAGCGCAAGCCTATGCCCAGGAGTGGGACGTATATAGGCTGTAACTTAAAGTTCTTAACTTTTATAGAGCAGTATTAACAGACTGAATAAGAACTTTCGTTCATACAAGCGTCTCGCAACGCACTCATACAAGCGCAGGGTTCACCTACAGAAGCAGACAGCTGTAAAACGTATATAGGCTGTAACTTTATTATTATTTTAATTGATTAAAAATATACGGCTTTAATAGATAATATCAACGTTAATTTAAATAATGCTTAAAGATGCTGTCTTTCTCTTTACCAGAAGACAATTAGAAAGAGACAGCTATAATGGCTGCAGTTTGAATAATTCCGCTCAACCCGAGTAGGAGCACACTCACAAGAAATACCAGCGTGAAATAGCAGCTTAATATTGCTGTGTTAATCTGCGCTAATGGTAAGAATAGATAACCGAAGATTCTTTTAACTGCTAACGAGGTATTCCATCTTAGGAGCAAAAACGTATTTACATTTTGATTCTTAATTGAGTAAATGTCTATCTATGGGCCACAGTAACCACTTATCACCTGATGGTCTGGGTGCTTTTTGACATCCTCATCTGAAAAAAAAATATAAATACTAAATATTATTTTATTTTTCATAAACAATGTCTCGCTGGCTTTGATTACATGACAGGTATATAATCAAAGCCCGCTGGGTTCCTTGCTGGTTCTTTGACAGAGGTATTTTCTGAATCAATTCACTCTTATGATATTTTACATATCATAAGAGTGAATTTCAATAGGTAATATTTATGATTTATATTGAAAGGAAAAGTTTCTGTACCTATTAATATCCTCTCAGAATACAGAAAAAATTATTTTGAGAAATTTCTATAAAAAACTTAATTTAAAGAAGCGAAATATAAATAAATATTAGTGAAGCCGATGGTATATACTATATTTTAATAACAAATGGGTTTCAAACTACCCACGATGCTATTTAAGCACCGATTCAAGAGTAACCTAATATCGATAAAAAATAACTTTTGTTAATCTGTTTTTAACTTACACATTTACCCTCGACCATTGTTACAGTACGGAGACATTAACCTCCCTATACTGTCGCCCTAGTAATTACTGTGACCATAATAATAATTTCATTTTCGGGAAATAATTAGTTTACTATATTTGAATACAATAAAAATCAATTCCCGCATGTACTATGCGATTCAAATAAAAGTAGAACTGACTTGGCGCCATATTGTGACGTCATAGCTGTCAATTCAAGCCAGTTAGGTAGGGTGAGCAAAACAGACATTTTTGAAATAATATTTATTTACAAACAAATACAAAAGAACTAGGATAGAAAAGTTTTAATCGAAATCTAGCAATTCAATTCCGCTCATCTCTGCACCACTGTCTGAGTAGACATCATCGTCATCATTATCATTAGCTCACTGAAATCTAAAAGATGGCGTCCTATTTGCTTTTTGACAAAATGCTGCCAACAATTAAATCAGAAAAATAACAGTTTCGAATTATTGTTTTAACTAATTATGATTTTAATAGATTTAGTAATACTAAGACTCAGTTAAATAAATATAAAAGTGGAAAATTTATTTTCTTTGCAAGCTGTACTTTTCAAGTGACAATTGACAGATCGCGGTCCTTTAAGGTCATTGATGTTCCTATCCCTATTTGAATTGCATTGTCTCGAGCAGGGGGAACTACCGCCCCATATCACCTGCAACAGCAATTGCTAAGGTATTGGACAGTGTGTTTGACTCGGAATTAGATAAGTATGCAAACATACAAGACGCGCAGTTCGGGTTTCGACCTGGACTTTCTACTGAAAGCGCAATCCTTAGCCTAAAGCACACTGTCCAATACTACACAGATCGCAAGACGCCGGTATACGCCTGTTTCCTTGACCTCTCCAAGGCCTTTGACCCTGTGACCTATGAGATACTTTGGAGAAAGTTGGCGGAGAGGGGCGTGCCAGCCGATTTGCTGGAAGTGTTTAGGTTTTGGTATTCCAACTAAACTAACTATGTACAGTGGGCTGATTCTCTGTCGGAAGGATACGTGTTGGAGTGCGGGGTGAGACAGGGGGGTTGACTTCTCCCAAGCTCTTCAACATGTATGTAAATGACCTTATCGTGGAGTTGAGCGGCATGCGCGTAGGATGTCGTATAGATGGCCTTAACATTAATAATATAAGTTACGCTGACGATATGATGCTGCTTAGCCCAACGGTGGGAGGCCTAAGTGAAATGTTAAAGGTATGTGAGATGTATGCTACTGAGCATGGGCTCACATACAATGTCAATAAAACAGAGTACATGGTCTTTGAGGCCGCTGGTAAATGTTACAATATTGCAGTTAATTACCCTTAACGGCATGAACGTGAAACGAGTTACTAAATTTAAATATCTGGGGCATATTATTACTGGTGACCTCTAGGATGATGCTGACATCGAAAGGGAGCGCAGGGCTCTGGCGGTTAGAGGTAATATGTTGGCTCGCAGGTTTTCCCGTTGTACAAAACAAGTTAAGATTACGCTTTTTAAAGCATACTGCATACTGCCAGAGCGTGTACACGGGGAGCCTGTGGGTCAAATACACCAAACGATTGATTGAAGCCCTGCGCATCCAATATAATAATATATTCAGGATGCTGTTGGGACTGCCTCGTTTTTGTAGTGCATCGGGGATGTTTGCGGCATACCAAACAGACGGTTTTAATGCCATCATACGCAAAAAACCGCATCCCTTATTAGCAGGGTACGAGCCAGTCACAACAGCATTCTGAGGACCGTAGCGGACAGATATACATCGCCGCTGTGGAAATGTCTTGTGCAGAGACTGATAACTGGGCCCTATCCACCCCCATGATGATCTGTCTCGGCACAGTATATTTATTTTATTTCCCTAGATTTTAAGCAAACCATTGTTTTTTTTTACTAACCCTTGTTATTATAATTATTGTTATTATTATTGTGTTACTAACCCAAATATGGATTTTAATTATCTGAAATAAATAACTGATTATTATTATTATTATTATTGTTGTATCTCTTGAGAACGGTGGGTACGTTTTTAACCCCGACTCAAACAGAGCGTAGTATAAGTGTATTTTTGTATGTGTTTGCCTGTCTTTTTTTATAGGAGAGAGGGCAAACGAGCATATTATGGCTCACCTGTCTGTGGCAACGTAGCTCCCAAATTGATGAACTGATTTAGATTAAGTTTTTTTTTTTGAAAGGTAACTTGATCAAGAGTGTTCTTTGCAATCTTCAAGAAAATATTTTCAGCCGTTTGAAGATCATGAGCTCTTTTTGTTTCGGAGGTTTTTTTTCAAATGTTTTAACTTAAGTTATTGATGAATTTGTGTGTGTGTGTGTGTGTGTGTGTGTGTGTGTGTGTGTGTGTGTGTGTGTGTGTGTGTGTGTGTGTGTATGTGTGTATGTGTGTGTGTGTGTGTGTGTGTGTGTGTGTGTGTGTGTGTGTGTGTGTGTGTTTTTGGTCCCTGCATGGTTTATGGTAGGTGACGCTGTTGAGGTACAGAAATCATCCGTGTGAAGCCGTGGCGTCTCGCTAATTGTTATTAATATCTTTTGACATTATTAACGAAAAATAATTTACGTTTCATGTATAATCACCATAATCAATAATATCGAAATAGTTGGTAATTTTATACTTTTGCAGTCCCCTCGTTATTTGGCTCTAGAAAATCTAAAAATCATACGATTTCGATGATTTTTTTTAAAAATCTTCATTTTTACGGTGGATTTACGAAAAAAAATTACAGAATTAAAAAATACTTATATTAGTTTCAGGGCTTTAAATGTTCATGAAAATGCACTTATTCACGTATAATTGTTGATAACTTTTTTACAAATAATCGAATGAAGTTGTTGTATTTTTTTACGTAATCTAAACAAAAAACAAGCAAATTAAAAAAAAACATTGAAAAATGTTTGTTTATTATTTTTTTTATTTCGGTGTTTTATTTTAGTGTATCATTTCAAGCACGTTAAACTCTTACCAAATACAGTTATGTAAACTTAGCAATTTAACCGCACGCACACGCTAACAAGCAATGGACAAAGGACACAATAGATAAACCAATAAAATACAAAATTGTCATACTTGTTTTTGTTCCCTTTCTAGCTAGCGCGGCTACGATGAAAGCTAACTTAAGGCGCGTGTTTGAGCAAAATGCCGCGCTAGTCGTTATTTGTGAGGTTTTTAGGAGCTATCTACTTGTTATTAAAAGATATATCAACTAACAAAAAATCTATTACATTTCTACATAACCTACTTATACTTACTATATACTTGATTAATCTCCCTACAACTAAACCACAGAAATGCTAAATAATTATTGATAACTTGCATCACCTCATAAAGTAACCTTATTATGTTTTGCGGATTGACACTAATGGATAATCAATTAATCAATGAAAATTTTGATCTATTTAATTTTTTCAAAGAACCAAAATTCGTAAGTGGCAACTACGGCAAATATATCACTATGAAGCAATTTACGAGAAAGGCCTACGTTCAGCAGTTGACTTTAATATTATATAATGTCCTCCAGACCGAATTTCGGTCACGGCGGCCTGCCTCAACGGAGACTAGCCATCGGCGCAGGATAGGATAACAGTGCCCAAGTGTATGTGCAAGCACAAGAGCACTCTCTATTCCCTCACTCCCATAATCCGATGGGCTGGTAAACCGACATGAACGGAGAGAGTTCAGGCGCAGGACCAACGACTCTACGTGCTTTCCGAGGCACGGGAGTGAGACACCGCCAACATCCTAACTCCGGGCAGCTACTGAGAATTTCTTGACAGAAAAACTCACTAATCGATGTTTTGACCGACGATGCATTACGCATACCACGATAGCCGGTCTATCGTGGTTATGAAGGACTCACTGTCCTACTGGGGACCCTAAGTGATACCCTCTAAAAACCGCCTTTGGGGACAGGCAACCGGCTGATTAAGCTTTATTGTGCCTTATCGTGAGCGACCCTCTTTTGGGAAAAGAGGGCGCAGGCGGCTACGAGCCGCTGAGGGAGTGCCTACGAAGGCAAGTTAATTATGAGTAGATAATTTAATTTAATTAGAGTTGGCCTGAGCCGCCAGGACACAGTTCAGGTCGTTTGTTAGTTTATTAGGCGGGTCCGAGAGAGAGTTTCTCGGCCTGCGGACTCGATAGCGAGAGGGGGGTGGGGCTGCATTAGTAGCTGCCTCACGAATTAAATGATTTGAGTGCGACTCTGAGGCTTTGAAGAAGTTCTCAGAGAGTTTTTGGAGAAATTGTTGAATTGTGGGGAGCTCTAGGTCCCGATGAAGGTCAGCATTACGGACGTACCAAGGTGCGTTCGCAGCTCGACGACAGAAAAGGTTTTGAACTATTTGGAGTTCATTAATAATTTTAAGGTTGGCGTGGGCATAAACGGGGCCCGCGTATGACATGACTGGTCGTATACAGACCTTATAAAGGGTACGCTTGTTTCTAAGGGACATTTTACTGTGTCGGCCCAACATACTGTTGAGCCTACTCAGATAGAACCGTGCGTGACGGGTTACTCTTTTGACGTGGGGCCTGAAAGTGAGCCCTGTGTCTAGAGTGACACCTAAATATTTGGCGGTCGTATGCCAGGGGACAGGGGTCCCTAGCATACGTATTGGTGGAGCGTTTTTGAGACGGCGTCGTTTATAATCGAAGTGAACGGCGGAGCTCTTCTCCTGGTTCACATCGATGCGCCATTTTTTGAACCAAGCTTCTAGGTCATCAACTGACTTTTGAATCTTGTTCCGTATGAAGGGTAGTGAGATACCTTTGCAGTAGATAGCAGCGTCGTCTGCGAAGAGGGAGAGCCGAACACCTTTCGTCGGGATGGGAATGTCGTTGGTGAACAGGATGTACAGCAGAGGAGCAAGTACTGAGCCCTGAGGGACACCAGCCTTGATAGTTCGCTGTGAAGATAGCGTACCTTCGTGTCTAAAACGAAAGGTACGATACTTTAAGTAAGAGGCCACGAGACGTACTAGACGATCGGGGAGACCTATTTTGTAGAGTTTGTAGATAAGGCCTGTATGCCAGACTCTATCGAAAGCTTTAGCTATGTCGAAAAAGACCGCGATGGTCTTATGACGACGAGGATAGAAACCGCTGAGGATATATTCCACAATACGGTGAACTTGTTGGGGACATGAGTGTTGGGCTCGGAAACCGAATTGATGGGGAATGATAAGAGGGTCACCGTCTGTGAGAAACAGATAGCGCCTCATTCGTGTTTGGATGACTCTTTCGAAGAGCTTGCCCATTGCCTTGAGGAGGCTAATGGGGCGATGACTGGAGGGGAGGTTGAGAGGCTTGCCTGGCTTGGGAATTCCAATCACAGTTGCCTCTTTCCACGTAGTGGGAAAGTAACTAAGGTTGAAGCAGGCGTTGAAGATAATAGATAAAAAGGTTATCACCTGCTCAGGAAAGTGTTTTAGGGCTTGGTTGGAGATGCCATCCGCGCCCGGAGCCTTTTTAGGCTTAAGTCCTTTGATGAGGGATGAAATCTCATCATTGGACACAGAGATAGGTTCGGAGACCGTAGGGGTGAGTTCCGGCGGCGGACCTCATCCTCCACTGCCTGGACGTGTGAGTGGTCGACGGTTTGAGAGCTAGGAGAGCATTGTGCGGCAATGCTATCTGCAAAAGCACTCAGCCTTTTCCTCGTCCTCGAAGGGAACCGTGCCGTCGGGACGGGAGAGAGGGGGAGTGTGGGTGATAGCGTCTATGCGGAGGGCTCTGGTCATCTGATAGTACGCTGTAATGAGATGGAAAGATATTCTCCATGAGTTTATTCTTTTCGAGGTCTCGAAATTCAGAGAGGCGGAAACGGAGTTCTCGTTGAAGACGATTGGCCGCACGCCTATATTCGGGGGTGGGATATTTTGCTGCTCTCCGGAAAGCAGCTTTTTTGGCTTTTAATAGGTTGCTAATATGTAGGGGAAGCCCACTATTGTTAGCAACCGGGACGACCCTTTCGTTCTCCTTAAGGGAGGATTTAATAAGGGTGGAGAGTGAATCGACCGCGGTATCGATTTTTTCGGGACTGTCTAAGTCCGACGGTAGGGAGATGGTAGAGTCCTGTGAGTCCAGAGCTTTAGCTAGAGACTCCTTGAATCCCTTCCAGTTAGTGAAGGTTTTTGTGTGTGTTGGGGGAGGTGGCTAATGGCCAAAATCTAGTACATCGGGGGCGTGATCGGTGTTATCGGGAAAGTGAGTAACACCGAGGGGACTATGGACGGTAATATCAAGAGGCTGCGTGATATCGAGCAGTATCTTGCCACTAGGGGACGTAGTACGGCATGTCCATTCAGTATGCTTGGAGTTAAAATCTCCAAACATAATGACTGAATTGCCTAAAGATAAAATGGCCTCAAAATATTTTTTGAGGGGATGGGTTCCTGAAGGGATGTAACAGGAGGCTATGAGGATGGACTGATGTCCAGTCATAGCTAGCCTACATACCGTGGCTTACATGTTGGTAAGCCGCGGAGTAGAAATGGGCGAGCAATGAAGTGTCTTCTTGTAATAGATGGCCGTTCCGCCGCCTCGGCGGTCGGGTCTGTCGTTACGAAGAAGAGAGAAGTTCTTAATAGAAAGGCCTTTAGTGTCCTTAGTTTTGAGATTAGTTTCCCGTAGGAGGAGGAAATCGGCTTCACGATTCCGAAGAAAGAGCTTAAGCTCTGGGAGGTTATTTCGCAAACCGCGAATATTAAATGATACAAGCGATAAACCCTTAGGTTTAACACGACCGTGGAGAGGAGATCTAACGGCTGAGGGTTAAAGAGAAAGGGAAAGAAATCAACGAACAATTCGGTTAGTGTGAAGGAGCACCTTTGTACATACTTTACTATTGATTATAGTATCTATATGTTGCAAAAGGGGATTCCAATTAAATGAATCTTTTTTTAAACGTAGTAGAGTCACTCTGCAGCTATATTATGGTTGTAGCTAAAAGGGACGGCTCGACCGGAGAAGGACCACGCTCTCACAAAATACCAGCTTGATTCTGCTGTGTTTCGTATGGTGAGTGTAGAGAACCAGAGACCAGATTTACTGGAATCGAGGCATTCCATTATAATCTTCAGGGGTGACAACGCATCTGTATTTTGATTCTTGATCAAGGTTAAATGTGCATGTCTATGGGCCACAGTGACCACTTACCATCAGGTGGACTGTGTGCTCGTTTGTTACCCTAATTCTACAAAAACAAACAAAAAAAAACTTTTATTTTATTCCTGATACATAAACCAACAAACGAGAATGAATAAAACATTCGTATAATAAAATTTTATCGACAAAAAATATAGGTGTGTCTCTTATGAGATGGTTAGAAATTTGCGCTTCGTTTCTCTTACGGGCTTCTTCCTTGTTTCCTCATTTTATGCTGCAGGAGGACCCTCTTAACTACCTCGTTGGTATTGTTGTCGTAATAGTAAGCACGATTGTTAATCATTTGGTCCTAGATTCGAAACCCAGGTCGTGCCAACAATCAGATTAGTTCTGTTGCACTGTCAAGAAACGCTCAGTAGCATCGCGGATTTAGAAAATTAAAGTTAACGCGGTGTTTCACCCCGTCCCTTGCTTTCGCACGTAAAGAACTCCAACAACAAATCTAACTGCTTTACGTTCACGTGCTTTCGTACGTCAAGCCGTTGTTCCTGCGCCTGATCTCTGTGTTGAATTACAGTCCTTTTGGACTACGAGAGTGAAGGGATGGAGAGCGCAGCTGTGCACACTCTTGTGCACTAGTCCCGCGTTGATCACTTATTTCCCATTGTGAAATTAGTGATCTATTTTTTCATTCTATTGTTGCGCGCTATAATTAGCGCCCGGCATATGGCGGGTGATTATTAGCGCCATATGATATCAAGCGGCAGAAATATGAGCGTCAAGATCTTTCTAAAACTCTATCAAGGCCAAGGATAAAGGCCCGTATAAAACCGTTATGGGCCGCGACCGGGGCAGTATTGAATTGGCGATACGAGCGAAGCTTTCGAAGCGAAATAAAGTGTTAAGTGTGATTAATTATTAGTGTGATTTAAGTTTTAATTGTCGTTCAGTAATTAAAGTATCAATTTTGGTAATTCAACCGGCAGTTTTTGTTGTCACGAACCCTAAGCTCGTAACACATTCTAATATTTTTTATTTTATAATCTCATCTCAATTAAAACTAGTGATTGAATGTAGCCCCCATGATCGCAACTCAGTCATAACAACATTATTGCATAATTATAACTAGGATTTTCTCCTGTATCGCGGGGGCAGTTTACAAACATAAATTGCACAAGGACAAACATCCAGACCCGGAACAATTATTTGTAGGCTATACAAATGCTTGTTCCGTGCGGGATTCGAACCCGCAACTCCCAGCGCAGCCACTCATTGCTAAGCCACTACGCCACGGAGTCGTCTTTTTTATCTCTGTCAGTTTGTTTACCACAGCACAACACAAAGTGTGGGACTGTCTCCAAAATTAAAAGATAGTAGTCACCTTATTCTCAATATATTGCTTAACCTATTTCAAACGACGCAGGTTACAGAGTAACTCATGGATTAATCAAGTGATTTATTAACACAACAGAACCGGATCATTGTAGAAGCGTGCTCGTCGCGACCCCTGCCAGCCCTTTTCAGGGCTGCAATTCTACACAGCTGCGCACCCATGCGAACGAGGGTTAGGGCGTCCCCCCAAGGCGACGCACACCAGCTCGTCCCCGTTGGTGTGGAATGCAGCGCGCAAAGCGGCGATGGGGACCGCCACCCGTCACGCACAGCCCGACACGGCGGAAGGTGGAGGACGGAGTGCAGAGTTGGCACGTGGAATGTTAGAGGAGGCATGAGAGATAAGACGAATGAGTTGATCGAAATAATGAAAGAAAGAGAATTAGATGTCGTGTGTATGTCGGAGACCAAACGGAAAGGCAGTGGTATTGAAGAGCTCCCTGGCGGGACGTTAGCTATATGGTCCGGAGTCCCGGAAAGCGAGAACGCCTGCCAAGGAGTGGGAGTGCTGTTGTCGTCCCGGTTGGTCGATCTTATGACTGAATACAAGGTTGTGAACTCAAGACTTCTCTGGGTTCGCTTCAAAATGGGACTGACGAAGTTATTCCTTTTGGCTGTTTATGCGCCGGTAGCTTCGTCGTCCAGGGCTGAGCTGGAGGAGTTTTGGGAGAATGTAAGAGAAGTTCTAGATTTGGTTAAGGGAAACGAAAGAACTGTTGTATGTGGTGATTTGAATGGATGGGTAGGCATCGGTCGACCAGGATACGAGTCGGTGCTTGGAAAGTTTGGAGATAAAAGGGTTAATGATGCTGGCAAGCTTATACTGGCTGTATGCAAGGAAAAGGGTCTTCTTGTGACAAACACTATGTTTAATCACAGGAAGATCCATATGTACACTAGAGAAAGAAAGAATGAGAGAAGTATGATTGATTTGTTCCTGGTGGATGACCGACTGCGAAAACAGGTGATGGATACACGAGTGTTCAGGGGTGCTGACCTGGGAACGGATCATTATCTAGTAATTACTAGATTTAGGGGTTTGTTCGCGGGTTGGCGCCACCGGACGGCAGTAACAGAACCACAGTCGGTCTGTCGCATCCGAAGCTGGAAGCTTCAGGAAGCGGATACTAGGGACAAATATCACACGAGGGTAACCGAAAAGCTTGACACCATCGATGGCAGGAAAGAATGTGTGGAGAGAATATGGCAGAACCTTAGGGATGGAATGGTAAGTGCAGCGGAAGAAGTATGTGGTACGACAAAAAGAGGTAGTAGTAAAAGAAGAGATGCATGGTGGAATGACGAAGTGAAAGAAGCTGTAAAAAAGAAGAAAAAAGCATGGTTAGACTACTTAGCCTCTAGTAACGATGAGCATATGAGAGAGAAGATGAAAGAAAGATATAAGCTGCAGAAAGTTCATGCGAAAACATTGATTGAGGAAGTACGTGAAAGGTGTAGAATAGAAGCGGACGAGAGGTTGTCGCACAACTTTAGGGAAAACTCCAAACTCTTCTGGAAAGAGGTTGGAAGGTCCCGGAGTGGTGCGACAGCTTTAAGAATGAACAAAGTGCTTTCGAGAACCAATGACGTCCTCTCAGAAAAATCGGACGTCATGCAGCGATGGAGTGAATTTTATAGAGAATTGTATGCGTGTCATGATCTTAGTGAAGGATCCGGGGGTGACGCCGTGACTGGCACGCCAGACACGGACCTCGATGACACTGAGGTCATCAGCATGAAAGAGATTGAACGTGCGATTCGAAGTTTGAAATGTGGTAAGGCTGCGGGACTAGACAGAATTACTGCTGAAATGGTCAAGTACGGCGGGCCTCGCGTCTGGGACAGCTTTCATCTGCTGTGCAATTTGTGCTGGCGGACGGGAGATGTCCCGGATGATTGGCGATCCGCGGTCATTGTGCCTTTATATAAAGGTAAAGGTTCACATTTTGACTGCGGGAGCTATCGGGCGATCAGCTTGACCAGTTTAGCAAGTAAAGTTTATTCGAAGGTTTTGACACGCAGGATGCAAGAGAAATCGGAAAGATTCTTATGGGAGGCACAATGCGGATTTAGACCTGGAAGAGGATGCACGGATCAAATGTTTTCTCTCCGCATGATCACGGAGAAGCTTCTGAGTGTTAACCAGAGGATTTTCTGTGCTTTTGTGGATCTGGAGAAAGCATTTGATAAGGTTATAAGGAAGAAAATGTGGGAACTGTTGCCGGGATATGGTGTGGATGGTCGATTGTTAAGGGCTGTGCAGTCACTCTACTATGACTGTAAAGCCTGTGTGCGGGTAGGGCATGACCTGTCACCCATGTTTAGCGTCCAAGCGGGCGTAAAACAGGGTTGTGTCATGTCTTCCTGGCTGTTCATACTGTATCTCGACAGCTGTTTACAGAAGCTGAAAGATAGCTGTTTGGGTGTGAAATTGGGTGACATAAAAGTTAATTGTCTGCTGTATGCTGATGATGCAGTGCTTATTGCACCATCAGAAGCAGAACTGCAGGCATTAGTCACGTGTATGAAAGAGGAATGTGAAATTAAAGGTCTCCGTTTGAATGCTAATAAAACTAAGGTTCTGGTATTTGAAAAGGACGAAGAGAGAACGAAATGTGAAATATGGGTAAATCAGGAATGTCTAGAACAGGTAAATGAAATTGTATACTTGGGGAGTGCTTTCAGCCGGGATGGAAGATGTGATTTAGATGTGGATAGGCGTGTCGCTGCCGGAAACAAAGTCAATGGTGCCCTGAATGCATTAATAAAAAGGCAAGGCGTGGTGAAGAGTGCACGCCTTGCAATACATAACGCAGTGTTGGTACCGACTTTGTTATATGGCAGCGAAACCTGGGTATGCCAGAAGAAGCATAAAAGCAAGTTGAATGCAGTGGAGATGCGATCTCTTCGTAAAATGTGTGGCGTCACCATAGCCGACCGAAAGCGAAACGAAGAGATTCGCAATATGGCAGGATTGAAAGATGACCTTATCACAAAAATTGATAGGGGCGTACTCCAATGGTTTGGACACGTTGAACGAATGAGTGAAGACCGAATGGTGAAGAAAATATATAGAGCGAAAGTAAATATTAAAAGGTGTCGAGGTAGACCGAGACTAACTTTCGAAGACCATGTGAGCAAATTGCTCGAAGAGGGGAGGGTCAAGAGTACTCGGATACCTAGACGTGCATGTATGAAGAAGTTAATGAACCTGAAAGAAGCGAAAGAGGTATGTAAGGATCGTGACACTTGGCGATCTGTTCTCTCTGGCTACCCCGTTAGGGATTGTGCGTGACGATAAGTAAGTAAGTAAGTAAGTAAGAACCGGAGCTTTGTTTGACCTATGAGGCCATTCACCCCCTAAAAAACTTTTTGATCTTCAAGCTCGTAATCTATTACGTGCAATCAGAATGACAGTAATTAATTGTTTTATTTATTTGTTATCAAACCTTACCCCCGACTTTCTACACGTCTTACAAGATTGTCGTTCTATCTATTGGAGGACCGCCACTTTATCTAGAATAGGGTGTTAAACTTGCACGTAGTCCACCTGACGGTATGTGGATGCTGTGGTCCATAGACATTTACATTCATCCACAATTAAGATTTAAAATGCAGATGCGTTGTTACCCCTGAGGACTAAGATGGAATACCTCATTTTCAGTAAAAAGGGTCTCTGGTTCTCTACGTTCACCAAACGAAACACGCATTAAGCTGCCATTTTACGCTGGTACGAGTATTCTGTCCGAGCGTGGTCATTCTACAGTCGAGTCGACCCATTCGTGATAAAACAATATTGTAGCTGCAGCGTAGCTTTGCTACGTAAAAACTGCCTCAGCTATTAAAATAACGATCTCAATTGCCAGAAAACGTACCAAAATCGGTTGAGTTGTTCAAAAGATATCGTTGACGAAAGAAATCTCAAAAAGTGTATTATTAAAATAACTTGAAAACTTTCCGTGAAATCAATTTTTTTTGTAATAAACTTTTTTGTTAAGCTGAAATAATTGCATCGACTGCCGTAAATCACATTAAAATCTGTTGACAGGTTCTCGAAGTATTCATTATTGAAAACGTTAAAAATCGTTGTTTTACAAAATTATATAATTGTAAACGTCTTAATAAGTGGAAATTGGAGCGCTCTGATATTGAAAGTAGCGGGAAGTTGTAGGAATGGCCTGCAGGGTCAACCATTTTTTCATAATATATATATATATATATATATATATATATATATATATATATATATATATATATATATATATATATATATATATATATATATATATATATATATAAATAAATATATATATGTATATATATATATATATATATATATATATATATATATATATATATATATATATATATATATATATATATATATATATATATATATATATATATAAATAAATATATATATGTATATATATATATATATATATATATATATATATATATATATATATATATATATATATTTATATTCCGTATAATATAGCCATCTACCGATTCACCCCGGTTTCGCAAATGTGATTACTAGATCGTGACGAAAATGCCACCTATCGGGACCAATCGTAAATCTTAATCATCCAGAGACCTAATTAAACACACACAGAAAAATAATTAAGGTTAGTTCGTTACGTGAGGGTAATATGCGGTCATCCGGTTTTCACGATCACATTCTTATTACGCCAAAACCACATCCTTGTTTGCATAGATGGCTCTGTGATACGACAGTTCTTCATCGGTCAATCAAATAAAGGGACAAACGGGCGTTATTTTGTCGATTTCATTTTAACAGTTGACATTATTGTAAATGTTTTAGTCAAATTTAGTTTTGTGTTATATAGTTAGTTTTTTTAAGTTGATTTTTCGAAGAGTTCCTTACTATCGCCGAAGCTTGTTTGCAATTGTCTCTGTCCTTCTCCTAGTTTCGATTTTATATGGCGGCAAAGCTTAGAGTGACCATATTACCCTCACGTACCTTTCTACATGTACATCGCGACAAAATTCCCGATACCATCTACACTATCAGTATGTCTATATCCGCGATTTAGTAGACAGTATAACATTGACCGATTTACAAAGAGTTGTCTTCCGCACAATTTCTTTGTGGAATTATTTACCACCGGCGATTTTTCAGACCGACACGACTTAGGGACCGTCAAGAAACGAGCTTACACCTTTTTGCCACCAACGCACCAGTAATTCCCCTGGTGTTGCAGCTGTTTGTGGGCGGTGGTCGATAATTTGCATCAGTTGAGCCTCATGCTCGTTTGCTCCTTCTTCTATAAAAAAATGTTATTAATGCATTTATTACAGTCTGTCAAAAGTCCACCGCTAAAGATAGGTCTCCCCATAGATAGACTCATAGATATTTTATGTATTCATTTATTAAATGGACAACAAAATAGATAACAACGAAATTACATTAAAAACATTTATAGGTCCTAAATGTAACAAAATTGTATATTGTATGTGGTCGCATCAGATGAGTCACATGTTTGTTTGCCCGCACTTCTATAATAAATAAATAAAAAACTTTAGGTAAATCCAAATATGTTATACATCAATATTATTGCTCACCACAATTAATGCCTGGTACATAACACTACCGCCATCTAGAATCAAGTAGCAGAACTAATCCTTAGTATAGAGAATTCCATACTAGAACTTTCTACGCCTAGTCGGTCGGGACCGGTATGTACTCGAACATTCGAGATGTTTCAGTAGAAGAGGGCATAGGCCTTATATAGATAAGGCAAGTAAGGATCGTGATCGAGGCGGTATATAATTGGCGAAAAAAGCGAATACTTCGAAGCGAGAGAGTAGTACAATTGTGTTTTATTATTTGTGTGTGTGAGGCATTATCGTAAAAACTAGTCTTTTTTACCTGATTCATTAATTTCTTTTTCTCATCAACTTTATTTCGTTTTCAAAAAATTTTTCATCTAGTCATATCTTACCTTTAATTTGGCAAGTATAAGTATATTTATACATAAATCCTACGCCCTTTTAGCAAAACAATATATTGTAATGAATATCTGTGATTATAAAAATAATAATAAAATCTTACCTTGGTCTTATCTTGGTATTTTGTATTTTACATAAAATGTCATAAATACAGCGATCGATATTTTTCATCACGAGCCGCTGTAAACAAACGATACAAAACCCGCTCACGACGGCGGCCGAACCCGCGTATATCGTGTATTATCTATGGAGCCCGCAGTAAATCAAAGTAGATCTGTATTTTGTAAAATATTATATCACAAGGCTGCCGGAAAACCCAAAATTTCTGAATTTCTCATCCGAAAAAAAATTAATTATAACTATACAAAACAAAATTAAACTTTTGTTGAGTAATTGAGTTGAACATTTGATATTTTCAAAAGTTATCGTGTTTACCCCGCCATGTGGACTTGATAAATCGACACCATAAGCCAATAAAACCACTTTTGATACTTTAAATATATAATTGGTTCAACAATCTTTTATCTTTCTAAAAATGTGCTTTTAATATCACTTGTTTGTTCAATATGATTGTTAGATACGAATTCATGTCGGATTCTTGATTTTTAGGTGCTAGTAGAATACATATACGCGCTTTGCGCTTAAGGCATGCAATAAAATTACCCTTACCCGTGGCAGCAGCAGTAAACAGTAAAAAAATTATCAAATACAATTAACCATATTGAAAAAAAAACATTCATTGAAAATTCATGTTTTCATAATTTAGGCCATCTAGATTCCATTTTACGTACCACCTTGGGTGTTAATCAGTTGTTCGATAAATTGACTACTTATAGAATGAAGTAGGTGGCGTTATTATAATTTTACTCAAAAGAAAATATTATATCTATGTGTGTGTACTATAAAATTAAATTTTATTTTATGCCGAACTTGTAGTTTAAATTATAATATTAAATAAATCATTTGCCTTAAAGTATTTGTATTTTATATTTCATTTTATTTCAAGGTTTCGCTACTGTCGCGTGTGAGCTGCACGCATGTTTTTTTTTCAATAACCTGCTAAATTTACAGAGAAGGTTTAGAATAAGTAATATAGGCTATCCTTTATATCAATAAATTCAAAATGCGTGGTAATGTATTATATTAAATGTTTTTACTACGCACGCACAGATTCGTAAACGTTGTTGTTCGTAAGTCACATTCAAATTGGGGGTAATTCCCAATAAAATTAGAAGCCTTATTTACTCGTATTTTCAATAACTGCAATTCAGCGGTATATCATTGGGTGCGTTTGGCAGAAAAAAGCGCTAGCAAGCGCTTACTAGCGCTAAAATTGTTTTCGGCCAGGACACGATTGCTACTTCAGTATCGCTGACACAATCCGCCATTTTGCTTATTTAATTTGTTTGTTTTGAAGTAGAGTTTATAAGTTATTTTTTGCAATATTAGTTTTAAGTAATTTAATGACATTAATAGACATATACATGTTATTAAAAATTCATGATTGGTAAGTTTTTAATATGAATACTTCACAAACATATATTTAAATTAGGTTAGGTTCCCCGGTTAAAACTAACATCGTGGCCTAGAGGAAAATAGCTACTTACGATTTGACAGCGCTTACCGCTTACGATCGCCATTTTGCTTACAAGCGCTTGCTAGCGCTTTTTTCTGCCAAACGCACCCATTATTTATATATTTGAACATAAGTTGAAAATTTGGCTACTCTTTGAAAAATAATCCAATATATACGATCCAGAATATACGAGTATGTGTATACTGGGTTTTTAATATGAATTTGTCTACATATGAAATATAAATAGTATATTTAAATTGTACTGTATAGTTGCGGTGTATGAATATCCACCACCCTATATCATCCATCCGAGGCAATTTGTGTTTGAGGCCTATCTTCAGCTGTGGACTTCAATAGACTGTAACGTTATATACAAAATAAATAAATAATTTTCTATGTACCTATCTTATGTCTAACTATCTCTTGTTTTAAGGATATTTTTCCCGAAATCAATCTCCATATTGTTTAACGTAACATGATCCATCCATTTTCGCGTTTAAGGTTGTTTACTTTGCATTTCCACGGTTTCCCGTTGTTTTGTACGATTTCATTCATGTTTTCCTTGTATTGTTTGTATGTATTTCTGCCACCAATTATAAATACTCAGTTAATCAATTAAGTAAAAAAAATCAATAATATATACGTGGTAGAGCCACGCTGCAGCTATATTATGGTTGTAGCACGAATGGGTCGGCTCGACCAGGGGACCACGCTCTCACAAAATATCAGCGCAAAATAGCAGTTTAATACTGCTGTGTTTCGGATGGTGAGTGCAAAGATTCGGAGACTATTTTTAACTGGAAACAAGGCATTCCACATCAGTCCTCAGATGTGACAACGCATCTACATTTTGATTCCTAATCGAGGATAAATGTAGGTATCTATGGGCCACAGTTATTACTTACCATCAGGTGGACTGTGTGCTAGTTGGTCATCCTTATTCATGAAAAAGCTTACACTGCTGTCATCTAGCCTGAAGGGAATGAAGAGCCAGCATAGTGACAGGTTGCGAGGCATTACATCTTAGTCCTCAGAGGTAACAACGCATCTGTAATGCTTTCCTTGCGTGATATTAGCTATAGTTGTTGCTATCAGGTAGACTGTGAGATTTTTGTCACGATATATAACAAGTGATTTTTTTTAATGTTGTATTTACTAAAAAATCATATCATCATAAACACTCACGCCTGTCACCCAGAGAGGTAGGCAGAGATTACAGACTTCCATTTGGCATGATCCTGACACACCTTTCTCGCCTTCTCTACATATATATACTTAAACATACTCGTCGGTTACAATAAACTTTCGCCTTGGACGTCCCTTTTTGACTCTGCCGTTCACTTCTGCAACACAAATTTGGTTTTTCACTCTTTCTTCATTCATTTTTTCTACATGAACAAACCATCGAAGCATTCCTTTCTTAATCCTGGTCACAATATCATCTTACAAACCGTACACTTCTCTTATTTCTCTCGAATTTCTCACCCTGTGATTTAGATTCAGTCCTAACATACTCCTTAACGACCGCATTTCTACTCTCGTGTTTCTTCTGCCACACCCAACTTTCACTACGATACGTTTAATGTAGGGACTAACACGGTGTGAATTGAACTAAGAAAATTGGTTAAAAAATCCCTGGAACTTCACACTAATTTTAAATGCAGAGCGCTTGTTTTCTAGCGCTCTTTTTTACAGGAAACGAGGCATTCCATCTTAGTCCTCAAGGGTGACAACGCATTTGATCGTTAGTTGATGATAGATGTAGATGTCTATGGGTCATAGCAACAACTTACACCCGTATTTTTAAACAAGTAAAAGTAATTACTTGAGTAAAAGTAATCAATTAAGTAACGATTTGTATTCGATAGTTAAGAAATTGCTCCAAGTTAGAACTATCAAAAGTTAGAATACTCAGCCAAGTAATAGTCACCATTTCCTTTACTTAAGACGGTTCCCCTAGCGAGAGACCTTGAACGTTCGGTCCCATACAATCCACGCGCCCTCGCTACAATGTATCGCGTAAAAATACGCCCGAATATTTGGAATTATTTCAATTAAAAAAGATAAGCGTACCTAAGAAATTAAATAAAACGTGTAGAATATAGATTTTTAAATTATCTATCCATTAGTGTAATCCTCAAATGATTAGAGCATTTCCTTTAGCAACAGATGCATGTAATCAATAATTTTAGTCATTTTTTAAAAGTAGATTTAAAATGTATTCATAACACATAAAAACAAACTAGAACGTGGAATTTACATACATAAAATACATAAACACTTACGCCTGTCACCCAGAGGGGTAGGCAGAGACTACAGACTTCCATTTGGCACGATCCTGACACACCTCTTGCCTCTTTCACATCCATACACCTACGCATACATGCTCGTCGGTTAAGGGTACTCCTAATTTGGCCCGTTTTCAATAAATCGCCAATTTGGTCTACAAATTTTCGCCTAGGACGTCCCTTTCCGACTCTACCATTCACTTCTGCACCACAAATTTTCTTTGTCACTCTTTCCTCATTCATTCTTTCTACATGACCAAACCACCGAAGCATTCCTTTCTTAATCCTGGTCACCATATCATCTTGCAAACCACACTCTTCTCTTATTACACAATTCCTTTCCCTGTCATTCAGATTCAGCCCTAACATACCTGTTGGCGACGCGCCTATAAGAATATTTCAGTTTATTAAGTCAGCCGATGACGAATAACTTTTCAAAGACTCATTGTCCAATAGAAATGTTCTGATAAGAAAATGCTTAGTTAAATCTTAAAGAAATGTCGAATTAATGGTATGAAGGTCTTGGGTTCGACTCCCAGGCCGGACTAGTTTACTGTTTTCTAAGTAATATCTTTCAATAAATTCATATAGGGAATTTTATGTTATAAATTATGTTACCGGATTTGTTCCCCGGTTGAAATCGTCTTTCCAACGATGTAAATTCAAAGGAATATTAAAGTGAAGTTAGAGATCGGATTTGTTCCCCGGTCGAGATGATCACTCTGTGCACAAACAGAATTAACGGAAGTTAATTGCATAAGTATTGTCTTGTATAAGTTTGATATGTTTGTACGAAAACAAATGCCTATTTGTTATGATTGAAAACATTCACTTGTATTGTTATCTGATAAGAAACATGATAACTGATAAGAATCTTATCAGAGATAGTTTCCTACAGTTTGAAAATTGTGTAGAAGCACTTATTTACCTAATATTGTTAAAATTAGTGTATTTCAGACTTTCATTTTTTCTGATAGCCGAGAGCCGTGCAAAGTTAGTTGTTCAAATAGTGTGAGTTCACGGAAGCACGCTGACCACGCCCCTAGGAGGCCAAATATGTAAAAATTTAAAATGTTTGTAATTTCAGCAATTTATGTAAAAATGACTTGTAAAACATTTCAGGTTGATTGTACGTGCTAAAAAGGTGAATTCTGTGTTATTTTTATGTGAAAATTCCTGTGTATAAGTGAAATAATGATAGTTTTCTATAAGAAATTTAAAAGTGTTTTAAATAGTGAAATAAATAGAGAAAATGTAAATTAAACTATTGTATTAGTTAACATATGTATAAATTCAAGTGGGAAACATTGTTTTAACTTTCTGTGTTAAATATTTAAGAAGTTTGGATTTTGAATTTGTGATTAAAATAGGCATATTTTGTTTTATAAATTAAAGGATTTTTGTGATACGAAAAAATAATATATATCATGGTGTAGATATTGTTTTGTGCTATCTAAATAGATAACTTGTATTTGTGTATGATTTATGTGAATAAAGAAATTAAGTGAAACGTGAGAGAGTAATAGTACAAATTCATGTTGTTAAGTTGCGCAGGCACGCGAATGGCGCGGCTCACTTTCGCGTACCTATAGCTCTGGGGGTAGCTTAGTGAACGGGTTTTATTGCAATTCGTTCGGGGAATTAGTTCGGAAAAATAAGAAAATCCTTCGGGAAAAGTGAAGAACCAGCAGTCAATAAGAAGAAAAAGTGTAGGGAAGTGATAGGGAAAAGTGATTACTCTCTCACGGAACGGTTTGAAGATAATTGCTGTTTTATTCCCAAGTAATTCATCCCTAAAGTTATACAGTCCACATCGAAGAATTAAGGCGTCGGGACCGGGACGACTTCGGAAGACCCGTAATCCCCGTCTGAACCTACTTGCTGAAAAAGAAAGAGGTTATCGCCCTAGTGTGTTACTCCGTTGCGGAGATCACATACGTTGTTCCCGAACCCAACGTAGGCGTTATAGGAGGCCGGATCGAGAGAAGCCTCGATTCCTCCCTTCTGTTTCTTTATCGAACGTTCCAGCTCGTCTGGTTCGTTTGAAATTGGTCCTTCCGAACCTGTTTCCTTTTCAATACCCCTTAACGACCGCATTTCTACTGCGTTTATTCTACTCTCGTGCTTCTTCTGCCACACCCAACTTTCACTACCATACGTTAAAGTAGGGACCAACACAGCATTGTGAATTGCCATACGTGCCTTTTTCGACACATTTTGACTCTTCACAATAGAGTGCAAGGCCCCATTTACTCTATTACCCGCATTCACTCGTCGTTCTATATCCTTATCATATCTCCCATCCCTGCTAAATACGCAGCCCAAATATAAAAACCAAATATACAACGTGGAATGTGATGATAAGATATCGAACATTAATAACGTGCTTTTAGATGTAGCTTATTTCTCATAACTAATGAGATAATAGTCTCTGAAAAACGCACTTTTGCAAGGTTTTGGTCAGGGTACCGCCTTAAGCACTACTTTGAGGTTATTTTGGATAAAAAATGATCTTAAGAACAAAAATTAAACAAATAAGATAAATTTTACTGTAATTACTTTAACACATTTAATTTTATCGAATAATAATTATCAAACATTAGAATTAATTTAACATTTTTTTTACTTTTACATTTATTTCTTTAGAGTTGAATTTCAAAATAACGATTTTGACAACCTGGCCCATAGTAAGCGCTCACGGGGTACCAAAGTTGCCACAATAGGCAAATAGATCTTAGCTAGGCTAAGAAGCCCGGGTACGAGGGCGGCACTGAAAATTTCGGGAATCATGGAAGTGACACAACATTACTATTTAAAAATGTATTTATTGCTTTTCGAAGTATTCTCCGCGAAATTCGACACATTTTTCCATACGATGGAACCAATCATTGAAGCAACCATTCCATTCGGAAGTTGGGGTCTCCAAAATGGCCGTTTTGTAGGCGTCCACAGCTTCTTCAGGTGATGAAAATCTCTGTCCACGCAATTTATTCTTTATTATAGGGAAGGTATAGAAATCATTTGGGCTTAGGTCGGGGCTGTACGGCGGATGGTCTAATAATTCTATGTTTTCTTGCTCTAAAAACTCTTTTGTTCTGTGTGCGGTGTGAGAACTCGCATTATCGTGATGGAGGATGAGGCGGCGGTTGCAGTTCTCTTTACAGAGTTCAGAAACAACCTGTGGCAAACAAATGCTAGCATACCATTCTGCATTAACTGTTCTTTGTCCCTCTAGAGGAATAGTCGTAACATGGCCGGTTTTGGAGACAAACGTGGCCACCATTTTTTTTGCAACATTCCGTGAACGAACAATTTTTGTTGGCTTTAACTCATTTTCGAACACCCAAACTCGTGACTGGTTTTTTGTTTCGGGTTCGTACGCGTATATCCAGGATTCGTCACCTGATACGATGTTGTATACAGCATTTGAGGATCCTGCGTGGAATCTTTCGAGAGTTCTGACGCACCAAGTAACGCGAGCCGCTTTTTGCTCTTCACAGCGAATGCGGTATCCATCGTGAAAACAACTTTTTTACACCTAATTGTTCATGCAAGATTATTTGTATTTGACTCATACCAATGTATAAAGTTGCCTGAATTTCGCGGTATGTCACATGTCGATCTTCCTCAATCAGCTTACGCACAGCATCAACGTTTTCTTGGGTGACTGCAGTTTTTGAACGACCTTGACGGGGATCATCACTGAGCTTGACACGTCCACGTTGAAATTCAGAAAACCAGCGATAAATTGTAGTTTTGGATGGGGCTTCATCACCAGATGCAGAAATCATCCGGTCAACACACTGTTTTTGTGTTAAACCACTTCGAAAGTCATAATAAATCATCGCTCTTGAATTTTCTCGAGTCAATTCCATTTTCTCACCGACTAAAAAAGTTTGACAAAATCTTGTGACAAGACCGAGAATGTTTTTTTTAAATAAATAAATGGTATTCGATTTTTAAAATCAAGGAGTTTTCAATTAAAAAGATTTTAATATGACAGGAACAGTGGAAGTATTCCATTCTCGATACTTTTATTGCAGCCTAGTAACAACCCTTTCATGCCATCTCACATCTCCAACTCATCTCCCTATATAGGCCTGACAAGTGATTACATTAATATATGTAACTCTTTTTTCGGGATTATGTTATTTCTGCTAAATGAACCTTCTTAACTTTAAAAGTTAAGACGTCATCTAACTTCGACATTTTTTACGAATATTTATTTTCGGCGTCATAAAAATCGTGTTAATCGTCGTTCGTAAGTTTTAACATACGGAATTTTATGCCTTAGAATTTTTGGTTATTTCGAAACCTTTGTAAGCCAAAACATCGTTCATAATAATGAAGAACTATGTTTATGAACACAGAAGCTTAGAGTGTTACTTGGGCATTTGCTCAAGTAAGTGACGTGTGTTACTCAACCATAGAATGAGATTTTGTAATTACTAATTTTAACCTTAAGTAATGACTTAACTAAGAAATTACTTGGCAACAAGTAGTTACTTCTTTATAAATACAGGTATTAGTATCAGGTGGACTGTGTGCTCGTTTGTCAGCCTTCTCCTATAAAAAAAAGTTGCCTGGCAACTATTACGATCTACGGCAGTCTCCTCTATGAGGTAATCATCAATGGCCACACCATTCAGTTTCCTACGTTCAGCAGTGAACTTTTGAGAGGCTGTAATGTTATGGATTGGAATCATATTATAATTTATCCAAGTATATTTTTTTTCTCTAAATTTCTTTCAAACTATTTTGGGCAATAAACCCCTTTTACCACGCATACGTAGAGTCTATTCTTCGCTATGGAATTATAATATGGGGTAATAGTACTGACCGAAATAGGGCATTCGTAGCCCAAAAAACTGTATTCGTGCAATGTGCGGGATATCGCCAGATATTTCTTTTAAACCAGTATTTAAGAGACTTGGTATATTATCCCTCCCGTCACTATATATTTATGAAGTTAGTATGTTTGTCTTTAAAAATAAGTCCATAGCCAAATTACTTTAAAAAGATCCTATCTCTAGTTTTCTTCCTATTAATACAAAAAATTTACCTAATTCAAAATTTTGCGGTTGGTTAAGTGAGTAAATTTGACATAATTTTCCAATCAACATTTTATACTCAATAGAGCCGTGCTGTAGCTATATTAGTAGTATAGTTGTATATAGTTAACAACCTCGTTGGTCTAGTGGTTGTAATAGTACGACTGCTGATCATGAGGTCCTGGTTTTGAATCCCGGGTCGGGCTAAAAAATCAATTATTGAGTTTTTATGTCAAGAAATTCTCAGTAGATGCCCGGAGTCAGGAAGTTGGCGGTGTCTGACCCCCGTGCCTCGGAAAGCACGTAAAGCCGTTGGTCCTGCGCTTGATCTCTCTCCGGTCGTGTCGGTTTACCGTCGTGAGAGTGAGGTAATAGAGTGTCCTGTCCTGCGCCGATGTTTCCTATGGTGAGTGTAGAGAACCGGAGACCTGTTTTACTGGAATATAGGCATTCCATCTTAGTCCTACATTAGAGAGTTCAACCGATATCAAAAAACAGAAGGTTCTCAATTCCAGTGTATGTTCTTTTTTTATATGTATGTTACGCGATATCTTTGCAGATTTTGAACTGATTCAGATGATTCTTTTTTGATTTTTTTTGTGGAAAATAGGGGCAAATATTCTGGACTATTGTTTAAGGTATTTCATATCTTCGCAGATGAGGAACCGATTTTATTGATTCTTTTCTTTAAAACAGTTTATACTTCAATATTGGATAGGTGGAAGGGTGGGTTTTATATAAATTTGGACAAAAAAGTTCCACCTCTAATAGCTGCAAATAAATAACTCCTTTTTTAGCAATTTGAAGTAGGTCTTTACTTATTGTTAAAAGTTATGATTATAATTTATCCAATTATAATTTGACTACCTACAAAAGGCCTTTTATTCCATTTTAATTCCATTTCTGTAAATACAAATACCATTTCACAAATGAGAATCTAGCGCGTATTCTTAGAAGAAATTTCTGAAGCCCTTTCATAGTCGAGTTGACAAGTTCATGGAGGATCTTTATTTGTTACGAGTTTGTAAGAGCCCTTCACAGTTTAGCAGGGATAATAGCGGTAGACAATTAACATGTCTATATCTTGAAATAGAATAAACATAATATGACAACAATGTAATAAAAACATTTAATAACATAAATGAGTTTGATATATCATATAGAATAGTTACACCATCGTTTAAATAAAACTAGTTTTTACGGTTTTTATCGCGTATATTTACTTTTTTATATTCTCGACGTTTCGAGCACTTTACAACACTAATGGCCACGGAGGGACTGAGGTGTTCGACGTCCCGATGTTGAATATTAAAATTATTAATTTTGTTCCGATCTACAACAGTATAAACTTATAGTACCTTGAAGTCTTGCAGTTGTATGCTTGGGTTGGGATTTAATTTTATTATTTATAATACCCCAAGCAAATGGTAGCACCTAGATATCTTCTTTATATAAATTAGGATGTTTTTTGATTTCAATAGCCTCGCGAATCATCCTTGTTCTATCAAATCTGATGTAGTGACGGGGCGATCCTGTACGTGTTCACAGACTACACTATCGTATGAGAATAGCCTATGAAAATAGTTGTAAGTGTTGATATAAATAAATAATTTATGAATTAATGTTTTAGTTACAATTTATTTTCCCCAAGGAATACCCACAAATCACGGTACTGAGCTACCTGCATCCATCGACCTACCTACCTACGTGGTAGAGCCATGCTGCAGTTATATTAGTAGTATAGTTGTAGCACGAATGGGTCGGCTCGACCGGGAAGGACCACGCTCTCACAGAATACCAGCGTGAAATAGTAGCTTAACGCTGCTGTATTTCGTATGGTGAGTGTAGAGAACCGGAGACCCTTTTTACTGGAAACGAGGCATTCCATCTTAGTCCTCACGGGTGACAACGCATCTGCATTTTGATTCACAATCGAGGATAGATGTAGATGTCTATGGGCCACAGCAACCACTTACCATCAGGTGGACTGTGTGCTCGTTTGTCAAACAATCCTATAAAAAAAAATCGACTTCCCGCATGTCTATGGATTGATATAATATATTGTCTGAGAACCATGTTCTTGTGAAGCACTGAAGTTAATCAATGAATACTAGCACTAGGTTATAGGATTTTGAAAGAAAAGAAAGAAAAAAAACACTTATTGCAACACGCCACTAATATAATTAGGCACATAAATTTTAACATATGTAGACACATCAATTTAAAAACAAAAAATATAGTATAACAAAATTAAAAAGACAATTTGACGGATATAACATTTACGGACGGATCAAAATTTGTAGTTGTACTTATAAATTGACTGGCTCGTTTATCTAGTGGTTGTGTGAATGCAACAGCTGATCATGGTTGAATCCCGGGTCGGCCCAAAAAATCAGTTATTGGTTTTTTTTCATCAAGAAATTCCAGTAACTGCCTGGAGTCAAGAAGTTGGCGGCGTCTCACCGCCGTGCCTCGGAAAGCACGTAAAGCCGCTGTTCACGCGCCTGATCACCCTTTAGTCAGTGGTTTACAGTCCCATCAGACAACAATGAGAGCGAGAGAATAGAGAGTGCACCTGTGCTTGCGCATACACTTGGACACTATAATCCGCGATAATAAATATGTATAATAATAAAATAAATGCGTCGATGCCTAGTCCCCGTTAAGGCTGATCACCGTGGCCGAAATTCGGCCTTGAGGACATTATTATTCTTATAAACAGTAAGAAATAAGTTCCTCATGTCGTGTTGTGGCGCGTTCGGTAAATATACCTCACTCAGCTTATGCTGTCACCGAAATAACAGCGCTGATTTTCAGTGGGAGCTTATTTACCAGTGGCTTCGAGAGCTTTGGAATATAAATTATTAACAAATGCGGATAACTGGTCTGAAATAAATGAATTGTATTAGTTATATATTATTAAATATACACAAATAAAAGATTTTGTAGCCCTAACGGGTCGGCTCGACGGGAAGGACCACTAATAATACCGGCACAAAATAGCAGCTTAATGCTATTGTGCTTCGTTTAATGAGTGTAGAGAACTGGAGACCCTTTTCATTGGGAAAGAGGCATTTTATTTTAGCCCTTAGGACAACGCATCTGCATTTCGATTCTTAATCGAGGATAGATGTAGATGTCTATGGGCCTAAGCATCTACTTACCATCTGGTGGGCTCGTTTGTCACCCTTATTCTATTTTAAAAAAAACTTTTCAATAATAATACATCCATTCGTTAGTGTTTCCTTTCAATATTAATGTGCATATCCTAATACATTAGAGCGATATAAAATAATAAACCCGATTTTATGAGAGCGAGTTGATTGACTTTGACAAATCGATAGTAAAGTATAACTCTCCGCTTTGTGTTCGACGTTTGCAATTTATATAATACAATAGAATTAGAAATATAAAAAAGTTTCTAATTGTATTTCAATTTTAATTTTTATTTCTATTTTTAGTTTCTATAACAATACAATACACAGTTATTTGACACCCATCGTTAACTGGATCGTTAGTGAGTTTTTTTTAATATAATAAGGATGACAGACGAGCACTCAGTCCACCTGATGGTAAGTGGATGCTGTGGCTCATAGACATCTACATCTATTCTCAACTAAAAATCAAAAAACAAATACGTTTTCACGCCTGAGAACTAAGATGAAATGCCTTGTTTTTAGTAAAAAGGATCTCTGGTTCTCTACACTCACCACATGAAACACAGCAGCATTACATTACGCTGGTATTATGTATAGAGCCGTGGTAGCTCAGATGGTTAAAGCTCGCTGTAATGTAACAGAACGCGAGTAACCCGGGTTCGATCCCTGCCGGCACCAATGAAATTGTTAATTGCAATTTTAAGTGCTGATTTACCACGTGCTCGGCGGTGAAGGAAAACGTCGTGAGAAAACCTGCATGTCTGAGGAATAAGATAAAAAATATTTCTAAGACATGTGAAGTTCGCCAACACGCATTGGGGCAGCGCCGCGGACACTTCCCCGCCCCAAAACCCTCTCATAAATGAGGGGAGGCCTGTGCTCAGCAGTATATAGGCTGTAACTTTACTTTACTTTTTTTTACTGTATGTATGAGCGTGATCCTTCCTCAGTCAAGCCAACTGATTCGCACTGAAATCATAATATAGCTGCAGCATGACTCTACCACGTACAAAATTGATGTTGCTGATCATCCCGG
Organism: Parnassius smintheus behrii; assembly: GCA_036936625.1. Classification (NCBI taxonomy): domain Eukaryota; kingdom Metazoa; phylum Arthropoda; class Insecta; order Lepidoptera; family Papilionidae; genus Parnassius; species Parnassius smintheus. The sequence goes on along the minus strand of JAUPFT010000027.1, from coordinate 13,852,438 downwards.
GTTCGAATCGTGTAGCGAGTTAAATTTTGTAACAAGTAACTCGTTGGTCGAACTGAGTAAGGCAATAGAGAGTGCAGATTTGCTTGCCACTATAATCCTGTCCTGCATACACTTGGACACTATAATCCTGTCCTGCGCCGATGGCTAGTTTCTGTACATATATTTTATAACGCACACGATTGCTTAGAAAAGTCTAACTAGAAGGTGGATCTCCTTTCAAGCCTAGAATTCCGTTCGGGCTGGTATCACCCACTTGTCCACTTTGGTGCTAATCATCACCGCTTTCTCTGCTGTATTCCCTTATCCCGTAAAGAGAGCCAGTATAAATAAGTGCCAAAATAAAAGCTTTCACATATTCCATTTTATTCCTTAGTTTTAGCACGAATGGGTCCGTTTCGAAGGACCACGCTCTCACAGAATATCAGCGTAAAATAGCAGCGTGATGCTGCTATGTTTCGTATGGTGAGTGTAGAGATACGGAGATCCTTTTTTACTTAAATATCAGCATAAAATAGCAGCGTAATGCTGCTGTATTTCATATGATGAGTGTAGGCCCGTGTCCGGAGTCCCTTTTTGTACTGGAAACGAGGCATTCCATCTTAGTTCTCAGGGGTGAAAAGCGCATTTGCATTTTGATGCTAATTTGAGGATAAATGTGGATATCCATTGGCCACAGTATTCGCTTACCATCAAGTGGACTGTGTGCTCGTTTGTCACTCTTGTTCTACAAAAAGTATAAGTAAGATTAAAAGTAAAAGATGTGACGTATTCTTTAGAGTTAACGCCCGCACGATAGAATTTAAAACTTATGTAATAATAAAAACATAATTATTGGAACGATGCACTCTTTGTGAGACATACAGACAGTAAAAGTGACTGATGACGACCGGAGCAGAGTATACATGATTCAGTGCGTCACCTAGTTGTAACCTATTAAATTCCACCGCTGAGCCCCTCCCATAGATTGCCTGACAGGGAGCTATTTGCATAGATGTAATATCACTGTTGATTGAATAATTTCACCACTCAGTGGGTCATGTGCTCCTGGTAGGTTATCATCTATACAACCATCCATCATAGTCTATAAAAGTCCACTGCGGAACATAGGCCTCCCTCATATATTGCCCACAGGAGGATACTTGCCATGGTTGTAATATTATTGTTGATTTAATAATTTCACTTCTCAGTGAGTCATGTGTTCCTGGTAGATTACCGTCTATACAACCATCCATTACATTCTATAAAAGTCCACTGGGGAACATAGGCCTCCCTCATATGCCCCTAGGGGGATACTTGCCATGATTGTAATATTACTGTTGATTTAATAATTTCACCTCTCAGTGGTTCATGTGCTCCTGGTAGATTATCTTCTATACAACCATCCATTACAGTCTATAAAAGTCCACTGCGGAACATAGGCCTCCCTCATATATTGCTCATAGGGGGATACTTGCCATGGTTGTAATATTATTGTTGATTTAATAATTTCACATCTCAGTGAGTCATGTGCTCCTGGTAGATTACCGTCTATACAACCAACTATTACAGTCTATAAAAGTCCACTGCGGAACATAGGCCTCCCTCATATATTGCTCATAGGGGGATACTTGCCATGGTTGTAATATTATTGTTGATTTAATAATTTCACTTCTCAGTGGGTCATGTGCTCCTGGTAGATTATCTTCTATACAACCATCCATTACAGTCTATAAAAGTCCACTGCGGAACATAGGCCTCCCTCATATATTGCTCATAGGGGGATACTTGCCATGGTTGTAATATTATTGTTGATTTAATAATTTCACTTCTCAGTGAGTCATGTGCTCCTGGTAGATTACCGTCTATACAACCAACTATTACAGTCCATAAAAGTCCACTGCGGAACATAGGCCTCCCTCACATATTGCCCATAGGGGGATACTTGCCATGGTTGTAATATTATTGTTGATTTAATAATTTCACTTCTCAGCGAGTCATGTGCTCCTGGTAGATTACCGTCTATACAACCAACTATTACAGTCTATAAAAGTCCACTGCGGTACATAGGCCTCCCTCATATATTGCCCATAGGGGGATACTTGCCATGGTTGTAATATTATTGTTGATTTAATAATTTCACTTCTCAGTGAGTCATGTGCTCCTGGTAGATTACCGTCTATACAACCAACTATTACAGTCTATAAAAGTCCACTGCGGAACATAGGCCTCCCTCATATATTGTCCATAGGGGGATACTTGCCATGGTTGTAATATTATTGTTGATTTAATAATTTTTCGCTTCTTATGACACCCACGAGACGATAAAGGGTAGTGGATATTCTTACACCGCCACTGTTAATATCGAGTGGAAGCGAGTAAACCGGATTCAGCGGCACCGAGCTGAACGTGACGGTTCACTTTCTGTCACTGTTCAGAAAGAACGCGTCTTAACAAATTTTCAACTCAAACGAAATAGAATTGTCACTTAAAACCCATTTAGTAGTTCTGTGGTTGCTTCGTTAGAGGCCGTTGCCAGCAAACGTTCGTTGCGCATTAATTCACCTCTTGGGAGAAAAATACAAGTTTTCTAACTTTTTTTTTTAAAACTGCTAACGTTGAAACACGTTAAATGTAGATTATGTCTCTAGACTGAGATGTGCTAGTTCATAGCCTCGTAGTTACTGTAAATTGATTCTTAGTCAAATCATATTCTTAATAGAATGAGGGGGACGAACAAGCTCCCAGTCTATCTGATTGTTAGTGGATGCTGTGGTCCATAAACATCTACATCTATCAACGATTAAGAATCAAATTGCCGATGCGTAGTTACTCTTGAGAACTAAGATTGAAAGCCTCTTTCCAGTAAAATGGATCTCCAGTTCCCTACACTTATCACGCGAAACACATCAGCATAGAGCTGCTGTTTCACACTGATATTCTGTGAGAGAGTGGTCCTTCCCCGGTCGAGCCAACACATTCGTGCTACAACCATATTATAGCTGCAGCGTAGCTATACCGTGTGAAAAAAGTTACAGTTTTATAGTAATATAATTCTTATTTACTAAAAACTATTATATTTTCTTTAACTAAACTTAGCTGCGTGATGGTAATATAACTAAAACCAGGAGGAGGAGGGAGACAAAAATGTATATTATATTTAACATAATATATAATAATATATTAAAAATATATATTAAGGAAATATAACTAACTACTAACTAATATAACTAAACTATAACTAATATATTAAGAAAATAATAGCAAACAAGCTTTGGCAATAATTAGAGACACTTCGAAAAATCAATTAAGTAACTAACTACACAACACAATACTAAAATCGACTAAAATAATATTTACTGTCAAAATGGCGTCGATTAAGCAGCGCCCTTTTGACCCTTTATTATTTGATTGACCAATGAAGAGCTACCATATCACAGAGCCATCTATGAAAACAAGGCTGTAGTTTAATTAATTAATCAGTTAATATTACCCTCACGTACTTATAGTGGTCGCCGAGAGGTCGAAATTCGACCGTAAGTAATAATATTTATAGGTTATTATACGTCTTACGTCTGTTTTATATTAAATGTATAAAACAGACGTAAGACGTATAATTTTAAAAATATCTTAGTATTAAACAAGCTGTATTTCACTTTCAACTGCACATTAGTACATAAAACACCATAGAATACTATAATACATACATAATAGAACGGGGGAGTGGGCAGAGCCCGTGTAGCCACTAACATGTCACTAACACGTCAATTCACACGTATAAATGTTAACACAATCAATAGTTTTCCAATTTTCGTGTCAAGCGTCGCTGCATGAAAATTATTTAAAAAATGGCAAATTGTGCAATAATTACGTGTCGAAAGAACAGCGGGAAATGGAATCTAAATAAAGGAGACATATTCTACAAGCAGTAAGCCGAAACTATTTATATTTTGTGAATGTTAGAAACAAAAATAAAGAAACATTTATGTGTCAAAAATATTAATCAAGGTCTAAAACGTGTTTGTAGTAGTGATAACTGATAATACGACGTAATTGCTTGTATGTGTGCTCCCGGCAACCCCAATCCTCCTACAACGTAAGGTTGACAGCCATTCTATTGTGTATTATAGTATTCTATGTAAAACATAGATATTAATAGACAGAACGTGTACACTCCTCGCACTATCGAAAAATAAGCATTTGATACTACACGAAATTCAACATTTTAAACATTCTTAAGTAACAATCTCTACTCTGTGTGAATGTTTGACAACAGACTATTAAGTGTTTGACAATAGCCTTTGAGTAATAATATTCTTGTGCTTGTTCTTACTCAGAGACATTGGCATTACGTACTTCAACAATAACTTTACTTATTGTACTTATAGCTTTTGTTATTGCATAACTTCAGGTATTGTTTTGAGCAACAAAGGACATAATTTGTGCTTGACATTTGCAGTAGGACCATAAACAATGTATGTTTCATTTTATTTTATTTTATGTATTTTATTACACATATTATATTTAATTATATTTAAATTTTGGCTTTCTTTTTTTTTATAGAATAAAGGTGACGACAAACGAGCAGTTGCTATGGCGCGTAGACACTTACATGAGGACTAAGATGGAATGCCTCGTTTCTAGTTAAAGGCCCCTCCAGTTCTTTACACTCATCATACGAAACACAGCACCATTAAGATGCTAATTCACGCTTGTATTGTGTGAGAGCTGAGTACTATTAGCTATTTATTTATAAATGTCTAAGGAGATATCACTGATTAGATATTCCAAAAATACCAATAAATAGGAGAAGAATTGACAGATGTCCTATCATAGCAATTAAAAGTGTTTTTGCTAAAAAGATGTACAAATACTTAGCACCATATTTATATAACAAATTTAATAGCGCTTATAAAGCAAAAAAAGATAACAACTATGATATAAAAAATAAAATAATATTATGGCTTTACACTTTTGGTTACCATGAAACAGAATCACTTTTCCCCCACAATTAACTTACAGAACATCATATCAATGTTTACACACAAACACACACACGAACACACACACACACACACACACACGTGTGTGTTTGAAAAAACACAAACACATTCACAAGCGCGCAAGCACGCATGCATGCACGCGCGAGTGCACACGTGCACATTTCTATAGATTAATATTTTATTTTAGTTTTATTAATTTATTTTTTATTTTTGTCAACATATTAGTCTGTACAGTTATTTTTGTGAGAAGACACTGGCTCCTGAGACACGGGTTTCACCTACATTAGGAGTCAGGGTCTTTAAATTTATTTGTTAAAAGGTTTTAGGGAAATAAAGCATTATTATTATTATTATTATTATTGTTAATATATAGAGTTAAATGTAATTACTTTAACCCTATATGTTTGTAGTGGTGAGTCTAAGATTTAGGTCGAGCGACCGACCTTGTACCGAGCACTAGCTCGGAAGTCAAGAGGTCTGTGAATTCTTTTAAAAGAACCGACAGAATTTTTAGTATATATTATTTTACTCTTTGTACATACGAGATATGTATAACAGTTTCTATTGGAAGGCGAAAAATCCGTTAAAGCAAATCATCTCTACAATAGGGAGAAACCACTTAAAAATTCAGTTTGACTTTGATTTTACGACTTATTCTAATAAAATATCTGAATAAATTTTTCGTATAACTCACATTTTACGATCGCCATAAACAAGATAAGTATACCACTATCTGTCAGAAACATGTGAATTCTTTTAAAAGAACTGACAGAATTTTTAGTATATATTATTTTACTCTTTGTACATACGAGATGTGTATAACAGTTTCTATTGGAAGGCGAAAAATCCGTTAAAGCAAATCATCTCTACAATAGGGAGAAACCACTTAAAAATTCAGTTTGACTTTGATTTTACGACTTATTCTAATAAAATATCTGAATAAATTTTTCGTATAACTCACATTTTACGATCGCCATAAACAAGATAAGTATACCACTATCTGTCAGAAACATGGATCTAGGAAAAATGATGCCGTCTCTGAAAACAACTACTGATGCACCCATAGTAAGTCAGCTCGCTAATACAAACATAAACAAGCCGGCGCACGCGTACGCACGCATACGCACGCGTACGCACGCGTACACGTAAGTCTACCGCCCGCCATTACGCTCCAAACAGCCCTCGCGTAGTTACTCACACATAGTTACGCGACCGCCATTGCGGTGCGTCAATTTTTTCTTAGCGATACTCTGTCCGCCCTTTTTTCTAGGTTCATGGTCAGAAGCCATAAGTTCCGAATGCCAAACGAGACGTTCAAACAAATCATCTCTACAATAAAAATGTTCGACGTTTAAAGTCAAAATCAACTTTACTTGGCAAAGTCAAAGTCAATTTTACTTTGTAGAGTCAAAGTCAAAACATTTTATTTAATCTCGGCTTTTATAATAGGAAATAGTATTAGTATAAAAAAACAGAATTTCTTTAACAAGTTTTTCTATATTTTATGTGATATTGTTGTACTATATTTTTAGGGAATTTAATATAAAATTTTAGGCGTTTACGCCTATCGACAAGCTTCTTGCTAGCTGATCATAAAAGCGAAAGATACATATTTTTTAATAATATCTACCACGATGCATCCTCTGTTCATCATCAGACTGAAAAATTCAACGCCTGGAGGGGTCACCTTCACCTTCGGTCACCAGTACCAACGCTTAGTAAGCGGGATGGCGCCTACACCTTTCACGACTCCCCGTCTGCGGTTTGGATATTTACTTCTGACGTAAACAGAATGCTTAAACTGCCATCGGAAGTCGTTTTGTTTGTAGCAGAGCCACGCTGCACCTATATTATGGTTGTAGTATAAATAGGTCGCCTCGACCAAGGAAGGGCCACGCTTTCACACAATACCAGCCTTCGGAGATCCTTTTACTGGAAACGAGGCATTCCACCTTAGTCCTCAGAGGTGATAACGCATCTGTACCTTGACTCTTAATCTAAGACAAATGAAGACGTATATGGGACACAGCATCCACTTACCATCAAAATAGCTTAAAGTTGCTGTGTTTCTGTGTGCTGTGTGAATGAGCACCAATGCTCATTCATGCGATGTGAAACAAACTGCTATTTCACACAGTATTATTATGCTGGTATTTACACTGGTATTCTATGTGAGGAAGTTCGTTCCCAAGTCAAGCAAATCCATTAGTGCTGCAGCTATGATACAGCTACAGCGTGTCTACCACTGTCAATGTTTCATCACCGTCATCATTAGCCCTATACATATCTACTGCTAGAAATATATATGGCTAATGACGACGGTGTTACATGTACGTTAAATACGTGTTAGAGCCACGCTGCAGCTATATTATGATTGCATCACAAATGGGTCATCTCTACCAGGGAAGGACCACACTCCTACAGAGTACCAGCGTAAAATAGCAGCTTAATACCGCTGTGCTTCGTATGTTGAGTGTAGCGATCCGGAGTCCCTTTTTTACTGGAAACGAGACATTCCATCTTAGTCCTCAGGGGTGACAACGCATCTGCGTTTTGATTCTTAATCGAGGATAAATATAGATGTCTATTGGCTACAGCGTTCACTTACCATCAGATGAACTGTGTGCTCGTTTGTCACCCTTATTCTATTTAAAAAAAACCTACCCCACGTAACGCCACAAATACGTACCTCAGCCACTTACATCCATTGCATCAGGATTTTTTATAAAACAAATTTACTCTCCAACCGATGGTACATGGCTACTACAGCCCATGGGAACCTCCAACCAACCTGAAATAAAGAAGACCACAGTTGCGTTGTCACTTCCGAGAAATAAGATGGAATGCCTCACGGTCCGCAATTATACTGGCACCACATACTCTTTAGACTGAAACACAGTTCGCGCATTGCTATTTGCCGACAGAATGATGTTAATTATCCAGACAAGACTACCTATTTAGAGAAAGAGTCCCACCGCCTAATATCTTACCAAGTTATTACTTCATCTAGTGGCAAGCTTCCTTACGCTTCACTTACTTCTTCAAGCTATAACACAGTTACTTTACAAGCTAAACAAACTCCTCACTCACACTATCGGAGCCTTTCTTGTCAAGCATCCCCTCAAGGCTGGAATCCCTCAAGGCTCTGTCCTATCCCCGCTCCTCTTCACACTCTTCACGAGTGACATCTCAAAGACCCAGTAGATAACACTGCTTTTTTCGCTAATGATACGGCACTCTTCGTCACCCATCACAACAAAGGAATTCTCGCCAAAAGCTCCAAGAAACCGTTGCAATTGTAACTTCAACTTACTGTTCCTCTGGTTCAACTGCAAATATCTTCATTTTCTCTTCTTAGCTCGCTGAACTTCAATTAGAGTGCTTAATAATATAAAATGATTCAAACTTTAAAGTTACTAATAATGTCCTCCAGTACGAATTTCGATTACAGCGGCCAGACTCAACAGATACTAGTTATCTGCACTAGGCAGAAATATAGCGAGTGTGTGCTCAAACACAGGTGCACTCTCTATTGCCTCACTTACTTAGCATCTATGGGACAGTAATCCGACACAACCGGAGAGAGGTCAGCTTTACGTGATTTCCGAGGTACGTGGATGAAACACCTCAACTTCTTGACGAACTGTTATTGAAAGTTTCTTGACAGGAAAATTGCATAATTGATTTTATTCTGACCCGTTATTCGAACCTGGCACCTTGCGATCATCAATCGCGTTAATGACCACTAGACAAACTAGTCAAAGTTACAAATAGTACATTGGTTACAATAAATCAAGATTCTTGTTTTAGTAATCCACCAATTTATTTCTATTGTTTATGCCGCAACTAATTGCTCGGAATTCGCGAAAACTAGGTTACATAAAATGTTTTAATTGATGTCGGGACATTAATTGCTTGTAAATACATTTGGTGCCAAATTATTATCAAAAAGTTTTTGGAAACCCTCCAGAAATGAGAGGATGCGTGTGCCAATCGTTGGAACCATTGCAAACTAAGTTACTTAAGTACTTTCCTTTTTTAATAAAGTTGAAAAATGTTTCCAGGAGATTAAAAAATTACGGAATACCAACGTAAAATAGCAGTTTAATGCTGCTGTGTTTCCGCTGTCATCGTTTTTACTCGAAATGAGGCATTGCATCTTAGTCCTCAGGGGTGACAACACATCTGCATTCTGATTCTTAATCGAAGACAGATGAAGATGTCTGTGGATCACAGCATCTACTTACCATCAGGTGGTATGAGTGCTCGTTTGCCTCTATGATTTATAAATATTATATATTTTATAGCACAGGCTATATACATTCCAACAATAACACGTCTCCACTCATTTCTGGAGGGTTTCCAAAGCCTTTTACATAGTGATTTGGTACTAAAATGTATTCACAAGCAATCCCAATATCAATTAAAGTTAACCAAGTTCCCAATATCAATAAAAGTTACTTTAAATATTATTAGTTTTTAGGTATTCAGAACAATTAGTCCTAGCTAAATAGGAAGAAAATGGCGGATTCTCAAAAATAACAACACAACAACAAATTTACAACAAATTTATTGTAAATTGTAAGTTTTTTTTTATATATAGAAGAAGGGGCAAACGAGCATGCGTCTCACCCGATGTTAAGTGACTACCGCCGCCCATGATCAACCGCAACACCAGGGGAATAGCAGGTGCGTTGCCGGCCCTTTAGAAAGGAGTAAACTCTTTTCTTGAAGGTCCCCAGGTCGTATCGGTCCGGAAAAATTGACGGTGGTAAACTATTCCACAGAGAGGTTGTACGCGGAAGAAAACTCCTTTTGAAACGTACTGTGGTGGACCGCCAAGCATCCAGATGGTGTGGATGGTATCGGGACGTTTGCCGCGTAGTGCGTTCACGAATGGGATTAATCCGAACAATTCCTCAGAGCACTCTCCATGGTATATGCGAAATAAAATACAAAGACATGCAACATCTCTTCACAGTGCCAGTGAATCGAGCCGATCGGAAAGCACTCGGTCGTCTCCGATTCGAGCCGCTCTGCGCTGGATGCGGTCAAGTGGAAGGAGCTGGTACTGGGGAGCCCCAGCCCAGAGATGGGAACAGTATTCCATGTGCGGCCAAACCTGCGCCTTGTAAAGTTGCAGGCGGCGTGCTGACATGAAATACTGTCCCGCTCTGCTGAGCACGCCAAGCTTTTAAGAGGCCAAATTGGCCTTCTCTTCCAAGTAACCACGAAACTGCACGTCACTCGATATGTCAACGCCGAGGATTCCGATACTGGCTGAGGCAACAAGGAGAGTGCCTTGAAACTGAGGAGATACGACAAAGGGGTTCTTTTTAGTGGTTAACGTGCAAACTCTTCTGGGGGTTAAACTGGACTAGATTTAGTCGCCCCCAATCCAAGACTCTGTTCAGCAAAGACTCGACTTCAAACACAAGTTTGTCCCGGCACTCGGAGACAATTTCCCGAGAAATATTGGCTCGGCTGGTGTAGAGAGCATCACCAGTGCTGTCATCTGCATAGCAATAAATGTTACGGGTTTGCAACATATCATTGATATGCAGAAGAAACAGCGTTGGCGATAGCATGCAGCCTTGTGGAACACCAGCATTAATAGGCTTGCAATCGGGGCTTGCACCATCTACAACGACCTTGATGCTCCGATCTGCAAGAAAGCTGGTGATCCAATCGCACAATTTCTCGGGAAGCCCATAGGAAGGGAGCTTCGAAAGAAGCGCTTTGTGCCAAACCAGATCGAAGGCCTTCGCAATGTCCAAACTAACGGCCAGCTGACCGACCACGACGGAAACCGTATTGGCGGTAACTAATCAGCTGGCAGGCATGAGCTGGCAATTTACAATGGACTCCATTATTTTGGAGAACAAGGAGGTGATGGCGATAGACAGGTAGTTGGACGGGTCTGAGCGTCACCTTTTTTAGGGATGGGGTGGACGAAAGCAGTCTTCCATGATTTTGGGACTACGCCTAGGGAGTAGGAGTACCGGAAAAGACGCGTTAAAACCGGTGCCAACTCTAGATCACACGTCCTCAGCACAATTGGGGGGATTCCGTCAGGCCCACTCGACTTGTGGGTGTCCAGGGAGAGGAGTGCTTTGCGAACCGAGCGCTGTGTGAACTACACATCCGGCATGGAACACTCACACCGTGGGATGGTCGGCGGCGTACTCTCCCCGCCATCGAGAGTCGATTTGGATGCAAAGACAGAGCATAGAAGATCGGCTTTCTCCTTTGCGGTATGGGCCAGTGAGTCGTCCTCCCTGTACAGAGATGGAAGAGATGGCTGACAGAAATTCCCCTGGACAACCTTGGCGAGAGACCAGAATGCACGGGTTCCAGAAGGAAGACGAACTAGTTTCTCGCCAATTCTGCCTATGTGCTCTGACTTTGCCTTGGCAATGACTCTTTTGAAAGACCTAGAGGCGGAATTATACTTCTTTTTTATAGCGCTGGTGTTTACATCCCGGGACGCTGATGCGTCAGCCCAGGCTCGGTAACACTCCTGCTTATAGCATGATGCTATTTTACAGGAGCGACCAAACCATGGCTGAGATTTGCCTCAAATGGGCACCACAGAGGAAGGAATAATAAGTTCCATACCCTGAAGTACCGCGTCAGCGACAGAATCCGCAACAACGTTGGGATCGTCCGGCGAGAAGCAAACCCGCCCCCAAGTGTAGGATGCAAAGAAAGACCGCATCCCATCCCAATCGGCTGACCTACAGTGCCAAAAACAAGGAGGTGATGGCGATAGACAGGTAGTTGGACGGGTCTGAGCGTCACCTTTTTTAGGGATGGGGTGGACGAAAGCAGTCTTCCATGATTTTGGGACTACGCCTAGGGAGTAGGAGTACCGGAAAAGACGCGTTAAAACCGGTGCCAACTCTAGATCACACGTCCTCAGCACAATTGGGGGGATTCCGTCAGGCCCACTCGACTTGTGGGTGTCCAGGGAGAGGAGTGCTTTGCGAACCGAGCGCTGTGTGAACTACACATCCGGCATGGAACACTCACACCGTGGGATGGTCGGCGGCGTACTCTCCCCGCCATCGAGAGTCGATTTGGATGCAAAGACAGAGCATAGAAGATCGGCTTTCTCCTTTGCGGTATGGGCCAGTGAGTCGTCCTCCCTGTACAGAGATGGAAGAGATGGCTGACAGAAATTCCCCTGGACAACCTTGGCGAGAGACCAGAATGCACGGGTTCCAGAAGGAAGACGAACTAGTTTCTCGCCAATTCTGCCTATGTGCTCTGACTTTGCCTTGGCAATGACTCTTTTGAAGGACCTAGAGGCGGAATTATACTTCTTTTTTATAGCGCTGGTGTTTACATCCCGGGACGCTGATGCGTCAGCCCAGGCTCGGTAACACTCCTGCTTATAGCATGATGCTATTTTACAGGAGCGACCAAACCATGGCTGAGATTTGCCTCAAATGGGCACCACAGAGGAAGGAATAATAAGTTCCATACCCTGAAGTACCGCGTCAGCGACAGAATCCGCAACAACGTTGGGATCGTCCGGCGAGAAGCAAACCCGCCCCCAAGTGTAGGATGCAAAGAAAGACCGCATCCCATCCCAATCGGCTGACCTACAGTGCCAAAAACAGCGGCATCCTGCAGAATGCAACTGCGATTTCAGCGTGAGTGGCACCACACTCCGGACAAGACAATGGTCCGAGGAGCCTAAAGGGGCTTCGACGGGAATCTGATAGCCGTCCGGGTGAGAGGTCAGCAGAAGGTCCAACAGGGAAGGTGCACGATCCTCCACATCTGGAATCCGCGTAGGCGAAGTAACCAGTTGTGTCAGACCATATGCCAAGGCAAAATCATGAACAGATCTCCCCGCAAGATCGGTTAAATGTGAACCAAGCCATTCGGCGTGATGGGCGTTAAAGTCGTAGAGGATCACGATCTCTGCGGAGGGGATCTGCTGTAGCAACGAATCTGTAGCCATTTGGACGTGGTCGACGAGTCGGTCTGTTTCGGCATTACCGCTATGGGACCTATAGAGGCACCCGTAGACGCGCGGATGGTCGTCGCTGTCTACGCGTAGCCAAAGGATGGACAGGTCTGAACCTTCAAGCTTGCCGAGGCGTCGAGAACAGATGTCCTCTCTGACGTAAACGCAAACTCCAGCCCGAGGGACAAAGGAGTGTTCCAGTTTGTACCCCGGGTAGGAGAGATACGAGACATCAGCCGGAGAGGACACCTGCGTCTTGGTCAGAAAGAACAGAGCCAGCTTCGCCGTCTCGAGATGGTAGTGGACGGCGTTTAGGTTAGAGTGAAGTCCCCCGATATTGCAGAAATTCAGGGACAGCGTGGCAGGGGTCGCCTTGGTCTTGTTGCTCCGTTTGCCCCGAGCAGTTGTAGTCTTGAGCGGAATTTTACCCCCGCCCCCCCCCCAGAATACACGGGGCAGCCTGAGCACCCACGCTCAGAAGTGGAGAAACATGGTAGAGGATGCTCAGCGAGGGATTCTCCAGGGGTGCTGGTTCCCTCCTGGGGTAGTCTATCATTATTTAATTCCGCTACCATGTTGATGTAAAGTAAAGTAAAGTTAAAAGTTAAAGGTTACAGCCTATATACGTCCCTCTGCTGGGCACAGGCCTCCGCTCATTTCTGAGAGGGTTTTAGGGCAAGGATGTTGTAACAATGTTGAGGGGGGGGATTTGGGTCTCCGGCCACCTGCACTCACCAGACGAAACGCGGAAGGCGTGGTACCACCCCGGTTTGAGCCGGCCCATACGTGTAACAGCAAAGCTGCCGCGTGGCTCTACCATTGTTATGATAATTTTATGTTATTAGTAATATCTTCTAGATCAAATTTCGGTCTCAACGGGGTCTAGTCATCTGCGCAAGATGGGATTATAGTTCCCAAGTGTATGCGCAAGCACAGGTGCACTCTCTATTCCCTTACTCTCATAATCCGATGGGACGGTAACTGACACGAACGAAGACAAACCATTCTCAGGACCAAAGGCTTTACTTGCTTACCACGGGGTTGTAACACCGCCAACTTTCTGACTTCGAGCTGCAACTGCGATTTTCTTGACAGAAAAACACAATAAATGATTTTGGGCCAACCCTTTTATTTATTTATTGACCATTTTTTACAAAAAACATTACAAATATTATAGTTCGGCAAACTATAAAGACAGTTTGTTTGCGAATAAATGCATACTTATTTATAGACACAGACCTACGTCTATCTTCAATTAGGAATAAAAAAGCAGATGCGTTGTTACCCTTGAAGACTAACGCATGCCTCGTTTCCAGTGAAAAGGGTCGCCCGTTCTCACTCATCATACAAAACACGGCAGCTATAAACTGCCATTTTAGGCTGGTATTCTGTTGGCGTGGTCCTTTCCCGGTCGAGCCGACCCATTCATGCTACAACCATCATATTATATCTGCAGCATGGCTCTACCACGTATAAAACGTGTACATATGTGTAGGTATATACTTTTGAAAATTCGATGTAGATACAACGCACACGCTCATTTTCTTGACTCCCCGAATTGGCATTTGAGATGTGCACGAAATCTAGGTGTTATATCATCGTGATAAATCAGTACTTAAAATTGCAATCAATAATTTCATTGTTGCCGGCAAGGATCGAACCCGGGTTGCCGCGTACAGTGAAATTTACAGTAAGCACTTATCCCCTGATCCTAGCCTGAATTAAAAATCAAGGATCAAAATGCAGATGCATTGTCACCTCTGAGAACTAAGATGGAATGCCTCGTTTCCTGTAAAAGGGGTCTCTAGTTCTCTATACTTACCATACGAAACACAGCAGAATTGAGCTAATTTTTCGATTGGCCAAAGGAATCAGTTCCACTAAAACTTTCAACAATTTAAAACTTAGGAGTGAAATTTTCTTACCAAATTTATATGTGACCACTCTTGACCTATTTACCGTAAAATTATCAGATTTGTTTCATAATTGACTATATAGAGCAACACGGGCCACCCGCGGACCAGACAAGCAGCCATAGCGTTAATCCGATACAAAACTGTCTTTAATTTTTTGCGGGGGAAATCTGCGCACATAACAACAATACTCTGTTGCTACGAAATTCACACATAACAATAAACTATAAATTTCACACACGAATAGATACATTATAACGGTATCGCTCAGTGCAGTTTGACTGCCTCGTTGGTCTAGTGTGTAGTAGTGCGACTGCTGATCAAAAGATCCTGGGTTCGAATCCCGGGTCGGGCCAAAAAATCAATTATTGAGTTTTTCTGTCAAGAAATTCTCAGTAGCTGCCCGGAGTCAGGAAGTTGGCGGTGTCTCACCCCCGTGCCTTGGAAAGTACGTAAAGCCGTTGGTCCTGCACCTGATCTCTCTCCCGGTCGTGTCGGTTAACCGTCCCATCGGATTACGAGAGTGAGGGAATAGAAAGTGCACCTGTGCTTGCGCATACACTTGGGCACTATAATCCTGTACTGCGCCGGTGGCTAGCCTCCGTTAAGGCAAGCCGCCGTGACCGAAATTCGGTCTGAAGGACATTATTATTATGCTGCTGATTTACCACATGCTCGGTGGTGAAGAAAAACATCGTGAATAAACCTGCATGTCTGTGAAATAAAAAAAGTTTGAAATTTCGAAGACGTGTGAAGTCCGCCTACACGCAATGGGGCAGCACGGCGGACACGTACTTGTTCTAAAACCCCCTCAGAAATGAGAGGGGGCCATGCCCAGCAGTGGGACGTATATAGATTGTTACTTTAACGTTAATTTTAACTTCATTCCTTGATATCGGCTTTTACTTAATGATTTTTTATATTTACGCAAACACTGCATATTAAATGAAACTAATTTTTATGAATTTTCACACGTTTAATTTATCTTTTTAATTCCTGACGTTTCGGACGCTTTACAGTATCCATGGTCACGGAGAGCACTGAGTTTTATGACGCCCCGACGTCACAGTCAACCCGGCTACCTTCAGTTTTTAACATTAATTTTTGGTCCGATCTATGCAGAATGAGCTTACAGTATCGTGAAGTCTTGCAGTGGTATGCTTGGATTTGGATTTAATTTTATTAATTATGAGATCCCAAGCATATGGTAGCACCCATCCATCTTCTCGATTGAAATTAGGATGTTTTTAATTTCAATAGCCTCGCGAATCATCCTTGGTAGGAATCGGTGTTCTTTTGCAAGGATTCACTTTTAACATACTAATAAGATTCTAACGCCTGTGTTTGTCATTTGTTCTAGGTTCTAAAGATAGAGTTGTAAAAATTTTAGGAGGAATGTTGGGATCGATTTTGTATATTTCAGCCTTTTCTTCTCATTAAAAGTTTATTTTTTAAATATCCCAAAAACACGAAGTTACATTAAAATAGAAACCACTACAAGCACTCCCAAAGGTGAGGTACATTGATTGAGCGTACGCTTCGTGTGTTGTTACTGGATGACCGAAGCAGGCAAACGAACGCTAATGCAATGCAGTGTTGCTCCAATTTGATACAAGTTCAAACATGATGTGTAATAGAAATTGATCAGTCATAATTATATTTCGTAGCGTACGAGGCGCTTATTATCAGAAATAGGGCGACGCTTTCGAAACAATAATTGGACCTGAACACGGGAAATAGTATTAGTCGTATAGAACATTCTATAGATTATACGTGAAGGGAAACTTTCTATTTTCATTTTTAAGAAATACCACTGATTGAATGACTCATCACGAAAACTTAAAAACTGTACACCAGATTGACTTGAAATTTAGTATAGTTACTCATTCCGCTATGTAAGAACGGATTTTATGATATTCTCGTCAAAAAAATTTTTTTATGATTTTATATCTAGGTCCCGCAATAAAATATTTTCGTGCTCCCAGAGAAATGAGCAGGTATCAGCTAATAAAATATATACGTGGTAGAGCCACGTTGCAGATATCTTATGGTTGTAGCACGAATGAGTCGACTCGACGGGGGAAGGATCACGCTCTAACAGAATATCAGCGCAAAATAGTAGCTTAATGCTGATGTGTTTTCTACAGTGAGTGTAGAGAACCGAACACCCTTTTTACTGGAAACGAGGTATTTCATCTAAGTCCACAGGAGTGACAACGCATCTGCACTTTGATTCTTAATTGAAGATAAATGTAGAGCCACAGCATCCACTTACCATCAGGTGGACTGTGTTCTCGTTTGTCATCCTTATTCTATAAAAAACTTTGTTTAAGGCACTACTCCTAGCAAACGACCTTGAAAGTTCGGTCCTATACAATACACGTGCTCTCGCTACAATATATCGCGTAAGAAATACGCCAAAATTTTTGTAATTAAAAAAGAAAAGCGATCTTAAGAAATGAAATAAAATGTGAATAATATAGATTCTTAAATTATGCATCCATTAGTGTAATCATCAAATGACTGGAGCATTGCCTTTAGCAACAGGTGCGTGTAATCAATAATATTAGTCATTTTTAAAAGCAGATTTTAAATGTATTTATAACACATAAAAACAAATTAGAACGTGAAATGTGATGATAGGAAATCGAACATTAATAATGTGCTTTTGGATGTAGTTTATTTCTCATAACTAATGAGATAATAGTCTCTGAAAAAAGCACTATCGCAATATTTTGGTCGGGTATCGCCTTAATAGTATCATATGATTTATTATATGAAATTTCATGATTTTTGTTTTGCTTACATTTAATTCAAATCATTGTAACCAACCTATAATATTTTCTAGAGCACAGCTTCAGATTATTGCCTTCCGCTTTTATTAAGACTGTTGTGTCGTCCGCGAAAGGTATGCACTTATGTGGGGTTGCATTCTGGAGATCATATGTTGAGTGTGTGTCATTTTTTTAAAGAATATTAACAATGCTACAAACATTACTAATATTCCCCTTTCACCACTCGTGGTAAGTTTAAATTGCTTGTGTTACGAGTGGTTCACGCCAGTAGTCGAATGGTGGATTTGAACCCACGAGCTTTTTGAGTTTGCGGTCCGCGCCCAGCCATTAAGCTACTGTCACTTTTGAAATTTGT
This sequence comes from Parnassius smintheus behrii, assembly GCA_036936625.1. Taxonomy (NCBI): domain Eukaryota; kingdom Metazoa; phylum Arthropoda; class Insecta; order Lepidoptera; family Papilionidae; genus Parnassius; species Parnassius smintheus. The sequence goes on along the minus strand of JAUPFT010000027.1, from coordinate 13,834,418 downwards.
TGTGGGTGTGTCCGTTTGTCGGCGTTATTCAGAATTGACGTAATTAAATAATGATTTCTGATGAGATGATGATATTTACACGAATACTATACATTAAATGAAACTACTTTTTACGGATTTTATCGCGTTTAATTTAACTTTTTAGTTCCCGACGTATCCTATGGTCACGGGGGGGACTGAGATGTTTGACGTCCCGATGTCGTATTTAGCCCGGCTACATTCAGTTTTTGATATTAATTTTAATTTTTGGTTTGGATCTGACTAATAGAAATAAAATTTATGACCACATAGTTGAAGAGAGTAATGTGCGAACACGTATATTTTTTTGCTTACTTTTAAACTAAACACATTCTCTAATGTCATTTTGTAAGTAATGGTATAGCTGCACTACTTCGTATAAAATTGTTTTTCTTATTATATGTATATATATATATATATATATATGTGTATATATATATATATATATATATATATATATATATATATATATATATATATATATATATATATATATACAGAGACGGTTGCTGGTATGTACTCAATAATGAGTTATGTGTTATATTATATAAATGTACGCGGCTCTGGGGTGGACCAAAGACAACCCCAGTCGCAACTTAATCTACTGTCACTGATATTATAATATAGTTGCAACGTTGTATAAGATGCTGCGTCTAGTGGCCTGAATATCATTCAGGCCACTAGTACAGGCGCCATTTTACTTTTTTTTGACGTTTAATTGAAAGGCTAATTAAGCTGATTGATTGCGACATAAATGTAATTATTCGTTTTATAAATACTAGGAGCTTGTCACGCCGGTCGCTTTACCCCAAATAGTGTATTATTTATTCAGAGAGTAATGTTCACTGTAACTAAAAGTGTTATTTATAAATAAGGGAATATAGACAATAATGACCTGTGAGAATGAGGTGATCGCAGAGCTGTTTCTACGTAATTAGGTTAATCAATTCAACCCACTTTTAACTCCACTTTGAATGCGACGTGTGACATGAATGCTTAAAGACTTTATATATTTACTAAACGAAGCAGACAGGCGTTGTTCTAACTGTGTATATTTTTATTTTTATACCATCGATTCGCCTCGAGTGATATCTGGATCTCGACAACAGCGCCATCTACCATCAGATGTCAGAATCGGTCGAGTCATTTTCAAGTTTTTGTAAGACGAAAATACTAATGTATATTTTGTGAGACACGAGTACAGTCCACTTGATATACATACATTTCACAAAAACAAATATCCAGACCCGAAACAACAAGTTTTTTATAGAATAAGGGTGACAAACGAGCACACAGTCCACCTGATGCTAAGTGGATGCTGTGGCCCATAGACATCTACATTTAAACTCGATTAAGAATCAAAACGCAGATGCGTTGTTACCCCTGAGGAATTGGATGAAATGCTTCGTTTCCAGTTAAAAAGGGTCTCCGGATCTCTACATTCACCATACGAAACATAGCAGTATTAAGCTGCTACTTAACGCTGGTATTCTGTGAAAGCGTGGTCTTTCCCCGATCGAGCCGACCCATTCTTGTTACAACCATAATATAGCTGCAACGTGGCTCTACAAAAATTTGTAGGTTAAGGAACAAAAACTTGTTCCGTACGGTATTCGAATTCGCGACCCTCAACTTGATATCTCAATGCTGTTACTGCACCACGCAGCTGTCAAGTTTGAGAGACAACTATAATATTACATATATTACGCTGCTAATACGTATAACCTTTACCATTTATAATGTGTATTCCTATTTTTAGCGATATGTTGAATGATATAAAGGCCAGTGTGTCGTATCGCCACCTAGTGGTGAATTTACAAAGTGAACAGCATAAAAAACCTTCTCCAGGAAAAATTACATAATGTGCTAACATTCATGGTGATAAGTCAAACGGAGTCGAAAACTAATTATCTAAATCAGATTTACCAACATCCAGTTTTATAGATATAGGCTTACTAGCTGTGCCCCGTGGTTTCTCTCGGGTACTTATATCTTGTAGGCCTTCACTGCTGGTTTCTCTCGGTTTCCCTTAGGTTATGTGTCGTTCACACGCCGAGTTGAGTGTTGAATTATTTTAATTTTGTAATATATTTCAAACTTTGCGTCCAAATAACATGCTACGAAGAGCATAGTTTATCTTCATAAAATTGTATCAACCGTGAACTTTCTTTCGTAACTATTAATATTCCATACCTAATAATAACTCTTATAAATCACTTTTTGACTATCAATCATTTTTATCACAAAATGCCTTTTGCAGCTTATGTATAAGAAATAGGCATATGAAACCGTGGTTATTTTTTTTTTTTGAAAAGATTAATATTTTTGTAGAGCATTGCATTAACGTATCACTAGCCATTGTGCAAGCGCACGCGAATATATCATTTCTGTAACGCTTTTTCTTCTGACCAGCTTGACAAAAAACGACGATTAGTATAACACTCGATTCCATATCAAGTAGGTATTATTTATTATAGGATCCCAAGCAGATGGTAGCACCAGCCATCTTCTCTATTGAAATTAGGATGTTTTTTGATTTCAATAGCCTCGCGAATCATCCTTGGAAGGGCCTGGGCTGGGTGCTACCATCTGCTTGGGATCCTATAATAAATAAAATTAAATCCCAACCCAAGCATACAACTGCAAGACTTCAAGATACCATAAGTTCATACTGCATAGATCGGAACAAAAGTTAAATTTTAATCTATGGTAACCGCGGTTAACTATGACATATGGACGTTGAACATCTCAGTCCCGCCCGTGACCATGAGTGCTGTAAAGCGTTCGAAACGTCGGGTATTAAAAAGTTAAATATACGCGATAAATTCCGTAAAAACTAGTATTATTTCAATGTGTAGTGTTCGCGTAAATATAAGAAAACTTCAACATCCTTCTAATAAAACTTTTATTGTTCTAGGTGCCCCCAATCGACTACCTCCGCCAGGTTACCCTAGACCTAGGCGGCGAAGGTATCCTCGGCGCGGTCAGTGAGCGACAGATGATAAGAAGAGCCCCGCCAACGCACACCCCACAGGCCAGAAGCACTGTAAGGACTTTGATCAGGAGATTTAACGAGGTAAGTGGACCTGGCATGTGTGAAGGTTTTACAAACAGAATACCAGCGCAAAATAGCAGCTTAATGCTACTGTGTTTCGTATGGTGAGTGTAGAGAACTGAAGATCCTTCTTACTAGAAACGAGGCATACCATCTTAGTCCTCAGGTGTGACAACGCAGGTGCAATGTGAAGGTTTTACCGCATCACGTCGCCGTCACCACTTTATGGCTGTATTCTTCTTTTTAACAAACAAATGGTAAAATTAAAAATTTTGAACAACCGACTTCAACATAAATAAAATGAGAATATCATCAATGTCATCATCATCATTACAGCCCTTCACAAGTCCACTGCTGAACATAGGCCTCCCCCAAGTAATGCCACAAAGCACGGTCCTGAGCCACCTGCATCCATCGACTTCCTGCATATCTTACCAGGTCGTCACTCCATCTAGTGGGGGGTCGCCCTACACTACGCCTACCGGTACGAGGCTGCCACTCGAGAACCTTTCTTCCCCATCGGTTATCGGTTCTTCGAGCTATATGGCCGGCCCATTGCCACTTCAGTTTACTAATCCGTTGGGCTATGTCGGTCACTCTGGTTTTACTGCGGATATCCTCATTTCTGAGTCTATCACGCAGAGAAACTCCGAGCATAGCCCTCTCCATAGCTCGCTGAGCGACCTTGAGCGTCCTCATACGGCCAGCAGTGAAGGACCACGTCTCAGATCCGTAAGTCATCACTGGCAACACGCACTGGTTGTACAATCTAGTTTTTAGAGATTGAGGTATACCTGACGAGAAGATATGTCGTAATTTCCCGAACGCTGCCCAGCCGAGTTGAATCCGTCGATTGACCTCTCGGTCGAAGTTGGACTTACCTAGTCGGACTATTTGTCCCAGGTAAACGTACTCGTCAACAACTTCGAGCATAGTGCTCCCAACAACTACCGGCATAGGTGTGACATGGACATTAAACATGATCTTTGTTTTGTCCATGTTCATCTTAAGACCTATCCGTTGGGAGGCACTATTGAGGTCATTGAGCATAGTGCTTAAGTCCTCCAGCGATTCTGCCATAAGGACTATATCGTCGGCAAATCGAAGGTGAGTGATGTACTCGCCATTGATGTTAATACCGTATCCTTTCCAGTCCAGTAGCTTGAAAACGTCTTCCAAAGCAGCGGTGAAGAGTTTCGGGGATATAACGTCACCCTGTCTTACACCTCTCTGCAGTTGGATAGGTTTCGAGCTCTGGTTCTGTACTCGGATAGCCATCGTAGCCCTACTGTACAAACACTTCAGCACTTCGATATACCGACAGTCAACTTGGCACCGCTTGAGGGACTGCAGCACCGCCCAAATTTCGACGGAATCAAAGGCTTTCTCATAGTCCACATACGCCAGGCAAAGTGGCAAATTGTACTCTTCAGTCTTCTGTACAATCTGCCGCAGGGTATGTATGTGGTCTATGGTACTGAAGCCTTTTCGGAAACCGGCTTGTTCGGGAGGCTGGAAGTCGTCGAGTCTGCGTGCGAGACGATTCGTAATGACTCTCGAAAACAGCACGTAGACGCGGCTCAGAAGGGAAATCGGTCTGTAGTTCTTCAAGAGAGCGTTGTCGCCTTTCTTAAAGAACAAGACCACCGCACTTCTGCTCCACGCCTCTGGAGTAGTGCCACCATGGAGGACGGAATTGAAGAGCTTCTGAAGGACTTCAAGTACCGGTGTTCCACCCGCTTTCAGAAGCTCCGCTGTAATTCCATCCTCACCTGGGGCCCTGCCGTTTTTAAGGTGCTGGAGAGCCATTCTAATCTCGCTTAGACTGACGTCCGGGATATCATCGGAATAGTGTCGGATAAGACTTGCTCTTGGATCGTTACTCACACTTGCGTGTGGCTCCAACGATGATGTGTACAGCTGCCCATAGAACCTCTCAATCTCACTCAAAATCTCAGGTGTCCCGGAAACGATGCTGCCACACTCAGTCTTCAGCTTTGACAGTTGGCTCTTACGGGCAGACAGATCTCTTGCAAAGACTTTGGAGCCCTGGTTCCGCTCGATCGCTTCTTTAATACGAGCAGTATTAAAGTTGCGTAAGTCTCGCCGCATGCATTTGGAGATCTGTCTGTTCAGTTGCCTGTATGCTGTCAAATCTGTTGACGATTGCAGCCTCATCTCCCGTCTAACATCCATGAGATTAAGAGTGTGATCGGAGAGTTTTTGTGTTCTTCTGCGGCGGGTCTTGCAGAACTTAGCTCCGACCGCATGGACAGTTTCCACGAGCTTGTCATTCATATCGTCCACTGCATTGCAATCTTGTAGGCACTGAAAGCGGTTGTGTAACTCGAGCTGAAAGTTTTCGGGATTCTGGATTAGAGCACGAGGGGGACGGAGCGTTGACTTCATTAGACGAGACCTCTCCAACTTAACGTTTAGGTTCAGTGTGCCTCTAACCATTCGGTGATCGCTGCCAGTTTTCACCCTTGCGATCACTGAGACATCACTGAACAGCTGGCGTCTGGTCGTCATAATGAAGTCAATCTCATTTTTTGTCGAACCGTCGGGGCTCGACCAGGTCCACTTTCTGTGGGGCCGCTTCTGGAAGAAAGAGTTCATCATAAAGAGTCCCTCTTTCTCCATAAAGTCGGCCAGCTGCTGGCCCCTTCGGTTCCGTTGCCCTACTCCAAATTTCCCTAACTTCAGCTCACCGCTTTCTCTTGTGCCCAGTTTTGCGTTGAAGTCTCCCATCAACACCGTGTAGTGGGTTTTGGAGGAATGCAAGGCTTTGGAAATATCCTCATACATTTCCTCCACCTCCTCATCGGGATGTGCCGAGGTTGGTGCGTAAGCCTGTATGACCTTCAGCGAATACCGTTTGGTGATTCTGAGTATCAGGTACGCGACCCTCGTCGACACACTCCCAATCTTTACAACGTTGTTGACGAGAGACTTGTGGACGATAAATCCGACACCTCCTTGGGACAGATGGTCGCCCTCCCGGTGATAGAACAAGTTGCCGGATTCGAGAATCACCGTGTCCTCCCCCTCTCTTCGGACCTCGGATAATCCTATAATACTCCAGCGCAACTTGTCTATCTCTTCTTCCAGCTCCAGGATCTTCTCGTCAGTCCTCAGTGTGCGTGCGTTAAATGTTGCCAGGTCGAGTCGTCGTAGGTGGCAACCGAACCTCCACCGGAGATTCTTAGCACCCCTGCCCCGCCGTTACCATGGTCGCCACCGTAGCCAGGAATAGCGGGGCCGCCGGGGACTGGGGGCCGTCTGTTTGTGTTATTGTTCATGGGGGGTATATTGCCATAGTTGCCACGCTTGGCGAGCGGGTTGGCAACCGCAGTTTTTTTTTTGTGTAATTGTTGTTATCAGGAAGATGCTGCTGCCCATCTCCTGCCTGTTTCCCTCTGTCGCCTTTTACGACACCCACGGGAAGATATGGGGTAGTGGATATTCTTAACCGCCACTACACGGCAGTGTACATCAATGTATTCGAAGTCAATTAAAGACGCATTATTATGGTCGACTTAAAAACTACTGGTTATACCTTGATCAAATGTATACGGGACCACACGAGAAGCACCAGCTTTCAACTAAAAAAGGGTCACGAAATCGGTTCACCTAGAAAAAAGTTATGAGGTAACACACATAAAAAACATTCAGTTGAATTGAGCACCATCTCCTTTTTGTAGTCTGTTAAAAATGCTAACAATACTATTAATAATACTAATATCCCCTTTAACCTGATAAGCTTAAAATGCTTGAGTCAGGAGTCATCATCTTCACAAGTTCACTGCTGAACATAGGCCTCCCCCAAGGAATGCCACAAAGCACAGTCTTGAGCCACCTGCATCCATCGAGCTCCGGCATGTCTTACCAAGTCGTCACTTCATCTAATGGGGGGGGGGGGTTGGCCCTTTACTACGCCTACCGGTATGATGACGATAACCTTTTTTCCTCATCGGTTATCGGTTCCTCAAGCTATATGGCCGGTCTATTGCCACTTCAGCTTACTAATCCGTTGGGCTATGGCGGTTACTTTGATTCTACTGCGAATATCCTAATTTCTAAGTTTATCACGCAGAGAAACCCCGAGCACAGCCATGTGTCAGGAGTGGTCCACGACAACAATCGAATCGTGAATTCGAACCCACAACCTTTTGAGTTTGTGGTTACCTGTAGGTTACTGTCGCTTATATTATGGGTGTTATGTATATTTAGGTCCTAGAACTCCTTTTATATCTAGGAGTCTACCTAAGTAGGGACCATCCTCTTACCAATTTCTTTCGAAATATAGCATTACCCGCACTGCTGCGTTCTGGTCTGCAGAAGAGAGAGGCAGTATAAAAACAAGGTGTGAGGCATTCCATCCTACTGCTCAGAGGTGACAACGCATCTCTAGCTTTCACAGGTAGTGGTCACCATAAAGCAACTTGAATATTTAACATTTTAATAACATGCTCTTAAGAAAAATAGTTCTCACAAATAGTCATTTCATTAAAAAAAGGCAGCTTCAATAATATTTTATTATAGCAGTTTGCTGTAAAAAATAAATATTCTTTACAATAATAAATGAACGATACTCAATAATGTGTGACGGGCGGGAATTAAAGCGATCGATCAAGCTTTGCTTTAGGTAGGGCAACCATGAATTACATTTTTAATTTAATTTCTTTTGCTGGCCGCATGAGGAAGCTCAAGGTCACCTAGCGAGCTATGGAGAGGGCTATGCTCGGGGTCTCTATATGATAAACTTAGAAATGAGGATATCCTCAGTATAACTAGAATAAACGACATAGCCCTACGGATTAGTAAGCTAAAGTGATAATGGGCCGGTCATGTAGTTTGAAGTACGGACAATCGATGAGGAAGAAAGGTTCTCGAGTTGCAGCCTCGTACTGATAGGTATAGTATAGACCGGCCCTCCACTAGATAGAGTGACGACCTGGTAAGACATGCAAGAAATCAATGGATGCAGATTGCGCTCATGTTTATAGCCCGAATGGTCGGCCCGACCGAGTTAGGAACACGCTCTTAAAGAATACCGTAAAATAAAAGCTTAATGCTGCTGTATTTCGATGGTGAGTATAGAGAACCGGAAACCCTTCTTACTGGAAACGAGACATTCTATCTTAATCCTCAAGAGTGACAACGCGTCTGCATTTTGATGCATAATCGAGGATAGATGTAGATGTCTACTGCAACCACTTACCATAATCGGGTGGACTCTGTGCTCGTTTGTCACTCTTATACTTTAAAATAAATAGCAAAAGCGTTATTTTTGAAAAATATTTATTTACAAATAAATACAAAAGGACCATGAAAGAAAAAGCCTTCATCGTCATCATCATCACTACTGCTGCTTTCCAAACATTGAAGACGATCTCCCAAGCTCTCCCATACCAGCGTCTCGACTACTTATTTTGATTGAGACAGTGAGATTGAGATAAAAGTAAATAACAAATAATAATAATAATAATTTATTTGCCTTGAATGTAGGTATTTACAATAAGATGTTTACAGAGTACCTAAAAGATCCGTGCAATCTACCATTTTGGCATGCAAATATTAAATTAAAATTTATTTCTTAACAACACTAGTAATTAATTATAAATAAATTTAATATGATAATTATGAGTATAAATAATTATTACATTATCATAATTAAAAATATTGTATTATTAAACAAATAGCATAATACAAACAATTAATTAACTTTAAGTATGGTTATCATTTAAAAAGTCCGATATTGATTAATAGCACCTCTCCAATAGTAAGACTCTTTTTAGGGTTCCGTAGTCTACTAGGAACCCTTATAGTTTCGCCATGTCTGTCTGTCCGACTGTCCGTCCTCGCTTAATCTCTGTGACCGTTAGCACTAGAAAGCTGAAATTTGGTACCAATATGTGTATCAATCACACCGACAAAGTGGTAAAATAAAAATTGGAAAAAAATGTTTTTGGAAAGTGTTTTTTTTTTAAATTCATCCCTAACGTGTGATATATTGTTGGAAAGGTATTTAAAAATGAATAGGGATTTACTAAATCATTTTTTGATAATGTCAATAATTTCGGAAATAATCGCTCCAAAAGTAAGAAACAATGTGTGGGTCCCCCCCCCGCCCTCTAACTTTTGAACCATAAGTTTAGAAAATATGAAAAAAATCTGAAAAGTAGAACCTTATAAGGACTTTCTAGGAAAATCATTTTGAACTTGGATGGAAACAACAGTACCCACTACTGGGAGCAGTTGCAGGAGCGCGGAGCGCTGCTGGAGCGCGAACATAATGGATACCCACCTTTAAACTCATAAGTGGGAACACGTATTGTGACGGACGGGAAACTACGGAACCCTACACTGAGCGTGGCCCGACACGCTCTTGGCCGGTTTTTACTAAATATTCTTATGGTTTGACAAAAACAGATAACAACAAACTTAACAGAAAACAATCAGGCAATAACAGAATTATTAAAAGTAAAGGTAGCACTCTACAGTTAGATGCACTTAATCGCACGATTAAGCACACTGACAAGACGGCGTTGACTTTACTTTTTGGCAAAATATTGCCAACAATAAAAAAAATAAAAACATTTTTTTAAATTAATATAACTTTGATAATACTACGACTCAGTTTTAGTGGATGAGCCGTGGAGGCTCAGATTGTTAGCATTCGTCATGCACTCGCTATAAATTTCACAGCTCATGAACTTGTTAATTGCAATTTTAAGTACTGATTTACCACGTGCTCGGCGGCGAAGGAAAACATCGTGAGGAAACTTGCATGTTTGAGAAATACAAAAAAAAATATTTCGAAGGCATGTGAAGTTCGCCAACACGCATTGGGGCAGTGCGGTGGACACTTCCTAGCCCTGAAACCCTCTCAGAAATGAAAGGAAGCCTGTGCTCAGCAGTGAGACGTACATAGGTTATAACTTTAACATTTTAGACTTCAGGACTCATTTAAATAAATATAAAGGTGGAAAGTTAATTTTCTTTGCAAACTGTACTTTTCAAGTAACAGTTGACAGGTCGCGGTCATTCGAGGTCATTGACATTTCTATTCTTAATTGAATCGCATTGTACTTAGTTTGTTAACATAACGCCAATAAACTAAAGTATAAAGTAAACTCTACCACACATTCACTAAAAGTTTTCTTACCGACTAGTCTATCTGAATTTATGTAAATAGATGGTTACATTAGCTGGCGAAGTTTTTATACCTAAAAATAGTAAATTATAAAATGTTTACACTTTATAATATTAATTTTTTATCGTTCATTCAACTTTAAAGCCCACCAAAACTTCAGTGATGAACATACGCCTCCCACATAGATCGCCTCAAAGGGTGGATTTGCTGTAGCATGTTGGCAACCGTAGTTATTTTATTATTTGTAGTTGATATTTGAAAGATTCTGCCTCTGTCGCATACTTCAGCTGAGTAGGCGGATATGGTATGATTTTTTTTATAGGAAAAGGGTAACAAGCGAGCACACAGTCCACCTGATTGTAAGTGGTTAATGTGGCCCATAGACATCTACATCTATCCTCGTTCGCGAATCAAAACGCAGATGCGTTGTCACCCGTGAGGACTTAGATGGAATGCCTCGTTTCCAGTAAAAAGGGTCTCCGGTTCTCTACACTCACCATACGAAACACAGCAGCATAAAGCTGCTATTTTACGCTGGTATTCTGTGAGAGCGTGGTCCTTCCCCGGTCGAGCCGACCCATTTGTGCTACAACTATACAATTAATATAGTTGCAGCATGGCTCTACCACGTAAAGTGATTTGAAGATGATTACGTGGTAGAGTCATAATGCAGCTGTATTATGGTTGTAGTACGAATGGGTCGACTTGAACGGGGAAGGACCACGCTCTCAGAATACCAGCGTAAAATAGCAGTTTAATGCTGCTGTGTTTTGTATGGTTAATGTAGAGAACCGGAGACCCTTTTTACTGGATACGAGGCATTCCATCTTAGTCCTCAGATGTGACAACGCGTGTGTGTTTTGATTTTCAATCGAGGATAGATGTAGATATCACAGCATCAACTTACTATCAGGTGGACTTTGTGCTGGTTTGTCACATTCATTATTTAAAAAAAAACTGATGTGACTAGCTGAATGTAAAGAACAAAAACTTTAATGGCGTCGTCGCCTCACCCTCTGTCGGGCCATTGACAGGTCACGTTAGCTTGGAAATGTATATTTAAGTGTCTATGTATTGATTGCTTGCCATGTAGCTAAATAGTAAAAAGAATTCATTATCGCATTTAGGTGCGTGGGTGTCGCATCAGGTGACTATGAGAAACGTCACGAAGAGCGCATACTTTAAAAGTTAAAGGTAAGTTACAGCCTATATGGGTCCCATTACTGGGCACAGGCCTCCTCTCTTTTCTGAAAGGTTTTAGGGCGATAAAATGTCTGCCGCGCTACCTTATAACGTGTTGGTGAACTTCACATGTACAAACATAAACACTCACGCCTGTTACCCAGAGGGGTAGACAGAGACTACAGACTTTCGTTTGACACGATCCTAACACACTTCTCTCGCCTCCTGCCTACCTACGCATACATGCTCGTCGATTAAGGTTACTTTTAGTTTGGCCAATTTTCAATATATCGCCAATTTGGTTGGTAAACTTTCGTATAGGGTATCCCTTCCCGACTCTGCCGTTCATTTCTGCAATATAAATTTGCTTTGTCACTCGTTCCCCATTCATTCTTTCTACATAACCAAACCACCGAAGCATTCCTTTCTTAATCCTTCGTCACAACATCTACTTGTACACAACACTCTTTTCTTATTACACAATTTCTTACCCTGTCATTCAAATTCAGCCCTAACATACTCCTTAACGACCGAATTTTTAAAGCATTTATCTACTCTCGTGCTTCTTCTGCCACACCCAACTTTCACTACCGTACGTTAAAGTGGGGACTAACACAGCATTGTGAATTGCCATACGTGCCTTTTTAGACACATTCTGACTTTCCACAATAGAGTGTAGAACTCCATTTACTCTATTCCCTGCGTTCACTCGTCGTTCTATGTCCTTACCATATCTACCATCCCTGCCAAACATACGTTTTCGAAATATTTTTTTCTTATTTCACAGACATGCAAGTTTTTTGACAACGTTTTCTTTACCCGCAGAGCACTTGGTAAATCGGCATTTAAAACAATTTCAATTTCGTTGGTGCCAGCCATTTAAAGCGACCGCTTACCCCCTAAACTACCACGGTAATCTCCAACAGCCTATGTTCTGTGGCACTGCACTGTTATATCGATTGAATACTATAATACATACACAATAGAACGGGGGAGTGGGCGGAGCCCGTGTAGCCACTAAAATGTCAATTCAGACGTTTAACTGTCAACACGAGATGTGTTTTGACGTTACAATCTTTACCAAATTTCGCATGCAAATTATTTGGAAAATGCCAAATTGCTCGCTATTTACAAATAAATATGTATTAGAATCCGTCTGTCAACACAGCTAAACGGGTTTGTAGTAGTGATTAACTAATAATACGACGTAATTGCTTGTATGTGTGCTCCCGGTGACGCCAAACCTCGGTACAAAATAAGGTTGACAGCCATTCTATTACGTATTATAGTATTCTATGGTTATATCCTATCAAAGGTCTACTGATGAATATAGGCTTCCCCCGTAAATTGACTTATATATATATATACATATATATATATATATATATATATATATATATATATATATATATATATATATACGTGGTAAACAGATATTCATACGTGGTAGAGCCACGCTGCTTTGGTTGTAGCACGAATGGGTCGGCTCGACCGGGGAAGGACCACGTTCTCACAGAATACCAGCGTAAAATAGCAGTTTAATGCTGCTGTGTTTCGTATAGTGAGTTTACAGATCCGGAGATCCTTTTTTACTGAAAACGAGGCATTCCATCTTAGCCCTCGCGGGTGACAACGCATCTGCGTTTTGATTCTTACATAATACATAAACACTCACGCCTGTCACCCAGAGGGGTAGGCAGAGACTACAGACTTCCATTTGGCACGATCCTGACACACCTCTCTCGCCTCCTTCACATCCATACACCTACGCATACATGCTCGTCAGTTAAGGGTACTCCTAATTTGGCCCGTTTCCAATAAATCGCCAATTTGGACGATAAATTTTCGCCTAGGACGTCCCTTTCCGACTCTGCCATTCAATTCTGCAACATAAATTTTCTTTGTCACTCTTTTCTCATTCATTCTTTCCACATGACCAAACCACCGAAGCATTCCTTTCTTAATCCTGGTCACAACATCATCTTGCAAACCACACTCTTCTCTTATTACACTAATTGTAATTTGATTCTTAATCGAGGATAAATGTAGATTTCTATAGGCCACAGCATCCACTTACCATCAGGTGGACTGTGTGCACGTTTGGCACCCTTATTCTATAAAAAAATTCCCATATTTGCCATAGTTTAAATGACTTGTAGGTAGATGGGTAATGGCCGTTTTTTTATATTTTTTTTATATAGGATAGGGTGACAAACGGGCACACAGTCCACCTGATGGTAAGCGGTTGCTGCGGCCCATAGACATCCACATCTATCCTCGATTACAAATCAAAATGCAGATGCGTTGTCACCCATGAGGACTGAGATGGAATGCCTCTTTTCCAGTAAAAAGGGTCTCCGGTTCTCTACACTCACCATACGAAATACAGCAGCATTAAGCTACTATTTCACGCTGGTATTCTGTGAGAGCGTGGTCCTTCCCCGGCCGAGCCGACCCATTCGTGCTACAACTATACTACTAATATAGCTGCAGCATGGCTCTACCACGTTAAAAATTTTTTTAATTCTTTTGAACTTTTGTTACGTAGATGCTTCTGCCCATACCCTATTTCATTTTCTCTGTGTCAACTCCCGGGACACACAATTGATGGATACCCATATATCACCACTACACGGCATTCTGACTGACTGACGCATCACAGCATCTTTAAATCGTAATATTCATATTCATTGTCTTTCACTAACACGGCATTCGCAATCCCGTATTAAGTGCATGTTGTTTCACATTAGGAAATCTCTAGAGATACTCACTTAATGACTATAGTGATGTACTTATATATCCTCGCTTGCAAATATGTCATCGATTACTGCATCGTTGATTTAGCGGTCGAGAATGCGATTATTAATCATTAGGTCACGGGTTTGAATCCCGGGTCGGGCAAAAATCATTTATTAGAGTTTTTCTATCAAGAAATCTCAGTGGCAGCCCGGATTCAGATAGTTGACGAAGTTAAACTTCGTAACTCGAAATGCTCTGGTCGTGTCTGATTAACGTTTCATCGGTGTGTGTAAGTGAGGGAATAGAGAGTGCACCTGTGCTTGTGCTGTGCTTTGGCACTATAATTATGCCCTGCGCATGTAATTTAATATAACGTGGAGACATACAGAATAAGTATTTCTCCGATTCCATATCTCTCAAATTAATTAAAGCGACGTTGAAGTACTCTTAAACTTTTTTGAACATTCGTTAATCTACAGATTTTTAATTATTGCTCAAATCTGAAATAATTTTATTAAAATTGAAAATACGGACAAGAGATTTGTGAAGACAGAAACGATAATTTTTAAAGACGACACTTAACCGTGTAAACTTATATCAAATGAAAAGGCTAATTATTTTAAGAACACTTTTTTAATTCCTTTTTGATTATGAAAAAAAAAACAAAATCGCGAAATTATGTCGCTTACGGGTAGCCTCAGCCAGTACTTGCCGACACATCTTTGATGTTGGACGTACATTGTTATTTTAAAAACTCTCCCCGCTTTAGTATTAATTCTAGATCGCCTGGTGGATATTCACCATGACTACATCATGACTACTGATCGTGAACACTTGCGTTCAAATTCCAGGATAGAACAAAATTAGTTATCGGGTTTTTCTCTCAAAAAATTCTCAGTGGCAATCCGGAGACCTCGTGCCACGAAAAGAACGAAAAATCAGTGGTTCTACGCCTTACCTGACTAGTTTTGTCAGAATACCGTGCTATCGGACTTTGTTCGCGAGGGAATAAGTGTGCCTGGGCTTGTCAATGTTGTGACTTTTTTAGTTAAAGACCAGTAAACAACTTCACAGAAGATTAATAACCAATCTTTGGGATTAAAAGTAAATTTAAATAAAGTAAAACCTACTACACTATACCCTCTGACAAAAATATGCAATATTACAAAATTACATTGTTTGGAATTAGCAAAACTACTTAAAAAAACTTAAATTTTAACAATTTAGTTAGACAAGAGATCAACAATATCGAACTATTTAAAACATTACTACGTAATCATAACTAAACACGAAAAAAAACTGTTTAACATTTTAGTTTTTTTTATTTTATTTTTTTATTTCGTAAGACTAGCTGCCATAACCAAAATCAGATCTGGTGAGCAATCTTCCGTTTAATTTTCCGCTATTGCCTCTTACGACTCCCACGGGATCATATGAGATAGTGCATCCTCTCACACTGCTACTACTAGGCAAATTACTCCTCATTCTCCTCGTGCCCGCTGGTAGGACGAAGTTACTTGAGAATGCACCATTGTCACGTATACACTATGTTAATATCATCTCACAGGATATTGACATATTTACATGTAGTAAGACAAAATTCATAATTGCGGCATACAAATGCGTTGAAAATTGTAATGTTTTTAATCAGTATTTTATTTTACCATCAATTTGATAGATTTCATACTAGATATCATTATTTATTTGTAAGAAGTTTCTTATATTTAGGTTAGTTATAGCATCGCATTGGTTTAGTAACTGTAATAATGTTATAATTGTGTAATAAATAAAATAAGTAAATAAATTGATTTTAATTGTTAGCCAAGTACAAACTAACGTAAATAATAGATAAGTTTCTTCGTATTTTGTTTGTATAAAATTAAAGAAAAATCTCTTTGGTTGTACTGTTTGTATCTGGCTGGTTTTAATATCAATACACATAAGGCGTTAAGAAAAATAAAAATAAAAAGTAAAAAACACTTTCCCGCCATTTCAATTGTTTTGCTGTCCGCCAAAATGAGTGAATCTAACGAATAAATTCGGTACATTCTATAGTTTTAATGCAAAATTCATCCACTAATCCGGTTATGGAAAATGCCCCGTGGGTGTCGTAATTGGCGACAAAGGAAAACTGTAACAGAAGATAGACAGAACAATCCCCAATATAACAATTCAAAATAATAAAAAACTGGAGTTGCCTACCCGATTACTAAGCGGAACAGCTATAACAAAATCCTACAAAGCAATTTATGGATCGAACTAAAACATCGATATCTTTATCCAATCATAAACATCCCTATCATATAATCCCAGTTTCAATTACCTCCAAGCAACTCCGTACGGCGTTAACGTCCCTGTTATTAAATTTTATTAAAATAGGGGTTGGTAGTAAGATCCGCTCTCACGGAATCCCGTGAACACGTCACGAAAGGAAAGTAATTTATTTTGAATGAATATCATAATACTTTTAAGGTGCAATATCTTTGCATATATATATATATATATATATATATATATATATATATATATATGCGTTATTCGTTTCCTGAGAATTGCTTTAACGATTGTGCGAATTTGTTCCGCAATTTGCAGTTTTTGGACCATGAAATTGAAAAAACCTTTGTTGAATGTTTTTAGTGAAGCTAAAAAACTGATAACATAAGTAGTATTTGATTATTGTTTAATAAGCTATAAGGGAAATTATTAAGTGATCAAAAATCTTCACAGTTTATGTGCTATAGTTTTATAGAATATTGGTGACAAACGAGCACACAGTCCACCTGATGCTAAGTGGATGCTGTGGCCCATAGACATCTACATTTTCCTTAATTAAAAATCAAATAGCAGATGCGTTTTTACCCCTGAGGACTGAGATTGAATGCCTCGCGTGAAGTTAAAACGGTATCCGGTTCTCTACACTCATCATAGTCCACCTGATGGTAAGTGGTATACTGTGGCCCATAGACATCTACATTTTCCTCAATTAAGAATCAAAATGCAGATGCGCTGTTACTCCTGAGGACTGAGATAGAACGCCTAGTGTGCAGTTAAAACGGTCTCCGGTTCTCTACACTCATCATAGTCCACCTGATGGTAAGTGGATACTGTGGCCCATAGACATCTACATTTTCCTCAATTAAGAATCAAAATGCAGATGCGCTGTTACCCCTGAGGACTGAGATAGAACGCCTAGTGTGCAGTTAAAACGGTCTCCGGTTCTCTACACTCATCATAGTCCACCTGATGGTAAGTGGATACTGTGGCCCATAGACATCTACATTTTCCTCAATTAAGAATCAAAATGCAGATGCGCTGTTACCCCTGAGGACTGAGATAGAACGCCTAGTGTGCAGTTAAAACGGTCTCCGGTTCTCTACACTCATCATAGTCCACCTGATGGTAAGTGGATACTGTGGCCCATAGACATCTACATTTTCCTCAATTAAGAATCAAAATGCAGATGCGCTGTTACCCCTGAGGACTGAGATAGAACGCCTAGTGTGCAGTTAAAACGGTCTCCGGTTCTCTACACTCATCATAGTCCACCTGATGGTAAGTGGATACTGTGGCCCATAGACATCTACATTTTCCTCAATTAAGAATCAAAATGCAGATGCGCTGTTACCCCTGAGGATTGAGATAGAACGCCTAGTGTGCAGTTAAAACGGTCTCCTGTTCTCTACACTGATCATACAAAACATAACAGCATTAAATGTTTGATGTAAAATCGATTTTGAACTTTTCTTTTGTAGTTTAACATCATTGTACATCACAACAATTAATAATGAATGATAAAGTGACAAAACTTTTTTTTTATATAAATTAATAGATCTTCAATGTTCATTATAAAATTGAAAGAAACGAGAAAATGATGATTAAAATGATTTCTTGATAATTTAAGTAATACTTTTTCAGTTCTACGCAGTCGAAGTCGCGGATAAAAGCTTGTTTTAAAAATAAATGTAATAAACTATATTGTATCTAATTATATAATATAGTTTTGAAGAGAAAAAAGCAAAACACGCAGATCCTAGTGTTAGCAAAAATTATTGTTTCGTCATAGATTCTTAATAAATCTACAAATAAGGTTAATACATAAAATGAGAAAAATTTTGGACACTTAATAATTTAATTTATAGTTAATTAAATAATCATCAAATACTATTTATGTTATAAGTCGAGTGACGACCTGGTAAGATATGCAGGAAGTCGATGGATGCAGGTGGCTCAGGACCGTGCTTTGTGGCATTGCTTGGGGGAGGCCTATGTTCAGCAGTGGACTTGTGAAGGGCTGTAATGATGATGATGATGAAAAACATTCCTCCATAATGTAGCGTTCTCCTGGCAGTGCAATATCTGTTCGTAAACTTCATTTATTCATGTTTTAATATCATGCAAATAACATAGTATTCATATAGGCAGACACATCAATTTTAAGTATATTTATGGATGTGAAGACGAGTTTCTTCTGGTGGAACGTATTTTTTATAGAGGAGGAGGCAAACGAGCATGCGGCTCACTTGATGGTATGTAACTACCGCCGCCCATGAACGAATGCAACACTAGGGAAATTGCAGATGCCTTGATGGCCTTTTAAAAAAAGAGTAGACTCTTTTTTTGAAGGTGTCTAAGTTGTATCGGTTCGGAAAAATCGCTGGTGGTAGTCGATTCAACAAGGAAGTTGTGCGAGGAAGAAAACTTCTTGTAAATCGCACAGTAGTAGACAGCCAATCATCCAGGTGGTAAGGATGGTATCTCGAGTTCTGTCGCGATGTACGATGGTGAAATTAAGCCGATGGAATTAATCCGAACAATCCCTCTGAGTACTTACCGTGGTATATACAATAGAATACGCAAAGAGATGCAACATCTCTTCGCAGCGTCAATGTGTCAAGCCGAACGGAAAGTGCTCGGTCGATTCGAACTACTCTACGCTGGATGCGGTCAAATGGAAGGTGTTAGTACTGGGGAACCCCGGCCCAGAGACGGGAACAGTATTCTATATGAGGTCGAGCCCGTGCCTTGTAAAGTTGCTGGCGGTGTGCCGGCATAAAATACTGTATCGCTCTGCTGAGCACGCCTAGATTTATAGCATTAGAAGCGATACCGACTCTGGAGCACACGTCTTTAGCACAATTGGAGGGAATCCGTCAGGCCCACTCGACTTGTGGATGTCCAATGAGAGGAGTATTTTAGTACTGAGCTCTGTATGAATCACATATCAAGCATAGAGCACTCACACCGCGGGATGAGACGAGACTTCCCCCCGTCATCGAGTCATGTTGAACGCATGAAGAGAGCTTAAATGATCGACTTTCTCTTTAGCGGCGAGGGCCAGTGTGTCGTCATCCCTGTGCAGAGATGGTAGTGATGACTTACAGAAATTCCCTGAGACAGCCTTGTCGAGAGACCTGAATGCACGAGTTCCCGCAGGGAGGCAACCTAATTTCTTGCCAATTCTGCCAACGTGCTTAAACTTTGCCTTGGCAATAAGTCTTTTGCGAAATTGTACTTCTTTTTAAGCTTGCTGGTGTTTTCATCCTGAGCCGCCGAAGCGTCAGCGCAGGCCTGATAACACTATTACTCACACCGTAATGAAGTCTTACAGGAGCGATCAAACCAATGTTGGGATCTGCTTCCGTTGGGTACCACAAATTATGGAATAAGTAGTTCCTTTCCCTGTAGCGCCACATCAGTGACAGAGTCAGCAACAGTGCTGGAATCACCCGGCGAGAAGCAAACCCGCCCCCAAGGGTAGGATGCAAAGAAAGACCGCATTCCGTCCCAATCCGCTGACCTGTAATGCCATACAAGGCGCCAACCTGCACCTTTATTTTATCAAAAAAAAACTGAAAATGGATGAAAATTGTATGAAACATTCAATTATATTCATATACATATGTACAGGACAAACTACTAATAAAAGCGTGTAATGGAAAGACAACATTAAAGTCCAATTTAGGATTTTACGACTCGTACGATTGTGATGTTGCCAGCATCAAGCAATAATAAATTATCCCATATAGTGCAAAGTGCACACACATTAAGCTTATGCGTCACATTCCGAAGTTAGAAGACATTGACGGTAGCATGAACCAGCAGATAGTCGCTGATGATAGTATATCACATTACCATTGGAGCACTTGTTTCATTATTTTTACGAAGGTCCTATGTGCTTTGAAGTGTTCTTTCACTTAATCATACTATGTAATGGCGTATATATACACACATATCATATACAGTGTGTCCGATCACGGACTAGCGATATTTTAGGTACTTATAATACAGCTATTTTAATGTAAAAATACACTACACACTGTGGTCTAATCCCCTCCCCCTCTATTTGGCAGCCATTTTGTTTTTTTCTTGAGATATTCTCTACGCGTTTACGAAAAAAGTCATATCTTTCAAAGTTTTAGTCTTACTGAGATAAAAATTAACTCATTCGAAGGCCAATAATATTGTTTATCGTTTACATTATCAAAATTTTTGTTGACATACTTGTAACTTTGAAGAAAAAAAATTTAACTTCAAATAAATATCAAAAAAATATGCTAATCGGCAAATTATTGTAAATTACTGCAAAAACAACTCCGTTTACCCCTTCTTATTTTTATACTAGATGGACAGATTTTGAGTTAAGCTACAATGCAACAAAAAGTTTACAGCTGTATGTTTATTACTTTAAGAATTATTGTTGTTTGAACATGGCGTATGCGCAAACACAAAAGGCCTTTGTTAAATGACAACTGGCACTGCCTGCCTAGGAGTACCTAAAATATCGCTAGTCCGTGACCGGACACACTGTATATCACACATATATGGGGTAGTAGATATACATAAAGTATATCCACTACCCCATATCGCCCCGTGGATGTCGAAAGAGACAACAGAGAGAAATAAATCTGGAGATGGGCAGAAGCGTCTTCCCAATATCGGCTAAAAAAATTAGGGATGCCAACCCGCTTGCCAACTATGGCAAATATCCTTCATATGAGGCAATCTATGTGAGAGACCTATGTTCAGCAGTGGGCTTTAACAGGCTGAAAAGGTAATAGTTTCATTTGAGCACCTTAACATATTATGATCATAGATCAAATAGAATCAAAGAGAAGAAAACAAAACGGTATGTGAAATAAGAATAGAAGGAGAGTTAATTGAGCAAGTGGATGAGTTTGTGTATTTGGGATGTGTATTTAGCAGGGATGGTAGATATGATAGGGATATAGAACGACGAGTAAATGCAGGGAATAGAGTGAATGGGGCACTACACTCTATTATGAAGAACCAGAATGTGTCAAAGCAGGCACGTATGGTAATTCATAATGCTGTGTTAGTCCCTACTTTAATGTATGGTAGTGAAAGCTGGGTGTGGCAGAAGAAGCACGAAAGTAGAATAAATGCTGTAGAAATGCGGTCTTTAAGGAATATGCTAGGGTTGAATCTGAATGACAGGGTGAGAAATTGCGTGATAAGAGATAAATGTGGTATGCAAGATGATGTTGTGACCAGGATTAAGAAAGGAATGCTTCGATGGTTTGGTCATGTGGAAAGAATGAATGAGGAAAGAGTGGCAAAGCAAATTTATATGGCAGATGTAAACGGCCGAGTCGGGAAGGGACGCCCTAGGAAAAAGTTTATCGACCAAATTGGCGATATTTTGAAAATGGGCCACGTTAGAAGTACCCTTAACCGACGAGCATGTATGCGTAGATATATGGATGTAAAGGAGGCGAAAGAGGTATGTCAGGATCGTGCCAAATGGAAGTCCGTAGTCTCTGCCTACCCCTCTGGGTGACAGGCGTGAGTGTTTATGTTTATGTTAAATAATCTTCAGCTGCCGTGAAAGTCTCCCAAAAACATTGCAATCTCAAGTCGCAATTCAGAGTCTCCCAAAAATATTTTTGATAGTACTAAAATAATTAAATTCCAACCATGTAATTATACCTCTAGCAATAATAACAACAGTATTATAAAAGAAATTCAGCAAGTAAATGCAACCAATTTTATGGGCATAATTCTAGATAAAAAATTTTAAATTAGAAAGATCATTTTATAAAATTAATAAATAAACTAGACAAATTCGTTTTTGCTTTGCGACGTTATAGCGTCTTAGGTAATAGCCCGTATTACCTATCGTAGATATGTATCATCCCTCTTACGGTATGGATTTATTGTTTGGGGAAATTCCGTTCGAAACGTACTTTGCTTGTGCAAACAATAAATAAAGATAGTGAGCAGTGAAAGTAAACCTAAGAGTACGTTTTGTAACGGAACGGTGTTCGTCCGAAATTCAAAGTCCGAAAAAATGTATAAGAGCGTTATGTGGTGTCGAATTTTATGAAAATTGTACACCATTATTTAAAAAACTAAAAATTCTACCGTTGCCTTGTCTGCACATACAAGAAATAAGTATTTTTGTGAAAAAGAATCCAAACATATTTCCATTATACAATGATGTGTTGGGAAAAGAAGATAGCCGAATAATAGTTAAATTATATGTATCACAACAAAGGCTTAATATGTATAGCAAAAGTTGTTTTTGTATGACAATTAAAATATTTAAACAAGCTACTAGAAAATATAAAACTATTAAATATTAATAAATTTAAAAGAACTTTAACATGCATTCTTAACCGTTATTTTTACTCCGTAAAAGGTACGAAAGTGACACTATATGTGCATTGATACAATTAAGTTTTTTTCCTAAATCTATGAATTGTGAATAACTTTGCTTTGAACAAGTTACAATAGAGATTGACAGATTTTTTTAAACGCCTATTAGTCATAAAAATGTCAATGTTTTACTAATTTCAAATGAATGCAATTACTATTCGGAATAATTGAAGCCTAAGTATTAAGTTGTATTACACAATTTATTAATTATGTGCTGTAATTATTGTTATTAGATTGACTTAATATTGTTATATTGACATCTTATTGCATGTGATGTGACATTGTAAAAAACTAAAAATTGATAATTAATAATCGTGCTGTTACTACGCCGATACCGGAAAGACATGTAAATTATCCTAAAAGTTATAATGTAACAACTTATTGTACCATGTCTATAAAATAAATAAATAAATAAATATCAACAGATTCAAAAACTTCGTTAACATATCTATATATTGGATTGTATTACAACAAAAATGTGACCTATTTTTTGGCTAAAAGCCTTGTAGCCACAAAATAAAAAAACATAACCAAACCTTTATAAAAAATGGAATATAAAACAGAAAATGAACTGTAAGGAAAATGAGGTTGTAAGGACTCGTTATCCTTTGCTCTTCCCTTTGGGATAATTGAAGGAAAATAACTAAGGAAAGTATCAAAAATTTACAGACCTTTTCCGTACAGGATGAAGATTATTTAAGATATGTGGCAAAAGGCGCTTATTTTCGCGTCTGTATAAACCGATACCGAAGTGACGAACGATACGGTAGGATCGGATAAAACTTTCTATTAAATCGTTTAATATAGGTCACCTATAATATATAACTTAACGCATTCAGACAAATATGTATATATAAATAAAATTGAAAGTCTCCTTCTGTGATATTGAAATAAATTCAGAAGGTTAGGCGCCATTATTTAGTGCCTGGTACATGGCGACATTAGTTACCACTAGTGCCCTCTAGTGTCGAGTAACCGAACTAGGGAAGTCAAGATCCATCTAGAGATTTCCATGCTAGAACTTTCTACACCTAGTCAGTCAGGACCGGTATATACTTGAACATTCTAGATGCTTCAGCAGAAGAGGCCCTATATAAGGCCGGTATAGAACGCGACCCGAGTCGGTATTGAATTAACCGTCAGAGATTCTTACGAAACAGAGTTCGGACCATTAATAATTCCATGTGCCGAGCTCAACGCCACTTCGTGTCTTGCTGAATAATTTATTGCGATTTAAAAGTAAAAGTTTTTAAACGCAGTTATTTAGTATATTATCAACCAATTACTGTATCAGATTTTCGGTCTTTATCAGCGTTGTCACTCCTGAGAATTAAAATGGAATGTCTCGTTTCAAGTAAAGAGACTATCTGGTTCTTTACACTCACCATACGATGCACAGCAACATTGAGATTATATTTTACGCCGGTGTTCTATGAAAGCCCGGTCCTTCCCCGGTCGAGCCGACCCATTCAGACTACAACCATAATATATAGCTGCATCAAGGCTCTACCACGAAAGGAAACCCCAACTGTCTTACAATCCAGCTGAAGCGCAAATCCAGAACATTGCTTGTTCTTTTTTCCTTTATAAATGACACATTTTTGCCTACTTTAGGAGTAGATTTCACTTTCTCTCCTCAGTACATGAGAGGGTTCATTATTATTAACTAATATACATTATTCTTCTAGTAATAAAATATGTATTCCTACTCACTTCACTGAGTTCTGGAAAAGATGAAGATAAAAGATAAAGATACATTTATTGTATAATTGTGTACAATATGATTTTACTACAAACATATAGTTTTATTTTAGTTTTTTTTTTATAGTTTTAGGCTCAACAGTCTTTTTCACGTGGTAGAGCCACGGTGCAGCTATATTATGTTTGTAGCACGAATGGGTCGGCTCGACCGGGGAAGGACCACGCTTTCACAGAACCAGCGTAAAATAGCAGCTTAATACTGCTGTGTTTCGTATGGTGAGTGTAGAGATCCGGAGACCCTTTTTTATTGGAAACGAGGCGTTCCATCTTAGTCCTCAAGGGTGACAACGCATCTGCGTTTTGATTCTTAGTCGAGGATAAATATAGATGTCTATGGGCCACAGCATCCACTTACCATCAAGTAAACTGTGTGCTCGTTTGTCAACCTTATTCTATAAAAAAAGTCAACCCATGTCAGATACGCAATAAGAAAGAAAATAAATTAAAAAATTAACTACTTAATAACATTACTTTTACGAAAAAAAAAAACTCATTGAGTTTGTAAAAAACATTTTCAAACAAAATTAAAGAAATTGTTATTCTTTAATTTTGTTTTAAACACATATTTCCATTTAATTTTTCAATAGCTGGTGGTAATTGGTTGTATACACGAATAGCAGTAATAAGGTTACTTGTATAATAAATCGATATATCTATGTTAACTTCTTTACAGTTTAGGCTACACGTCTTTGGAACTATTTGCCCGATGATATCAGGATATAACCTAATAAGTATGCTTTGCAAAAGCCATAAAGTTGTTAATACATAATATAATGTTAAATCTGGTTTCTGAGGATGTTAGTGCTGTTAGGGCTATCAAAAGGGATGATTTTATAGTATCCCCAACGTTTTGAAAAAAACTATATATACTGATTTTATCGCGTTTAATTACCTTATTTTTACTTATTTTCGAGTGCTTTACAGTACCTATGGTCACGGGGGACTGAGATGTTTGACGTGCCAAAGTCATAGTTAGCCCGGCTACTTTCAGTTTTTGAATATTAACTTTTGGTCCGATCTACGCAAAACAAGCTTACACTATATTGAAGTATTGCAGTGGTATGCTTGGGTTTAGATTTAATTTTATTAATTATAGGATCACAAGAAAATGACAGCACCCATCCATCTTCTCTATTGAAATTAGGATGTTTTTTAATATCTATAGCCTCGCGTATCGTGGGATGGGTGTTCTTTTGCAAGGATTTGTGATTTATCAAATCTGATCGTAAATCGTCCCCACCATTACATAAGATGAAAATAAGTTAGTTAAACGTGATAAAATCCGTATATTTATAGTTTTATTCAATGTGTAGTGTTCGCGTAAATTTAAGAAATCATTATGCCCAACGATACTTACGTCACGGTGTTCACCTACAACAGTTTAAAGTGCTCGTAAATGAGTTATCTAACGACCGTCTGAATAGGTTGTAGTAATATAATATTACTTTCGTCTAAGACGATACCACTTAAAAGCAAATATTTTCTTTTGATTTGTTCTGCTTTCTAACCGCCAGCATACACGAGTCACGTTGTACATGTAAGTCATAGCCAAAAGTAAATGATTTCTTTTACGAAAATACTATATGTGATGTCGTCATTAACCAGTATACAGTGGCGCATTATGGCATGCTTCTGTTGGCAGCCAGAGCAAAAATGCAACACCTACCGCCATCCGAAACAAACTTCTTAAAAACGTAAAATTTGTAAAAGTTTTCTATAGATATCATGACAGCCTGCGGGGGGATATTTACCGAAGTTGCAACGTTTGGTTGGCAGATTGTTTTTAGTTTAGCTGAGCTTGAGCTTGAGCTCATCTCCTGGTTTATTCTCTCTTTTGCTGCTGACGACACCCACGGAACGCTGGGCTAGTGGATATTCTTACACAGCTTCTGCACGGTCTGCTTTCCATAGTATTTGCATATTTGAAAATTCTTGATGAGTGTGCTTTGTTTCTATTTTCAGAAATTTAAATTCTAGGTGATGGTAATATTTTTATCAAAAATATTCAATAACTGTTAAGTTAAGAGATTTTGAGATTGTTCCGCGCATCTTAGAAAATGCCCCATCCAGAACCATGACCCGTCCCTTTACGCCACTGGCAGGTTAGCCTTCAGCTTTTAAATGACATAAAACTAGTATTCTAAGGCGAATGCTACACGCGTGATATTTATCACGATCCTTGGATCGCGATCCAGGATCGTGATATTTATTGAACGTGTAGTATCAAGTATTGATGGATCGCGATACGGATCACAGAATTTCTAGATTTCCGAAAATCCATATCGCGATCCAAGGATCGTGATAAATATCGCGCGTGTAGTATTGCTGCTATACCAACGTTGCCAGATACACTGTAATTACAGTAGATCTACCGTATTTTCACGCCGTCTAATGGACAAAGTATTTTTATAAATACAGTGTATGTAGACACAGTATTTTTTTCAATCAAAAACAAAATATCGTTTTATAATGAAAGCAACTAATGAAAAATATCGTAAATTATGAATGCGACGAATGCGTCCGCCGACCAGCACAAAAGAGTACATGGCACAAACTAATAAGAGTACGTACATGGTATTCCCCCGAGGAATTGGGGAATTCTCAGTATCGGCCGCACCATAGACGTAAGTATTATTCAGGTAAACCATAGACGTATATAAATGAAGTTGGATATGCCAGTGTTGTTTTAATGTTATTGATGTGTCATTTAAATTGTCCGGTATATCGTCTTAGTATTCAGTTCTTAAATATTACGCTTAAATATTTTCTGCTGTAATTTAAATTAAGTTTTGAGTGTAAATCGTGATATTTTTTGTGGAAATTATGTCTCGCGCAAGGGATATTTCTACTGAAATTGAGAGTGGTCCATCAACTCGTAAAAAATAAAAAAACAACATTATAAAAAATTTAGAGATCCAAAAGCCCCGTACCGTGCTATTTGTTTAATGTAAGATGCGAAAATATCCGCAAACAGAGTGGCTTTGAAGAGGCACAGTGAAAAAATGACGGCAACTCTAGAAATTTTCTGCTACCTGACAAGATGCTAAAATCTTTTAACTCCGAAGTTTACGAAAAATGGGAGGCAATCGACAGTGACAGTGATTAAACTATTTATCTATTAAAATATTGAGATGTTTAGTTAGTTTGCATATAATATATTTAAAATAAATGCATATGTTGGTTCATCAAAAATGATTTACTTTTAATACGTCATTTAATTACACTGTAAAATACACTGTATTTTTTTTTCATAAAACACTGTATTTTTCTCTCAAACACCGTAATTTAAAGTGGACAACACAGTATTTTCAAAAATCTGATCTGGCCACCCTGTGCGATACGGATCGCGTCAGTCTGCTCTGGAGAAGCGATGGAAGAGGACGACTTTTGTAGTGATGCGGGCGAAATCGCGAACGAAAGCGAGAATCCTGTTTCGACGGGACCATCTACAATCCATCAAAAATATTTACAGGCTTTTATATTATGTATAGAAACAACGCCCATATAATGCGACACATCGTATGATTGTTTTAAAAACAATTGTAAGCGCATGAAGGCACTTCAGAAGTTACTACCAATTTATAAAAAAAAAATGACACTTCAATGGAAGATGTTGGAAACAAATCGTTTAAATCGACACTCTCCTTTTTAATATTATTGCCATAATGATAGCCATACAAGCTTTAAGCAAGCGTTTATATGTAGTAGAGCCATGCTGCAGTTATATTAGTAGTATAGTTGTAGCACGAATGAGTCGGCTCGACCGGGGAAGGACCACGCTCTCACAGAATACCAGCGTTAAATTGTAGCTTAATGCTGCTGTGTTTCGTATGGTGAGTGCAGAGAACCGGAGACCCCTTTTACTGGAAACGAGGCATTCTATCTTAGTCCTCACGGGTGACAACGCATCTGCATTCTGATTCGTAATCGAGGATGTCTATGGATCACAGCATCTACTTACTATCAGTTGCTCATTTGTCACATTAATCTATCTATAAAAAAGTATCTATCTATCTTATAAAAAGAAGCTTTTTCTACATTTCGGTCCATTTTAGATATGTCTGCACTGAACAGTTTTGTGCCCAATACTGACGTGATCCGTAATGATCGTGTAGAGTGTGTCGATATGGAACGCGATACGTCATTCCAGATCGCGTCCCAGTTCGTGATAAATATCACGCGTATAGCGTTCGCCTAAAGCTAAATGTTGCTCGGGTTAGCTGTCACGCTGTCAAACATCTTAGTTCCCCCATGACCATGAATGCTATGAAGCACCCTACACAACGAAAAATAAATATAAGCTAAAATTAAAGGAAATAAAATGCGTTAAATTAGTTTCATTGAAAGTCGATACTTTCATTCGATATTCGAGAATGCGAGTACCTACATCGTGTATTGTATTTTTAGTCGAAGCGTGTTTCAATTTAGCTTAATACGTGTAGAGTTAAGCCGTTTCGTCGATCGATGTAACAGACTGTAACATGCCCAGGGTATATCGAATCGATGTCTAGCACATATTACAAATATTTTTTTTCCAAAGCGTAAGCCTATAGCTTTGGCAAAATTCACGAGTAGGGATTACTTATATTTTAACACTGGCTTATGATAAAAAATAAAATTAAACTGATTTTTTTCTTTTGTTATACTTTTGCCAGTTTATTTTTTTTTATTGAAAAAGGGTTGTCGCCCCTGACGAGCACACGGTTCACCTGATGGTAATTGGATGCTGTGGCCTATCTTACCCTCGGTTAAGAATCGATGCTGCGTTTTCACTCCTGAGGACTAAAATAAAATGCCTAGTTTCCAGTAAAAATGGTCTCCGCTTCTCTAAACTCTGTAGTATTTAGCTACTACTTTACGCTGGTATTCTGTGAAGCGTGGTCCTAGATGTAGAGCCAACCTATTCGTGCCACAAGTATTATGTAGCTACAGCGTGGCTCTACCACGTACAAAATGTGTAGATTATTAAAAAAATCCTTTATAATATTCAAGCTGCTTTAGAATATGCTGATGAGTTACATTGTGAAGTTTGGGAGATTTTGACGATAGATAACTCAGCCGATAATCGATGCCCGACAGCAATATCCATATCAAGTTCCTAAATAGCCTAAGCGGAGAGAATAAATAACTTGAGATTTACATCAATACATCGCAGCACATATTTCGACGTTTCCACTAACAAACACATGCTCAGACCCTTAAGACATAAAATGGCATTACTCACGTGAAACCTTTATTTAAACGACAAAACAGGAGCATCGATACGCCGGCAGTCAAATTCCCGCCAATACTTCGAAAACTGACATAGAGTACAATGAAAACTAGGAAACATCACGTTCTTTGAAAGGTTGAAAGTGAAGGAACGAGGATATTTACTGACGGAGAAGGCATTCAGCGCGGGAAGTTTATGTATGCAGAGTCGTTCGAAAACTCGTAAATCACACTATCGAAATTTTGTTAATAAACATCACTACCGATGCCATAATAGCGTTTAAGTTACAGCTTATATGCGTCCCACTGCTGGGCACTGGCCTCCTCTCATTTCTGAGAGGGTTTTCGGTCAAAGAAGTATATGCCGCGCTGCCCCAATGCGTGTTGGCGAACTTCACGTCATTGAAAACATTTGTTTTTTATTTCTCAGACATCCAAGTTTCCTCACGATGTTTTCCTTCACCGCCAACCCCGTGGTAAATCAGCACTTAAAATTTCTATTAACAAATTCATTGATGCTAGCGGGGATTGAATCCGAATTGCTCGCGTGTTTTGAAATTTACAGCGAGCACTAATCATCTGAACTACCACGTCTCTGGCATGGAGGATAACATATTGTCTTCAATTAAAAGCATTTAACTGGAAACAATATGTTATTTTGTCCTCTATTTTTATGCTATGTCCTATATTTAATCTTATCATATCCTCTTAAACCTAAAATGGGAGCTGGCAACTCTAGTTGTATGCTTGAACACACAGGGGACACTCATGTAAGTCAGAGCGTACAAAACAATATGTTTCGAAATACATTATTGGAACTGTCCCGCTTAGGCATCATATTGATTCGAGGGGTACAAAAACTTTGGTCCTGAGATCCAAAGGTTTAATATCCCTTTGACTTGTCGAAACTTGCAGTTGTTTCGTTCAAGGGTAAAGGTGAAAGGTGAAATGAATGTTATATTTTGAATACAAATGTATGCCTTTAAAATATATTTTTATGATTTATAGAATAAAAGATTGTTCATTCAACATATTTATATACCCGTGGTAGCTCAGATGGTTAACGCTCGCTGTAAATATAACAGGACGCAAGTAACCCGGGTTCGATCCCCGCCGGCACCAATGAAATTGTTAATTGCAATTTTAAGTGCTGATTTACTACGTGCTTGGCGGTGAAGGAAAACATCGTGAGGAAACTTGCATGTCTGAGAAATAAGAAAAAAATATTTCGAAGACATGTGAAGTTCGCCAACACGTATTGGGGCAGCGCGGCGGACACTTCCTTATTTTAAAACCCTCTCAGAAATGAGGGTAGGCCTGTGCCCAGCGGTGGAACGTATATAGCCTGCAATTTTACTTTTTACTTTACAACAAATATACACTTCTTTTCTTTTATTAGGTGCGTGTTTGAACCAAGGACCAATAACATGGCAACCCGGTGCTCTGAAATTCAAATGGTGTGTGGTGTCGTTCATTGCCGCCACCGTGAAGCAGACGTCGATAAAATGTTGCCACACTCACAGCAACCTCCCTACTGTGTTGATAGTAATTGGTCCCTGAGCGCATTTAGCGCGCCCCTTGTCATACTAAGGCGAGGGCCAGTACGTGACTACGTAAATATTCTAGTGATGTGAAAGATAATTCAAGATATCGATAAAAAATAAAAAATACTCATATATATGCGATGTTGCATAAAATTATCACACTATTTCAAGGCGTAGGTTTTGTTTCCATCGATACACCAGACAATTCGACTGAAGGAAATGTCTAAGGGGTGTAACTACTTCGTTTACGCTTAACTTTTATACGTGATTGAGCCATGCTGCAGCTATCTTATAATCATAGCACGATTGGGTCGGCCCGGCCACGAAAGGATCACGCTCTCACAGAATAACAGCATAAAATAGCAGCTCTATGCTGCTGTGTTTTTTATGATAATTGTAGAGAACCGGATACCATTTTTAATGAATACGAAGTATTCCATCTTAGTCTTCAAGGGTGACAACGCAAGTATTATTTCTTAATCGAGGATAGATGTTGATTTGCATGGACAACAGCATCCACTTAACATCAGGTAGGCTAGGTGCTCGCTTGTCAACCTAATTCTATTTAAAAACAAACTAAAATAGCCAACAGGTAACGGGCAGCAGAGTCAAAGGTGTACGTCTGGTACTGCAAATCTCAGTCCATGTGATACGCGTGACTACTAAAAGAAATTATCTCAAGAACAGGAAAAGCCTGATTTACCTATCATTGGAATGTTATGTTGTCATGGAGAAGAAGTAGAATATTTTTAGTGTGCTTAAAGAGCTACAGCCTATATATTTGCCACTGCTGGGCACAGGGCTCTTATTTTTGAGATGGTTTTATAGCAAGCAAATGTCCGCCGCGTTTCTTCCATGCGTGTTGGCGTACTTCACACGTTTTCGAAATATTTTTAGCTTCTTGATAACTAACAAATAAATAAAATTATAGTGATCGACGCACGGCGGGAAATCAATTCGATTATTACCAGAATTCCAAAGACTGGAAACATTAGCGTGGCTGAGAAGAGGCTTGGCCGCGGGCCCCGATAATGGGGAGCAGAATTTTTGAAAACAAACATCAAGTCCTCTTACTTACAAAAATTAAAAATAGCTCTGATCTCTCTCCAGTCGTGTTGGATTCCCGTCCCATCGGGCTATGAGAGTCAGGGAATAGAAAGTGCACCTGTGCTTGCGCACACACTCGTGCACTTATTGCCTGTCCCGCACTTGTAACTGTGACTAGTTCAGCATTCAGAAGTACATTACACATTTTATATCGACACACAACTCCTTTAGTGATTAGGGGCATCCCTATCACCAAGCAAAGGAAAACGCCGAGTGTAATAGGTTCGATTTTCAGTATAATTATCGTCACGACTCAATTTTCCGATAATTCCGCTTTTATTCTCATTAGTGCTGGGCGTTATTTGAGTTAGGTAATACATTATCGACAATCAAATACATCGAGATACTTTCTAGACATTGATTGATAAATCACGTACGTTACTGATTCATTCATTATAGTCTATAAAATGTCCACTCCTGAATGTAGGTCTCCCAAATAGATAGCCTTATAAAAGTTACAGCCTATATAGATACATCCCACAGCTGGGCACAGGCCTCCTCTCAATTCTGAGTTGGTTTTAAGGCAAGGAATATCCGCCGCGCTGCTCCAATACTTGTTCGTGAACTTCATATATCTTCGAAATATTTTTTATTTTAAATAAAACTAGTTTTTTACGGGTTATATCGCGTATATTAACTTATTTTACATTCCAGACGTTTCGAGCACTTTACAGCACCTAAGGTCACGGGAGGGGGGGGGGGGGGTGGACTGAAGTGTTCGACGGTTTTTAATAATAAATTTATATATTAAAATTATTAATAAATTTATTTTAATCTGTAGGTAGCCGTGAGTCACTATGGCATTGGGATGTCGAACACCTCAGTCCTCCCCGTTAACATGGTTGCTGTCAAGTGCTCGAAACGTCGGGAATATATAAATATAAACTAATTTTATTTAAATGTGTAGTGTTCGCATAAATATAAGAGTTCACTAATTATTATTTTTCTTATTTCTGAGACATGCAGGTTTCCTCGCGATATTTTCCTGCACCGCGGAGCACGTGGTAAATCAGTACTTAAAATTGCAATTAACAATTTCATTGGTACCGGCGGGGATCGAACCCTGGTTGCTCGCGTACTGTACAGCGAGCGCTTAACCTCTGAGCTACCACGGCTCTGTAGCCCCATAGTTACTAGTGTTTTATGTATTTATTTATTAAATGAACAACAAAACAGATAACAACAAAACTACGTCAAAACCCCTTATATAAGAGTTTTGTACCCGATTGTTAATAATGTCCTCCAGACTGAATTTTCGGCCACGGCGGCCTGCCTCAACGGAGGCTAGCCATCGGCGCAGTGCCCAAGTGTATGCGCAAGAACAGGTGCGTTCTCTATTCCCTCACTTTCATAATCTGATGAGACGGTAAACCGACAGGACCGGAGAAAGGTCAGGCGCAGGACCAACGGCTTTAAGTGCTTTCCGAGGCACGGGGGTGAGACACCGCCAACTTCCTGACTCCGAGCAACTACTGAGAATTTGTTGATGGAAAAACTAAATAATAAAATTTTGGGCCCGACCCAGGATTCGAACCCAGGACCTCACGATCAGCAGTCGCACTACTACAACCACTAGACCAACGAGGCAGTCTTGTTTACGCCCGGTTGTTACCATAAATATGTTATAAATATGTTCACACTTCATTTTTATTCACCCTCAAAAAGAGGAATGTTATAAGTTTGACCGCTATGTGTGTCCGCCTGTCTGTATCTTAGACTGGTGAACCAATTTGGGTGCTGTTTTTTTTAAATTTAAAAGCAGAGCCGTTGAAGATCATCGGCTCTTTATATTTCGGGCGATTTTTAAAATGTTCAATTTAAGTTATATTAATTACAGGAGCGATCTACTTTTCGGTAGACAATATTTATGACATACTTAACTCAATTACAAACTCTTGTACTGCACTTTTGAATATCCTGGATCTTGGGTCAAAAATATTTAAGCCGAAGCTTTTCATGGATTTGCCATAAATGCCTCGCTTGGCAGGCAAGTAACTCACATATTAACCACAGTTCAGAAATAAATTACCTCATTACCCGACTGCGGTGGGTTATGTGTTTATCAGCCGATTTTGATGATTCATCAATTGATTTGTCTCAATCTTTTGAGTGTCACTAAAGATGACGCCATATTGTTTAAAAGATAAAAATGAAAGTCGTCGAACTATGTTAAGTGGGGTATCATTTGTTAGATCTTTGAAAATAATATTTAGGATTCTCTAGTCATTTTTAAATTTGAATGACCGTTTAGTATCTATAAGAATTTATAATTTTTTTTTTTATAGAATAAGGGTGACAAACGAGCACACAGTCCACCTGATGGTAAGTGGTTGATGTGGCCCATAGACATCTACATTCATCCTCGATTACGAATCAAAAAGCATTATCACACATGAGGACTAAGATGGAATGCCTCGTTTCCAGTAAATAGGGTATCCAGTTCTCTACACTCACCATACGAAACACAGCAGCATTACGCTGCTATTTTACGCAGATATTCTGTGAGAGCGTGGTCCTTCCCGAGTCGACCCATTCGTGCTACAACTGTACTATTAATATCGCTGAAGCTTGGCTCTAACACGTCGAAATAATCTTAGAAAATAATATTTAGGTTTCTCTAGTTATTTCTCATTTTGAATGACCATTTAGGATCTATAACGATTTAAAGTTGGTTAGAAACTATTAACGTTTAAATTTTCAAATCTTATTATCAAGCTGTGATAAATTAGTTACATTATTCTATAACGGGTGTTATTAATGAAGTTTTTAGGCAATTGCTTTTTTTTTTAAACAATATTAACCTTGCTTGTTTCCGTTTCCCTCGGTGATGATTCCCTATGTGATGATCCATCCCGGATATTGGATAGTGTATTCTCTTACGACGTAGAAGCGTATAATAATGATAGTTTTATACAAAAAAAGACTTTAACCGCACAAGGATTTTTCCTGTAAGTAGGCGGTAGTTTCTAACATGGTGGAACCACGCTGTAGCTATGTTTATAATACCAGCGTAAAATCGCAGTTTAATGCTGCTGTGTTTTGTATGGTTAGTCTAGAGAACTGGAGGCCCTTTTAACTGGTTATGAAGCATTCCATCTTGATCCTCAGGGATGACAGCGTATCCGCATTTTGATTCTTAGACGAGGATAAATATAGATCCAGCATCCAGAGCGGCTCGAATCTTCCACGACCGAGTGCTTTCCGATCGGCTCGAAGAAGACGGCGAAGAGATGTTACATCTCTTTGCATTTTCTTTCGCGTATATCACGGGGAGTACTCTGAGGAATTGTTCGGATTAATCCCAGCCGCCAAATTTCGTGAACGCACTACGCGGCAAACGTCCCGATACCATTCACACCATCTGGATGCATGGCGACCCACTACTGTACGTTTCACAAGGAGTTTTCTTCCGCGTACGACTTTTCCGGACCGATACGACCTAGGGACCTTCAAGAAAAGGGCTTACTCCTTTCTAAAGGGGCGGCAACGCACCTGCAATTCCCCTGGTGTTACGGTTGATCATGGGCGACGGTAGTCACTTAACATCAGGTGAGCCGTTAGCTCGTTTGCCCCCAATTCTATAAAAAAAAGACATCTATTGCCCACAACATTCACTTACGATCAGGTGGACTGTGTGTTCGTTTGTTACCCTAGTTCTATAAAAGAAAATAACGTGCAAAACGCAATATCCAAACTCGGACGAATTATTTGTAGGCCATATATGTAGGTACTTGTTCCATGCGGAATTCGAACCCGTGATGATACATATACAAGTTAAATTATATAATATAATATTATTAATATATAAATTAATAAATTATAAATTATATAAATAAATAAAATAATAAGCGACAGTAGCCTAATGGCAGGGCGCGGACCGCGAACTAAAAAAGGTCGTGGGTTCGAATCCACCATTCGACTACTGGCGTGAACCACTCGTAACACAAGCAATTTAAGCTTACCACGAGTGGTTAAGGGGAATATTAGTAATGTTTATAGCATTGTTAATATTCTTTTTTTAAAAAAATTATAATAATCGAGTGACATATACAGGCTGTGTAGATTTTATATTAAAAAAAACCGTGTTGTAACATGGCATCATAAGTCACGTATTCAATATACGAGTATCACCTACGTTAAACTTAGGTTAAATAATCTTAGTAAAATATTATATTCTGCCGTGTGCTGGCGGCGAAACGGAAACTATTGCACCTTTTTTAACCCTCGACGAAAAAGAGGGGTGTTATAAGTTTGACCGCTATGTGTTTGTCTGTGGCACCGTAGCTCTTAAACAGGTAAACCGATTTGGATGCAGTTTTTTTCATTAGAAAGCGGGTTTTCTAGCGGTGGTTCTTAAACATGCTTTATCAAAATCGCTTCAGCCGTTTGAAGATCATCAGCTTCTTTGTTTCAGGTTTTTTTTTAATTTTAAATTTTAGTTATTTACCACGTTTTTTATTAAGTCACTTTCTTAATTGTCTGTCTGTCCCGTGTGTCGATCCAGCTGGGATTTCGAAACTCAAATTTCGAGCACTTCCGGTTAAGCTTGAGACTTGACATTTTTAACTTATCTCAGAATCGAAGACAAAATGTGGTATATTAAATATTTTTAGTACAAAACTTAAAAAATCGCTTTGTTTGATACTTATTCGAATAGTATATACTATGTATATGTATTTTATACGTGACTGCAGCTATATTATGATTGTAGCAGGAATGGGTCGGCTCGACCGGGGAAAAACCACTATCTCATGGTATTCTACCAGCGTAAACCTGAGTTGGTGAGTTTGCTGAGTATAAGAAATTCCATCTTAGCCCTCAGGGGTGACAACGCATCTGCATATTGATTATTAATCGAGAATAAATGTAGACGTCTATGGGCCACAGCATCCATTTACCTTCAGATGAGCTATGTGCTCGACTGTCACCCCTATTCTATAAAAAATTAATCGAATCCTTTATCCAAGGCATTTTTAAAATACTTTCGTTCTTTTTTTTTAAACATAATATTTTTAGATAATACGAAAGGCATGTTATTGGATTAGATTCTTTATCGGCTATATTTTTATTTGGATCCTTAATTTTCTGATAATAAGCAAAAACGTTTCAAATGAAATAACTTTTTGTCCATCGAATGTTTGCACGCTTACTTCATGTTGGATAAATATGCAAGCAGCGAAAAAAGAGGATCTGTGCCCATTATAGTTAGGCAAGTCCTATCATACTCGTGACTCAATCAAACAAAATTTTTAGGGTTCCGTAGTCAACTAGGAACCCTTATAGTTTCCATGTCTGTCTGTCCGCCTGTCCGTCCTCGCTTAATATCTGTGACCGTTAGTACTAGAAAGCTGAAATTTGGTACCAATATGTGTATCAATCACGCCGACAAAGTGGTAAAATAAAAATTGGATAAAAATGTTTTATTAGGGTAGCCCCCCTATATGTAAAGTGGGAAGTGATTTTTTTTTTAATTTCAACCCTAACGTGTGATATATTGTTGGAAAGGTATTTAAAAATGAATAGGGGTTTACTACAATCATTTTTTGATAATGTCAATAATTTCGGAAATAATCGCTCCAAAAGTAAAAAAACAATGTGCCCCCCCCCCTCTAACTTTTGAACCATAAGTTTAGAAAATATGAAAAAAATCTGAAAAGTAGAACTTTATAAAGACTTTCTAGGAAAATCATTTTGAACTTGGATGGAAACAACAGTACCCACTACCGGGAGCAGTTGCGGGAGCGCGGAGCGCTGCTGGAGCGCGAACATAATGGATACCCACCTTTAAACTCATAGGTGGGAACACTTATTGTGACGGACGGGAAACTACGGAACCCTACACTGAGCGTGGCCCGACACGCTCTTGGCCGGTTTTTCTCTAATTCGTTATATGGCAGTTCATAGATATTGTTGATTCTTTGGATACCTAAATAGTTTGGAAATCTTTATTTAGTCCCGCAAGTGTACTAAGAGTTGATGTAGGATATGCCAGAAAGATCTCATGGTTTCTCATATATGGGGGTACCCAGTGATAAGAAGAAACCCGCAGAGATCCAGACGTAAAGATGCTAATGTTTGGATCTGTACTCACGCACCCGCATGAAAGGCGTGACGATCCAAATCACTCCTAACACGTGAGAGGCCTTACCCAGCTGTGGGATTTCGGGTTTGACATAAAAGAAGTCTAGTGAAGGATCCATCACTTTATTTAGATACCGTGGGTGTATTAGACAGTAGAGGTGATAGTCAGATTAACGTTATGCGTTAGTTACCATCAGGTGAGCCGCATGCTTGTTTATCTCCTTTGTTTAAAAAAAAGGCGTGGTAGGGCAATATACATTCATCACAGCGTATCAACAGCCCACTCCTGAACTTAGTACACTCCCATAGATTACTTTTTTTTATAGTTTAGGGTGACACACGAGCACACAGTTCACCTGATGGTAAGTGGTTGCTGTGCCCCATAGACATCTACATCTATCCTCGATTTTAAATCAAAATGCAGATGCGTTGTCACCCGTGAGGACTAAGATGGAATGTCTCGTTTCCAGTAAAAAGGTTCTTCGGTTCTCTACACTTACCATACGATACACAGCAGCATTAAGCTACTGTTTCACGCTGGTATCCTGTGAGAGCGTGCTCCTTCCCCGGTCGAGCCGACCCATTCTTACTACAAATATACTTCTGATATAACTGCAGCATACCTCTACCACGTATAAAATTTACAAGATTTCTACACGATTACATCATAGGGGGGTCGCCATTGCTGCCAGGGTCAGCAGGCGGGCATTTTTTATTATTTTCCTTTGTTATCGGGTCTACCGATGCTCATTTCTTATTTCAATTTCCCTCTGACTACACCCACGAGATGATATAGGATAGAGTTTTTGCTTATTATCAGAAAATAAGGGATCCAAATGAAAATGGAGCCGATGAAGAATCTAATCCTATAACACGCCTTTCGTATTATTTAAAAATATTTTGCTTTAAAAAAATCGAACACTTGAACGTAGTTATCCCCGGCAATATTTGTTTTATCTTCTTTAATGTAAAGTATTTTAAGAATGCCTTGGATAAAGAATTCGATTGAATAAACCGTCGATACTTGCACATTCATCGCAAGATCTCTAAAACTGTACACCCGATTGATTTGAAATTTAGTATAGTTACTCATTTCTCAATGTAGACGCTCGCTAGGAACGGATTTTATGATAATCACTTTTTATTAAATGTTTCTTTGCTAAGTCACTCTTACTTCTATAAATAACTAAATTTACAAAAAGATTTTTGTTTTAAACAGAAAAGCTGCCTTTTTCTACTCAGTCTCAGAATAGTACACATGGCAAACGGATGGGAGGCCGCGTAGGTAGACTGATAACGCCTGAATAAACTTTCATTTAAGTGGCCAAGATTGCTCATGAAAGGTCTGTATTCTATTATATTGTATCACATGACGGTAAATTTACATGTTCTGACCCCCATAATCCGATTACGTAAATGGGACTGCGCTAACGGATATAGGGTGACCATGATAGTTCTTATAACAAATAATTATTGGCATGGCTGGCACAAAATAAATAATTGCAATTATTTATTTTGTGCCAGCGATTTTCGAACTTGGGTTGTTCGCGTTAAGTTTAATTTATGGAAAGCCTCTGAGCTCCCACGAACCAACCCATCTTTGTTTATCCTCGATGTAGCAACAAAATGCACGTATATTGTCACCACTGAGGGTTGAGTGGAATATAACGCTACAATAAAACAAAGATTGGAATTCGTCGTGTAGTGGGGGTGTAAGGATATCCGCTACTCTATATCCTCCCGTGTGTGTCGTAAGAGGCGACAGAGGTAAACAAACCAGGTTATGGGCAGCGGCTACATTCTTATAACATCTACAAAATAAAAAAAATGTGGTTACCAACCCACCTGCAAAGTGTGACAACTATAGCAAATACATTCCCCCATGAGGCGGCAATCTATGGGGGAGCCCTATGTTCAGAAGTGGACTTTTATAGACTGTAATGGATGGTTGTATAGAAGATAATCTACCAGGAGCACATGACCCACTGAGAGGTGAAATTACTAAATCTACAGTAATATTACAACTATGACAAATATCCCCCCTACGAGACAATCTATGGGGGAGATCTATGTTCAGCAATAGAATTTTAATAGGCTGTAACGGTAACGTGATGTATAACTTGTAATATTTACAGGAGTTTCATTTAACCGGTGTTGACCACCTTTTTTAATAAAGGTCACACTATTCATTTTTATATTATTTTTATAAGACATTATATTTAGAAGTCTATGGGAGAAGCATATGGTATAGCAGTGGACTTTTGATAGGCTGTAATTAATGAGTATCATTTATTTTTAAAAAAAAGATGTGTAGTTCACACGCGGCAGAAGTGAAACCTTATTTATCTATTTATGTATACACATATAGAAATTCTGAAGTGTTTGTACAGTAGGGCTACGATGACTGATATCTGAGTACATAACCAGAGTACTAAACCTATCCAACTACAGAA
Source organism: Parnassius smintheus behrii (assembly GCA_036936625.1). Lineage (NCBI taxonomy): Eukaryota > Metazoa > Arthropoda > Insecta > Lepidoptera > Papilionidae > Parnassius > Parnassius smintheus. The sequence goes on along the minus strand of JAUPFT010000027.1, from coordinate 13,793,432 downwards.
AGGTGAGGTGGAAGACAGGGTGACGTTATATCCCCGAAACTCTTCACCGCTGCATTGGAAGACGTATTCAAGCTACTGGACTGGAAAGGATACGGTATTAACATCAATGGTGAGTACATCACTCACCTTCGATTTGCCGACGATATAGTCCTTATGGAAGAATTGCTGGAGGACCTAAGCACTATGCTCAATAAGCTCAACAGTGTCTTCCAACGGATAGGTCTTAAGATGAAAATGGACAAAACAAAGATCATGTTTAATGTCCATGTCACACCTACGGCGATAGCTGTCGGATGCGCTATGCTCAAAGTTGTTGACATGTACGTTTACCTGGGACAAATAATCCGACTAGGTAAGTCCTACTTCAACGCAGAGGTCAATCGAGGGATTCAACTCGGCTGGGCAGCGTTCGGGAAATTACGACACATTTTCTCGTCAGGTATACCTCAAAACCTGAAAACTAGATTGTACAGCCAGTGCGTGTTGCCAGTGATGACTTACGGATATAAAACGTGGTCCTTCAATGCTAGCCGTATGAAGACGCTCAAGGTCGCTCAGCGAGCTGTGTAAAGGGCTACTCTCGGGGTTTATATTCATGATAAACTTATATATGAGAATATCCGCAGTACAAACAGAGTGACCGATATAGCCAAACGGATTAGTTAGCTGAAGTGGCAGTGGACCGGCCATATAGCTCGAAGAACCGACTACCGTTGGGGAAGAAGGGTTCTCGAGTGGCAGCCTCGTACCGGTAGGTGAAGTGTAGGGCGACCCCCCACTAGATGGAGTGACGATCTGGTAAGACATGCAGGAAGTCGATCGATGCAGGTGGCTCAGGACCGTGCTTTGTGGTATTCCTTGGGGGAGGCGTATGTTCAGCAGTGGACTTGTGAAGGGCTGTAATGATGATGATGATATATACGTACATATAGACCAAGATAATAGAAAATACTGTATTCTATCTCATACTCTCGCAAGCTAAATCCTATAGATAAATATGTTTGTGTCTTTTTAGTAACCCTTTGTTTCGTTATAATTCAGTTTAAAATCAAAAAGCTTCTAAAGAAGTTTTCACTTCAAATAATAATTACTATTACTTAATAATATATTAACTTTAAACAAAAAGTAAAAACCTACTTGAAAATGGTTGAAAAAGAAGTTGTTTATTTGCAACCCTCAAGGGTGGAATTTTTTCTCCATAAATAATATGGAACCACCCTTGAAAAACCTATTTAAGAAAAAAAGAATTATTAAATTCGGTTCTTTAACTGCGAAGATATCATATGAAATATCTAAAATAGTAGCCCAATATGAAACTTTTTCAACTTTGGGGGTGGAAGTATTTCTTCAATAGTTAATACCCTTGATGTAAAACCTATTTTATAAAAAAAGTATTATCAAAATCGGTTCACGATCTGTGAAGATATCGCGTAACATACATTTGAATTGAGAACCTCCTCCTTTTTGAAGTTGGTTAAAAACGTAAAATTCCCCTTATTTGTATGTTGCACTGTGCGTAGAGGCATGTGTGGTGGAATTTTAACCGCGGTGGAATTTTAACCGCGGTAGTAATAATGATAATCCAATGTATACCTATTCGTAAAATTATCATAATTGAGCATTAATTTGCAGAGTGAGTGGGTTTTATCCTGAAAAAAAATCGAATGACGTTGTCACTTCACAAAAAGGGTTACAGGCAATTTCGTTCTGCCTTAGGCTCACGCTATACGGAAGGTTATCCCGCTCACAATTATCATTATTCCTTTTTCAAAAAAAAAAAAACAAATGACCTTGGATATTATGAGATGAATAAAGAAAATAAAAACGTTTTGAAATGTATGAAACCTGTCGATTAAATGACGCAAAATGCTTTTTTTATATAATAAGGGTGACAAACGATCACTCAGTCCACTTAGTGACATTTACAGTCACAGTCACTTGAAATGTAATAGTGTTTTTCTGTTTGTTTGAGCTTAGGAAGAATAAGCTGTAAAGGCGGAAAATTACCTTCGCAAAGTCGGTTTTAAAGCTTATATTATTGACAGCTTCGTGGCGCAGTGGCTGAGCAATCAGTTGAAGCGAGGGCCAAGGGTTCGATTCCCGCACGGGACAAGTATCTCTATGGCCTGCAAATAATTGGTCCTAGTCTGGATGTTTAACCACTTGAAACTGCCTTAACGAGTAGAAGAGAAAATGCTAGTGTGTTTATTTATAAAAAAGAAGAAAAAGGAAAATCATAATAGATCACATAACATTCTTATTGAAAGTCATTTTTATTTATTATTTATTTTTTAAAATTGTTATAATATCGCAAAGTAAAAGTAAATTTTTGAAAATTGATCATATATGAATAAATACTACTAATTGGGTACGTATTATTTTAATTTCGATAGTTTTTAATTGATTTATTTATTTAGTTTAAAATGTTTGTTTTTGTATTTAATTTTTTAGTACCTAATGTTCATTTCATATCTTAATATACCTATATAAATTACGTGTCACGTTGTTAGTCCGCGATGGACTCCTAAACTACTTAACTGATTTTAATCAAATTTGCACACCGTGTGCAGTTTGGTCCAACTTGAGAGATAGGATAGTTTTTTGCCCATGAGTGAACAGTTTTTTTGCGAATTTAAGGATTTTTAATAGGACATGACAAAGGGTCTTCGAAAAGAGCAGAACAACGTCTGTCTGGCAAGCTAGTTAATAGTATATAATGATAGATCGATTTCATAATATGTTACTGTAAAAGAAAAAAAAATTGTAAAATATCAGTGCCATTTACATTTTATTTAGATTCTATTCCGTTTACATGTTACGCCCTATTTTTTCTAGGCGGTAATAAAAATCATCTAGTAGTACGTGGCAGAGAATTACGGTCGCCTATGGGAAGACTGTACCCAGCAGTGGGATAAATAAATATAATTTTACTTTACTTTATTTTCTTTACTGTATCATCCATATCGATATAAAGCGAAAGACGATTATTTTCGCGTCTGCATAAACCCATACAGAAGCGACGATATCTTGCACATGATCTGCGAGAAAAGCCATTATCGGATAAAACTTTCTATTGAATCGCTTAACATAAGTTATCTATAATATATAACCTAACGCATTCAGTTAAATCTAAACATATAAATTAAATTTTATACGTGGTAGAGCTACGCTACAGCTATTATTAACCTTAATATACTCGTAGCTGCCGCGTGGTTGTACCACGATTTTTAATTAAGGTATTTATATTACACCTTTGACTGATAAATTAAACCGCTATAATATACATATATTCTTGAAACACCCAGCCTCCGATTACGCGTAAGCCCTTTAGAATCCGTCTCATTTTCGCGGAATTATTATATATTTATTTTTAACTCCGTAACCGTAACGGGCTTTGGTTAATCATCACAGGGGATATTATTTTAAATATAACCTAAGAAGCCGGCTTAAAAGAGACATTTTTCTAACAAAATCTCTCGCTTTCATATTTTTGCAGATCTTAAAATGTAATAAATAACCATCTGAAAATAGGCCTATAAAGTGCCTTACGGCGGCTCTTTACGTTGGCCAACATAGTGGCGAATATTGTGGCCTATACCAATGGCTATCATGTAGGACGGGTGTTTGTGCTTACCTTGGTATGTATTGGAATAATGGCCCACAAGTTGGCGCGAGATCCATGTGATGTCGGTCTTTACAAAAGATCAAAGGCTGAGTTTGGCCACCGCGTCCACACTTTGGGCGCGCGTTTAGTTTACTACAAGCTCCCAGAGTGATTACACGCACCTGATTTATATTTAAATTTCAAGCTTCATAACTAGTGTCAACAAAATGTCAATAATAATGGTCAATGAAGAAACTTTTTGCTTTATAGAGCGGCCTGAACCGAAGCAAACTGAACGACCTTCTAAGGTGTGGGCGCGATGACAAACTCTTGGCTAATATCTTTGCCACTACATTCGCTACTATGTCGACCAACAAGGAGAGCCGCCTTTATATTTATTTATTTATTTTATTTTATTCTTTATTGCACCAAAGATTTTGTACAAAAGGCGAGCTTAATGCTATATGGCATTCTCTACCAGCTAACCTTGGGTAGAACAGAGAGTGAGTTATGGGCAGTAAAGTTGTCATGATCTCAATGATCTCAATTCAATTCAAAATGTACATGCTACACATACATAAAATATATATATATACACATACATATTATATACACTTACACACATATATACATATATACACATATACATACACATATACATACATATATATATATACATATATATACATACATATACATATAAATATATATCTCCATAAATTTATATACAAATAACTATAAACGTATAAATTAAGTGGACTCAAATTTGTTGGTTACGGATATATTCGTATAGTTTTCTTTTAAACACGTTTTTAGTAGGTATTATGCGCAGGTCAACAGGCAATTTGTTCCAGAGGGAGATGGAAGTTAATGTGAAAGAATTTGACATAAACCCAGAATGGTGGAGAGGAGTAGACAGTAATAAATTGTGAGAAGACCGGAGATTGAGAGAATGAGTGTCACTGCGGAATTGGAATCTTTCTTTTAGGTAAAGGGGTGAGGAAGAATCATTAAGAACTGAAAACAGAGAGGACAGCGTTCGAAAATCTCTGCGCTGGCGTATAGTCAACCACTTTAATTGGGAGCGAAATTCTGATACGTGATCGTATTTGCGCAGACCAAAGATGAATCGTATGCAGTTGTTAAGTAACCTGTCCAACCTGCTTAGCAGCTCCTGAGAGATATTAGAAAGACAAACATCGGCATAGTCAAATAATGGAAGAATTAGAGATTGGATGAGTAGAAGCTTAGTTGAAGGAGGCAGAAAGAACTTAAGACGATAGATGGAACGAAGTGTGCCTGTGACTTTACGACAAATCTCGGACACCTGTAACCTCCAACTAAGGGTCGGGTCAATTATTAAACCCAGATCCTTGACACTAGTGCGGAAAGGAATTACACAGTTCTCGTAGCAAATGGATGGTAGATCAGGTATGTTAAGTTGTGACACCAATCGACTACTACCAATGATAATAGCCTGGCATTTACTGGGATTTACCGTTATACCAAATCGCTGTGACCAGTCCGAAATGCGTTGTAAGTCCTGATTAATAGCTGCAATAGCGGTAGCAATTTCAACCGAGGACGCTTGTGAGTATAACTGAAGATCGTCAGCATAGAGGTGGTAAGAACATTGAAGGTGGGTAGTTAGAAGATTGATAAACAACGAAAACAAGAGAGGAGAGAGAATGCCGCCTTGCGGTACACCTAGATATAGATCGCACCAGTCGGAAAAATCCTGACCAGCCCGAACAGCCTGCTGGCGACCGCGAAGATAAGAGGTAAACCAGTTCAGTACTGACGGGGAGAAGTTTAGGCGTGAAAGTAATCCAAGGAGTAAGTCGTGATCGACACAGTTAAATGCGTTTGAAAAGTCAATAAGGACCAGAACAGTCAAACAAGACCTCTCCATGCCCTCTCTAAAATCTTCTGTAACTTGAAGTAACGCTGTGGTGGTACTATGTCCCGGGCGGAAGCCAGATTGATATGTACTAAGGTAGTTGCATTTCGAAATGAAAGAGGTGACTTGTTTGTGTACCAATGATTCAAGGGCTTTGGAAAGAAACGGCAGTATAGAAATAGGTCTAAAATGGGAGGGTAGGGATGGATTGGGTACCTTCGCAAGAGGCAAGATAAAAGCTTTTAGCCATAACTTAGGGAAAATACCAGTAGAGAGGGAGAAATTGATGATGTGAGTGAGAACTGGAGTAATAATATCAAGTATGAGAAGTATCATAGGTCTACTCACCTCATCAAATCCGGTTGCGGAAGATTTTATTGAAAGTATGGCTTTTCTAGTATCATCGTCAGTCACTGAACTGAAGTCGAAAGAATTACATGATAACAAAGGCATGGAATTAAGTTCCTGGAGAGTCGTAGCTTTGGTGGTCAAATGCAGACGTGATGCAGAAGAGAAATGTGTATTCAAGTCACTGAGTGAAATATTTGGGATTAGAGAATTGGAATGTGATTTTCCAAATCCCAGGGAATTAAGGAACTTCCATATATCTGCAGAAGAGGAGTTTGAAATACTATTGTGGAAGTAGCGGCGTTTGGCTGTTCTTACCACCTGATTACAGCGGTTTCGTGCTCGCTTATATTGTTGAAAGGTGGTACTGTTCCGATTCTTTTTAAAAATGTGAAAAGCTCGATCTCTTCTTCTCATTGCTCTACGCACTTCGTCACTTATCCACGGTGCAGGAGGTCGGCGTAACCTGACTGCTCGAACTGGTGCGTGCCTATCGAACAGGTTGAGAATTTGGGTGTTCAAATGAGCAATTTTGTCTTCCATATTATTTGCATCCAGCAATGGGCCCCATTCTATATTCTTAGCATCGCGGTGTAGTCGAATGGCGTCAATTTTATTGAAATTCCGTAAATACACAATCACTGGCTTTGGCTTGGGAGGCTTTAATTTATACGACATGACCAAAAGATCATGTCGAGAAAACGCGGGAACAGCCAGTTGATCATGATATAAAACGTGATCCGCTGAACTAGTGCAAATGATGTCTAACCATGAATCTTCGGTGTCCACGTTGTGGTGAGTTGGACCAGATGGTAGAATATAGAGATCTGCCGAGTCTATGATGGCTTTAAGTTTGCGACTCTGAGGAGAGTCCTTTAGCAAGTTGGTATTGAAATCTCCCATAATTATAATATGTTTGTTATCAGTGCTGATGGAGTCGATTACCGATTCAATATGGGAAAAATAATCAGTTGAAGGAGGGCAGTAAACAACTCCGAGCACGACCCTCAAACCCTTAATTTTTACTTCTAGAAATAGGTACTCAGCAGATCCTCTATATTCTGATGGTGATATTGCAATGACATCATATGCATATTCCGATCGCAAGTAAATGGCTACGCCACCTCCACCTTTGCCAGTGCGATCAGAACGTATAAGTACAAATCCAGGAAGACTGTACAACGTGGAGGATAGGGAGGGTTTTAGCCAGGACTCTGAGATAAGTAGAGCATGGATGTATGGTGAGGAAAATGTGTCAAGTAGATCTGAGTAATGGGCAGGGATGCTTTGCGCATTTATATGGCATACATTTAAACAATTTGTAGAGGCAAATTTCGTGTGCAAATAATTACCCACGTTATCGATAAAAGAATCGTCTGCGGGTGAGGTAATGTTAAAAGAAGAACATGCAGAATAAAATGAGTCTTCATCCGATGACATTTAATCTATTATTATTAATAATAGTAAAAAATAAATATATAGTGTATATGTAATAATAAATAATGTTGTATAATATATATATACCTATATATGTAATAAATTTTACATATACTAAATACTATATTTATGAATATAAATATTAAAATAATGAAACTATTATGAAATGTAAAAAGTTAATTAATCACTATTTGTTTTACCTGCCGGTCTGCCTTAAAAATTATTAATCAAGTTTACATATAAAAAGAAGATTAGCACAAATGTTTTAAACTGTCCAATGAAACAGCAATGATGTCTTACTCATATTTCACTTGGTCAAATTAAAATATAGTTAATGTTGTGCTCATCTTCTATACAACAAAGAACAATAGAAAGACATATATTATAATGTTAATGACTAACTTAAGTGAGCGATAAACAACAATTATAAGTAAGGCCGTGATCGTTTACTATTTTACATTTATACAAGACACAAGAGTATATTGTACATTTAATTTAAAATATATTAATAATTATGAAAAGATTAAACTGAGAATAAAACGCTACAATTTAATACCATCTAATGGTTAAAATACGGAAATTATATGACAAATGAAATGAAAACATGGCTTAAAAACCAAGAATCCAAGAATCCAGGCCAATGTCTTGATAAAAATAATTGTATGATATTGACGTTTGACTATAACATAGATAGTATCCTCTTAGTAGTCTGTGAACATAAATTGCTATGATAAATTGTTTACCTACTGTATTTACTGTATTTCGTACCAAATATGTACTACAATAATATTTCGTACGGTGAACGTAAAATTAAAGCTTACTATCAGCACCGAAATCATAAAATGAAATCGAAAAAGTTATAAATACAGCAAGAATGATGCTGATCGTAAAGTGCAATGCCATTATGTACAGACTAGGAAACAATTACGATAAATCACAACTTCTTACTGATTATTATTATTATTATGATATTATAGGGAAGATTTTGTTACCAGGGACGCTGCCAGCTGCAGGGCTGCTGCCGCCTATCTTTTTTTTTTAATAGGATGGGATGACAAACGAGCACACAGTCCACCCGATGGCAAGTGGCTGCTGTGGCCCATAAGCATCTACATCTATCCTCGATTACGAAGCAAAATGCAGATGCGTTGTCACCCGTGAGGACTAAGATGGAATGCCTCGTTTCCAGTAAAAAGGGTCTCCGGTTCTCTACACTCACCATACGAAATACAGCAGCATTAAGCTACTATTTCACGCTTGTATTCTGTGAGAGCGTGGTCCTTCCCCGGTCGAGCCGACCCATTCGTGCTACAACTATACTACTAATATAACTGCAGCATGGCTCTACCACGTATATATATATATATCTCATGCTTCGGTTTCCCTCTGTCACTTCTTATGACACCTACTTGCGACATTCTATACCATTATATGAGCAACACTTAAATATTTATTTATTTATATGTGATAAAGCCACGCTGATCATTATTGTTGTAGCACGAATGGGTCGGCTCGATCGGAGAGGAACCACGCTCTCACACAACACCAGCGTAAAATAGAAGCTTAATGCTGCTGTGTTTCGTATGATTGAGTGTAGAGAACCGGAGAACCTTTTTTCTGGATACGTGGCATTCCGTCATAGTCCTCAGGGGTGACAACGCTTCTACATTTTCATTCTTAACCGAGGATAGATGTAAATATCTCTGGGCTACAGCATCCACTTACCATCAGGTGGACTGTGCCCTCGTTTATCACCCTCAGTCAATTAAAAAATGTAAGACTTTTCTAAAACGTCTCCAACGATTTTTGAAAATTCGAAGATACATATTTTGCCATAGTTGTCACGCCACGCAAACCAAAGATTTAAATAGTTAGATGCGCCTTCACCTTGAAAACTGTGGCATTATTTTTGGATGTGTTTGTTTACAAGACGCCGACGTGCGCACACTAATGCAATAGTGTCATCTCTTATTATCTTACAGAAATTGTGTATACTACTTTCTCTGTCGCACAAATGAGCACTGATAACGAATGAGTGAGCTCACTCATTTGAGAATGGACACATTACGGAGTGGTCATACTATGGTAAGGGCGCATCTACCTATTTAAATCTTTGACGCAAGCGGGTAGGCAACCAAGCATTTACATAATTTTGAGTTGTTATTAGAAAAATGCTGCTTGCTACCCATCACCTGCTTCGGTTTCTCTCTGTCGCATCTTACGGTACTCACGGGACGATATTTTACTTTCCTATTTCATATACCACAGGTTTCCTACTTTTTGTCAATGTCCACTAGGAAGTTTATAGTCTGTACCACTCAAGGGGCACCCATTCTTTATATACAATAAAGGTGACAAACGAGCGCATAGTCTGATGGTAGGTGGATGCTGTGGCCCATAGACATCTGCATTTATCCTCGGCTAAGCACCAAAACGCAGATGCGTTGTCGCCCCTAAGGACTAAGATGGAATACAGTACCTGGACTAATATGGAACACAGTACCATTAAGCTACTATTTTACTATGATATTCTGTGAGAGCGTGGTGCTTCCACGGTCAAGCCGACCCATTCGTGTTACAACCATAATACAGCTGCAGCGTGGCTCTACCACGTATGAAAATGTGAAACATCTATTGGCGCGACTCGTTAGTAACTCGTCTCGTTGGTAACTCGTCTAGTCGACTCGAATGCCGTTACTGCAAATGGCATGACACTCTCTTAGCTGTCATGCCTCTCTACGCCATGGAGGTTGGAGAACCGGAGAAAGATCGCTGTAGAAAGTAGTGTCCCAGAAATATGCACAAAATAAGTGAGGCGCTGCGATCGCTAAGTTGTCTCAATAAAAGCAGGCTGTTGTGCGCTAGTTTGAAATGATTATAGTATAATTCAGAGGAAAAAAAATTAAATTATTATTATTATTTATAAATAAATAAATTATAAATTACGTCTTTTATAATTTTAGTTATTATAAATATTTACAAATATAAATTATTAATTATTATTGATTTATTATTTTTCTTTTAATAATATTTCACCATTTTGTAATGTTTCTTTTTGTCAATAATTAAAAAATTGCTTCGCAGATACTAGGTACTTACCGACGGCAGCGCGGCTATAAATTCTACAAATTTTCAGGGACAGGCGGGATATGCTTTATTACCTAGCGATCGTTCTCCTGTTCTCTAACCTCTATGCTCTACGCCAACGCTCACGACTAACTTGTGTGTGCGTGCGCTTATACGTACACTTCGTTGCTTATCTGTGTGAGTTGTGTACTGCGTGCGCCTTTCCATTCGACTATAGCAGACTTACAGGACCGTGCTTTGTGGCATACCCTGAGGGAGGCCTATGTTTAGCAGCGGACTTGGGAGGGCTGTAATGAATGAAAAAAAATGAAAAATAGCAGACTTCACGCGTATACCGCCTGTATACACACTTTGTATACATTTTTAATATCATTTTGTTTATTTTATTTCATATATATATATATATATATATATATATATATATATATATATATATGATGTTTCACATGTGCAGGTGCTCCCTGATGGCCAAATTTTTTTAAATTATAGAAAACTAGTTTTTACGTTTTATAATGTGTTGTGTTCGCGTAAATGTTAATCAAATCAAATCGAATTTATTTATTTGCATAATAAAGGTATAAAAGTTGTTACAAAAAAATGGAATATGTACACTGTATGCTTATTAGGTGTCCAAATACACTACAATATAGACAACGCGTTACTAATTCAATATACAAATTTTCAAAGTACTGATTGTTGTGATACTAAATACCTTGATTTTATATAAACTCAAAATTAAATATTTTTGATAATACTGTTACGAGCTTGAGGTTCGTGACAATAAAAATTACCGATAAAATTACCTAAATTAACACTTTAATTTACTTTACACAAATTAAAACTTAAAACACTAATAATTAAACACACTAATTCACTTTATTCCGCTCCGAAGCTTCGCTTGTCTCGCCCAAATCCAATACTGCCTCGATCACATCTTGCGGCGCCTATTTATATAAATTAGCAGCGAAATATCCAGAATATTCAAGTAAACACGCGCAAGATACCGAGAGTTCGTGTTTCGACTTCAAGAAGTTTAGTTCTTCGGTGCGAGACTAGATGGCGCTAGTGCCGTCAACTGGAGCGCGTAACACTGCCCCCTCCTAAGACATGCTCGTCCCGAGCATTATCGGCACCATAATAACGCGCCAGGCAATCCACATGGGCGATCTTAGGAGTCCCTCTTGCGCCTTTCTGTAACGGCTCCGCAATGTCTAGGGCTGTCCTATCCCATGGTGCACCAACATTGCACAATTTCGATGCCCCTCTACTACGTGTCTGAGGTCCCTTCACAGCCGCACAACTTGTACATGTACGACACCAATCCTCGACATCGTCACGATAATGGACCCAGAAAAACTGTTCTCGGACCTTCAGTAGAGTTTGTTTAACTCCCAGATGGACTCTTGAACGACCGTTATGGCATAGCTGTAGAACATTCGGCACTTTAGCTTTAGGGACAACCATTTGCAAACGACAGCTGTCTCCTCGACCATTGTCCCATTTACGGCACAGGACTCCATCCTGAAGCAGCAAGCTGTCCCATTGGGCCCAATAGCTTTTCGTGGTTGAACTCATCACTGAGACGTCCCTACACTTAGGCTTGGTAGCACGGGCCTTCATCCATCCCAGAATCGGCTTAATGTCCGGATCTTCCTGCTGTGCATGTCGTAGGCTGTCCTTCCACCCTTTGCTGAGGTGGTCTGTCCTGAGCATCCTCACGGATACCACTTCCTTACTCTCTTGCCTACTACAATGGTTGCAATCTTCAGTACAAGGTCTTCTTGACAATGCATCTGCGTTGCCGTGAGATTTCCCGCTGCAGTGTCTGATAGTAAAGTCGTATTCCTGCTGCTACTGCCTTTCTAGGGTTCGCTTAGCGCAGCTGGATTGAAGATGGCCCCTTTCCCCACAGCCATAGCACTTGGGGCTGTATCCTTTATTGTGGTCGCGAACCGTAACTGCGGCAACCTCCCTAGCGCTAGGGGAACGACGATCCTGCCACCGCCAGGCGGTTCCGTTAGCTGCACGACCCTCTCGAGATCGATCAACTCTCCTTTCCACGGTTCACTTAGGGCAGCTGGATCGAAGATGGCCCCTTTCCCCACAGCCATAGCACCTAGAGCTGTATCCTTTGTTGCGGTCGCGAACTGTAGCTGCTGCAACCTCCCTGACGCGATGGGAACGATGGTCCTGCCTCACGGCTTCCACCTCCAGTGCATGGGCCAAGGCGTCCTTAAGCGTCTCGTGGTGCCCGAGCCTCACAGCAGCTCTGACTTCCAGGTCGCGGATGCCGTCGATGAATGTCTGCACCAGGTTCCCTTCAATGAGCGCAGGTACAGACCGGTATGCTTTTTGCACTAGCTTCTCCACCTCTAGAGCCCACTGCTGCAGGTTTTCGTTGATGCGCTGCACGCGATCTTTAAGCTGCGCACGAAAGACGTGTTCCAGGTGAGCGTCGCCATATCTCGCTTCCAATGCCTCAAGGAGTTGCTCATAAGTCACTTCCTCACTGAGAGCCTAGTGTGAGAGCAGTCATGGCCTGACTTTTATTCCAGCCGTTTGCCTTCATAACAGCCTCGAACTGGATTTTGTAGGCTGACCAGGAAGAAGTCCCGTCGAACGGTGGCACTTTGAACCCAAGTAGCGAAGATGTAGTGGCTACTACGGGAGCTGTAGTTCCATCACCCAGTTTGAGGTCGTCCAGCGTTTTCTTCACGTCAGCCACCACGTAATCAACCCGATTGTTCACTTGGTCGATTTGGGTTTTAGCTTCCTTGATTTGGGTTTCAGCTTCCGACAGGCGGTTGTCATGTTGAGCAACCCTATCCTTCACCTCCTTTATCTCTTTCCCAAAGGCAGCATGAAGGTCCTTAATGAGGAACATCTGCTCTTCCGACCGACGGGCCTGTTCCTCTTGTCGGCGGGTCTGTTCATCCTGTCCGCCCCGCAGCTGCCTTCCAACCGACGGACCTGTTCCTCCTGTCGGCGAGCCTGTTCCTCCTGTCGGCGAGCCTGTTCCTCCTGTCGGCGAGCCTGCTCCTGCAGCATCACCATCAGAGCACCTAAGTCAGGTGCTGCAGATGTAGGAGCTACTGACGGGCCTGCAGCCGGCGGCTGTCCCTCCGAAGTCTGCGACGTTGCACCACCAAATCTTCTTTGGTCCGTCTCCTGCTGGCGTTGACTTCGGGTACGGGCACCCTCCGTTTCCTCCTTAGGTAAAATCGGCATGATTTTATCCCACTTCTGACACCAATTGTTACGAGCTTGAGGTTCGTGATAATAAAAATTGCCAATAAAATTACCTAAATTAACACTTTAATTTACTTTACACAAATTAAAACTTAAAACACTAATAACTAAACACACTAATTCACTTTATTCCGCTCCGAAGCCTCGCTTGTCTCGCCCAAATCCAATACTGCCTCGATCGCATCTTGCGGCGCCTATTTATATAAATTAGCAGCGAAATATCCAGAATATTCAAGTAAACACGCGCAAGGTACCGTGAGTTCGTGTTTCGGCTTCAAGAAGTTTAGTTCTTCGGTTCGAGACTAGATGGCGCTAGTGCCGTCGACTGGAGCGCGTAACAATACGTACAATCAAATTTAAAATGTACAAAATTAAAAGTTAAAATTATAATTTAATATACTAATCTTACCAAATTATTAAACTATTACAATGTGTCATATATATTAGGTAAATGTATAAATTACTATTGTTCTATTATAATTGAATTCAAACTATTATTATTAAGTTACAATTAAATTAAAACTATTGCTATTAAATTATAATACTTTTATCCTCTAGGTACTCTTTGACGTTATAATAACATTTATTAATCAGAAATTTTGTAATATCGTCTTAAATCGTGAGAGAAGAAATCATTATGTAAACTAGTACGGACTGGTAATTGCAAATAAAGTAAGTTAATATTCGCTATAAAATTGGTAAAAAAAATTAGTTTTATTCAAATGTGTAGTGTTCACGTAAATATAAGAAATCATTTTTTAATTTATTTTGTCGTAAGTTACGAGATAAAAATATAGTGATGGATTTTATATATAATAACATCTAAGTTTATTCTTGGTTCCAGGTCTCCGCGTGGGTGACGGAGCTGGTGCTGACGTCCACTCCTGAGGATAGGAAGGCCACGTTGGCCTGCGTCCTGAGGATCGCGCTTACGTGTTGGAATATAGGCAACTTTAACGGAGCTATGGAGATTGTAGCTGGGCTCAAGTAAGTCTATAGAATTATCTTAATTAATAGAAACGACAGTAGACTAGTAGACTAAGCGTGCGAATCGTGAATTCAAAATGTAGTGCATTCGAATACGCCATTCGACTTCGGATGTAAACCACTCCTCACACAAGCATCTTAAGCTTTCCAGTGAGCTTAAAATGCTTGTGTTAGGTTAGGTTATATTAAATATCTTCAATCTTACTGTGATGTTTGTACAATAAGTTATATTACGTTTCCCGGACTGGACGTATGAGCATAGAATAAATAACAGTACTACGTACAGAAGTTGCACTTCTTTGATGTTGACTGATTGCCGACGTTTTAATAGCCTACATAATTATCATTAATCAGATAAATTACGAATGCCAGCTAAATTAAGCTTTGGTTTTGCATATTTTCCCCTTTCTACGTCACTGACGATAATCCGTGGTTATCCAGGGCTTTAATCAAGAGTAAAAAATACAGTACGGTGAATAATTAATATATTTATTTAATTAACAACTGTTCTACTCTAATAACTGCCCCTTTGGTTTTGTGATAGTAGGCGCGACTGCTGATTATGAGGTCCTGGTTTCAAATCACAGGTCAGACCAAAAAAAAACACTTTTTGAGTTTCTCCTTCAAGAAATTTTCAGTAGCTGCCCGGAGTCGGGTGGTGATATCGGTGGTATCTTAATTCCGTGCCTCAGAAAGCACTTAAAGCCGTTGGTCCTATTCTAGATCTCTCTCCGGTCGTGTCGGGTTACCGTCCCGTCAGACTATGAGAGTGAGGGAATGGAGAGTGCACCTGTGCTTTCGCGTACACTTGGGCACTATAATCCTGTACTGCGCCGATTGCTAGTCTCCGTTGAGACTGGCCGCCGTGACCGAAATCCGGTCTGGATAACATTATTACTTTAATATAATATCTTATATTTTTTACCGTCTCTGAAATTACAGTTGTTAAACTTAATAATGAAAAAACATTAACAAAATGCTGGGAGGAAAAACAAGAAAGGTTGTCAGGATTTTGTTTACAAACGGATAAGTCAAAGGAGGCAACACAGAGGAAAATTAATTAGTTGCCAACCTCAGTTGACAACGCATCTACATTTTGATTCTTAATCTAGGATAAATTTATATGTCTATAGGCCTCTGCGTCCACTTGCCATCCGGTGAACTGTGTTCATGTTGGTCACTCTTATTCTATAAAAAAAAACTACCTACAAATCTACATTTATGAAGACATAAATGAAGTATATTTGAGGACAAGGAAACAACAAATAAACTCTCGTGAGAAAAGGATAATGCAAAATGAGTTTCAAAAATGATCATAGAGTTAGAAATGAAAACAAGTCGACGGAATCCCGCTCAATTTACTATAACCCAAAAACTTCCGAGTTGAATTTTCGATAATGACTTCTAGTCAAAACTCATCTGTAATTAGAGATTGGACAAATGGAAGATTGTTTAGAGTTTTAAGTACCTAATAATATTTTCGTTACAATTAAATTAATAAAATACTGTTTAAATACAAGGCTATTTTGCAATAACCGGTCAAATTTACAGGAAAGGTTCAGAATAAGTAATTTAGGCAATTAGTGAAAACAAATTTTTAAAAAAATCTCAAATATTCTGTCCTTATTTTTTAAATTCAGAATTCGTTGCAACGCATTATTTTTACTGATTTTACTACACATTCGTAAGGGTCGATCGGTAGGCAAAAACGATGTTGCCTATCAACCACATTCAATTCGGAATAATTTCAAATAAAAGTAGAAGTCTTACTTAAGGGTATATAGTAAATCAGCTCAAATTCTAATTTCGTCCCCACTTGCCCGCGCGTCGTATGCTATGTACCGACATGTTTGTAATCACTAATACTGTAAGTAGATAGGTCGTTAAGACACTTATTTCATTAGGTTTATCATATTTATGCCTGTTTCTTAACGCCAAGCCAGTCGCTTCTTATTTTTATTACGGTTATTCCCCATTTTAATTTTACGTCGTCCTGTTACGTAATGTATATTGTGATCGTAAGCGACACAACCTCCCCCTTCAAAGGCCGAAGCGAAGTGACCGGGCGGCAGGAATCACGCTTCAAGAGGCCGATAGTTTAGGTAATTTCTTTTTACAGTGAAAATAATGGTATTTAAAAAAAAGTAAATAATATAAGCACTGCTTTTTGAAAGCAATTTGCCAAGTGTTAACGTTACATAATAAGGCTAAGAGGTTGAAACAGTTTATTACTTGATGTTATTGATTGAGCAGTTTGATAGGGCAAGCCCGGCTTCTCGGCTTCTATGGAACAACCGCTAATCTGTCAACCAGCCTCTAGGAGGTTGATGTAAAAAAGCGCCCGTATATCTAAGTCAAACGCCTCCTGGAGGTTGATCGGCTCCGACGTACTTCAATGTGCTAACAAAGAGAACACAAATCAGTGTATTTCGAATTGAAAGCAATTTGCCAAGTATTGACGTTACATAATAAGGCTAAGAGGTCATGACCTGTGTGGAACAGAGGAGCGCGCGGGAAATTTGAAATAGTTTGAAACAGTTTATGAGTCATCTCATTAGTTGATATTTTTGATTGACAGTTTGATAGGGCAAGCCCAGCTTTTCGGCTTCTATGGAGCAACCGCTAATCTGTCAACCAGCCTTTAGGAGGTCGTTGTAAAAAAATCGAGTATATGTGAATGTCAAACGCCTCCTGGAGGTTGATCGACTCCGATGTACTTCAATGTGCTAAATTGCCTCTAAAACCATATTTATACTGCTAACTTTCAACAATATGGGGACGACGACGACAAGGATGGTATAATGCCGCACTTCAAACATCTAATATTATGCAACGCCGGCTATTGGCATTTTTGACATCGCGTGCATTTGTATATTCGTAAATTTTGTTGTGGTTGTGTTAAAAAAATGTATGGGGTGTTGTGTTATTTTAATAGATTGATGTTAAATGATGTATCTTTAAGTACATAAAATAAAATTTGTATCAAATAAAGGTTTTATTTTATAATTATAACGCCGTAGCAAAATTTTATTTTGTTGCAAAGTTTTATTTTGACGGATGGCTGAGTTGACAGCTGTGTGTGTAAAATTTGTCGCGCCATGCTGCAATTTTTAGTTAACACAATGAGCCGGCACAGTAATATTCTCCTGAGTTACTGAGTTAACGCAAGGAATTTCGCTGAGTTATTCATGTCTAATTAGAGTCTGTTTCAATAAAAAAGTCAAGTATGGAATTTGACAGCAAATGACAAACTTCGCAAAGACTGTTGTGCCGCGGCTAAGGGACTTCTTACATGAAACGAACTATAATGTAAATTAATCAGAGTGTAGTTTTTAATCTTTCTATGCTAATGAATTCGTGCGATTGTACTTTTGTCGGTATGAAGTAATAACCAATTGTCATTTAAAGTACACGTCTTCACAATATGTATTTTTGGAGATATTGACGGCAGCTTGAGTCAGCAGACAATTGACGGCGAAAGCATCTCAAAGCGCCGAAGCAGACTTTAACTTGAGGATCACATCACTATCGGGAAACTTGCTTCACCGTTTGCCGCAAACGGTGTCACACTTAATATACATAATCGCACCATTTTTCAAACTATTATTTAAACAATAATGGAAGCTATCTGCTGGTGGTCAAATTCCCACCAAAAACCCCGAGTGTGCTCCTTTGTGACCGATATTCTTTAAAAAAAAACATTACTTTTACTTTTAACATAAAAATACAGTGGAATTAACACCTCTTTATTATTAAGTCCATTGAAATGTAACCCAAGCCTACCTATTGTCTGGACAAATAAAAATAATTTCGATAAACACGACTACTTAATGGAACTGTCGCTAGCGGTTGCTAAGTGAAATTGGTCTGGGAAGACCAATCTTACTTAATGTCTTTCAAGAGAGCTTATTATTTTTCTAATCGTCTGCAAAGTTCAGAAGAATGATAATAAAAAGTCACAGATTGCGTCTATTTCCTACACTTTTCTCAAATAGCGCAAAATTGTGTTAAACATGAGGCTATATAAAATTATAACGTGGGCATTGATGTGGGTTACACGTTAACTGTTTTTTGTTCCAACATAACAAAAAATAGGTTACCATCGTGCATATAGTTTCTCGGGTAAAATTTTTTTTTAAATGGAATATGGGTGACAAGCGAGCATACAGCCCACCTGATGGTAAGTGGATGCTGTCGCTCATAGACATCTACATTCAACCTCGCTTAAAAATCAAAATGCAAAAGCGTTTTCACCCCTGAGGACTAAGAGGGAATGCCTTGTATCCAGTAAAAAGGAATCTCCGGTTCTCTACACTCACCATAAGAAACACAACACCATTTAGCTGCTATTTTACGCTGGTAATAAAAAATGTAATATTTTTTATTTATTTATGTATTATTATTCATTTATTTTAATATATTAATTTATATTTACGTAAATTTATAATTTTCACTGATATATTCATACAACCCAATCAGATGAGAAAACTGTATAAAATACCCCTGAATATAAATGTCCGATTTTCGGCTAATTTTTTTAGCTATTTCCGATAAATCGGAATAATATACATAAAACCATACACGTCGAATATGTAAACTGCCCGATTTTGAACACTGTTAAATAGCAAGCTTACCAAATATGGAATTCCGGGATGAAGAACTAAGAAGCAACAAGACTAGAAGTTGAGAAGATCGAGAAGAAAAGAGAGTGAGTCCAGCAGGGGTTTCTTTCGGCCTTCAGCTGTCTTGAAGTCTGTAGGCCGGCGGAAACTACTTGCTGAATTCACTTATAATCAGCGAGAGGATGTGAAGATCCGAACCAAGAGCTTTTAAAAGTTTCGTTTTAATTTTACCCGATTGCCCTAGAAGGATATAAAATTTTTCCTTTTTCAGTAAACTTATTTACCCGGTTAGATTTTTTATTACTGTGTTAATCTTTGGACTTGTTACGTGGTAGGTATTGTAATATGTACTAGGTAGGTAGGTACTGTAGCTAGGGTTGCCACCTGTACTATACTGGGTGACTATTTTTACCGTCTGGAAAAAAATAGAGTGTAACAGGTGAACGGAGTAGAAGCCTATGGCACTAATATTTTACCAAAAATAAACAAAAAATTCTGAATTTTATAAATAAATCAATTAAAATCTATCGAAATTTAAATCATACTCACTCTACTTTATGAGCGGTAAAAAAGCAATAAATATAGTAGGCAGGGTCACAGGTTCAACGGCAAAGCCCCCCGTGCCCTTAGTGCTGTGGGAGTAGCTGAGCCTGAGTATATTATCATAATATATTTCAGTTAATTGTACTATATATTATTGAAAAATAATATAGTATGAAATATACTATATTTTTATCCCAAATTCAACTGTCGCGCTTTTTTATAATAACTGTGATAGGAAGTCTGGCACAAGCAAGTTTTTGCGGCATGAATTTTGTCCGTCATGAATGTAAAATTGAAAAAAGAAAGTGTATTAATTGATTTAAAAATTAATTGTTAATTTATATAATTATTTTAAAGGTAAGGTAGAAGGTAAGGTGGTTAGATCATTGATGGCCAAACCAAAGAGCAATAACAGATATATATGGAAAAATACATAAAGATTAAAAATAAGTGCTAACCCTTTTCACCAGTATTTCTCAAAATGACTGTTTTTGCATCTTTTTTGGGAAAAATACTATATTTGTTCAAAAAGGTGGCAACCCCAGTTGTAGCATGAATGGGTCGGCTCGATCAGGGCGCAACCACGCTCACACAGAATACCAGCTTAATTTAAGACCGGTGTGTTTCGTACGGTGAGGAAACGAGACATTCCATCTTAGTCCTCATGCCTGATAACGCATCTGCATTTTGTTTCATTATTGAGGATAGATGTAGATGTTTTACATCTATCCTTGACATCTATCGATAAAGAAACGTTGTGTGGCGGAGCCACGCTACAGCTACATTATAGTTGTAGCACGAATGGGTCGGCTCAACCGGGGGAAAGACCACGCTCTCACAGAATACCAACGTGTAGTTCAAAATGGCGTAAGGCGTCGTAGGTTCAGTGAAGAAAACAGTTTATATTTACGTTCACAGTCTTTTAATAAGCCACGACACAAAGCACACTACAATAAAGAGTCAGAAGGGAAGCGAGCACAATAATAGCTACAAAGAATAACACAAGCAAGAAAGTACGAGATGACATTAACAAATAAACTGTACGTGATTAGCCGCGGGCGCAAAGGTGTTACAGGGGTCTAGTCGCAGAGGCGATCAGCAGGTAACTAACTTGATACAAATGATACAATAGAATATGCGCGAGCGCCGCGGTTCAATCCCCGGCCGCTCTTGCGTTGTCGTCTAGAAAAAGGTCGATCCACAATGGTCCCAATGTGTTAAATGCTTGTTCTCTAATGGTTACAGAATATATAATTAATTACGTTTACTGTAGTTGTTGTATATGTTTATGTGTAAGTGATACTGTGTTTCTGTGTGTATATATGAGGTGTGTGTAATAATGTAGTGGAATCCCCACATCACTCCCCCCCAGAGGCCGTGCCTACGGTCGATAAAAATCAGGAAATCTGACATGCCTACCGAACCTTGTAGTTTTCCGGTTTTCTAAACTGCCGTCCATGACTTTGGGGCTGCAATCAGGAGTGACGTCGCAAGGCGGATCGGTGTTAAGCATATAGGCCGGTTTCAGACGGTCTATAGAAACTGTTCTTTGTTTACCTTTAACGATGATTTTAAATACTTTATCACCTCTTTCTGTCACTTCATGTGGACCGGAATATGCAGGATGGAAGGTGCTTTTAGCCGGTCTTCCCTAAGGAATACGTGGCTGGAATTAGCGAGATCCTTATATATAAATATTTTATTTTTATTATGCCGTGATGCGGGACGAGGCTGCAGTTTCTCACAAACTGAACGAATTCGTGCAGTAAAATCCGTAATGTCAGTTGTGGTGCTTACTGTGCTTTCGAAAAATTCGCCTGGGAGTCTTAAAGGCTCGCCGTAGACGAGTTCTGCTGAGGAACACTGCAAATCAGCTTTGAATGCGCTTCTGATGCCCAATAGTACTAGAGGTAAAGATTCTGTCCAGTTGCTATCAGCGTGACATGTAATAGTTGTCTTCAGCTGTCGGTGTAATCTTTCCACTAGGCCATTAGAAGCGGGATGGTAAGCTGTGGTTCTGCGGTGTTTGAATCCGATTATTTTCAATAGATAATTAAATAAATCGGATTCGAACTGCCGTCCACGGTCCGTCACTATGTCGGTTGGACAACCAAATCTGGCGATGCAACCTGATAGGACCGCCTTCGCTACAGTTTCGGCTGTAATGTCTGCTATGGGGATAACTTCTGCCCATCTCGTGA
Source organism: Parnassius smintheus behrii (assembly GCA_036936625.1). Taxonomy (NCBI): domain Eukaryota; kingdom Metazoa; phylum Arthropoda; class Insecta; order Lepidoptera; family Papilionidae; genus Parnassius; species Parnassius smintheus. The sequence continues at coordinate 13,771,454 of JAUPFT010000027.1, read as the reverse complement.
AACGGTCTACTGCTGTTAAGCAGTAGCGGAAATCATTCGAGTATGGGAGTGGACCAATAAGATCAATATGCACATAGGAAAACCTGGCTCGTGGTAAATTGTATGTGCCTAAAGGTGCTGACACATGGCGGTTTACCTTAGAGCGCTGGCAGGCTAAGCACGTATGAGACCATTCCCGGCAGTCTTTTCTGACTCCTGGCCAAACGAATCGCTGTGCTACCAGCTTAGCAGTAGCGTTTGCGCCAGGGTGACTTAAAGAATGTAGACTGTCAAAAATAGCTTTTCGAAAACTTTTGGGAAGGAAAGGTCTTGGTATGCCTAAACTTATGTCGCAAAAAATTTTGACTTTGCTATCGGGCTCTTTAACTTTAATAATGCGAAGTGATGATTCATCGCCTAGAAGTTGTGATAGCTCAGAATCTGTGGACTGAGCTTTAGCAAGCTCTTTAAAATCCAACGGCTGCTGTATTTCATCCACGCGCGACAGAGTATCAGCAACGATATTATCCTTGCCGGATATGTGCTGAATGTCGCTTGTAAGTTGAGACACAAAATCTAGATGTCTATACTGACGCGGCGAACAGTTACTTTTCCTTACATGGAATGCATAACATAAAGGCCTATGGTCAGTATAGACTGTGAAGTGGCGTGCCTCGAGCATGTGGCGAAAATACTTAATGCCTTCATATATAGCCAGCAACTCATGGTCGTAGGGTGAGTACTTCTGTTGTGATGGGCTAAGCTTTCGCGAAAAGAATGCTAATGGCTGCCAGGCATCATCTTTGTACTGCTGCAGCACAGCACCCAATGCTAAGTCTGATGCATCCGTTACCAGAGCTAACTTGGCTTGGCAATCGGGGTGTGCTAATAAGGCAGCATTGCAAAGACTGTCCTTGGACTGCTCAAAAGCTGTTAGAGCGTCACCTGTCAGGTCTATAGCTTGTGAAGCCTTCACCGAACCAGTTAATAAGGCGTTTAAGGGTGCTTGAATTTTTGCGGCTTCTGGTAAGAACCGCCTATAGAAATTAAGCATGCCCAAATAACGTCTGGGCGCTGACTGTTCGGGGCTTAGGGAATTCTTTAATGGCTTGAACTTTTGACTCAAGTGGCTTAGTGCCTGCAGCTGAGATGTGGTACCCCAGAAACTGTACCTGTGATGAACCAAACACACACTTAGAGGTGTTCACCAGTACTCCGTACTGCTTCATTCGGCCAAAGAGAATATTGAGGTGATGTTCGTGCTCAGCAGCACTTCCGGAAAATACTAAGAAGTCATCTAAGTAACAGTAACAAAAATCCAGTCCTCTAGTCATTTCATCTACAAACCTTTGGAACGTTTGTGCGGAGTTCCGGAGCCCAAAGGTCATGCATGGGAACTCGTACAAACCAAACGGTGTGGTGATTGCCGTTTTCTGGATGTCATCCTCAAAGATAGGGATCTGGTTGTACGCTTTGACAAGGTCGATAGTCGAGAATACGGTGCATCCTGATATGTTGTGCGAAAAATCATGAATGTGTCTGATTGGGTACTTATCCGGTATGGTGCGTGCGTTGAGTAGCCTGTAGTCTCCGCAGGGGCGCCACCCATTGTCTTTTTTGGGAGCCAAATGTAAAGGAGATGCCCAGGGGCTCTCAGAAGGACGCGCCGTTCCGTTGCTCAGCATCAGCTCAAATTATTTCTTAGCTATTGCAAGCCTGTCAGGAGCTAACCTGCGAGGATGGCAGGATATGGGATTTCTTAGCTATTGCAAGCCTGTCAGGAGCTAACCTGCGAGGATGGCAGGATATGGGAGGTCCTGGCGTAGTGCGAATGTAGTGTACGGTGTTATGTGCAGAGGTGTGTGGTGTGCCCGCTGGTCATGTTATTTCCAGATATTTAGCTAAAATAGTGAAGTATCGTGTGACGCCGATAGGAACCTTAACAGAATTAATATTATTTACATTTTTAGCAATAAAAGCAATTGTCGACAAGGATGTTAAATTATCAATTAATCGTTTGTTTTTAACGTCTACAATTAGGTTATAGTGACTAAGAAAATCTACTCCTATTATGGCTTTATTTACGTCGGCCACAATAAAATTCCATGGAAAATTACGTCGTAAATTTAAATTTAAATTAAGTTGTAAATACCCATATGTATCAATTACACTACCATTAGCTGCTGATAATTGATAAGATGTCTTACTCCGTCGTTCGCGAAGTGCAGTACGCGGAAACACACACACGTCACTTCCAGTGTCCACAAGGAATTGGTTCTTGGAGTTTCGGTCAGTAACGAAGAGGCGACCCGAAGAAGTTAAGCAGTCGTCGGTCGCCATCACCGACTGCCTCGAGCGTTTCCCGACTTTCCGAAATCGCAGGGTTTGATGCACCGGTTGGCCTTATCTCCATATTTCGAGTGATACCAACAGGTTGGGTATCTTCTGTAGCTGGAGTCAGATCGGGAAGTTGAACGTCTGCGATTGCGGCTGCTAGAACGGTCACGCGGTCTGGAACGTCTGCTCAATTGCATGGTAAGGTTCTTAACAGCTGCTTTAAGCTCCGCTATTTCATTCACCATAGACTGCGTACTGGTATCAGGTGTCGATGTAGTACGCGAGGTTGTTGCGACTTGAAGTGTTGGAGTTACTATTTCATATACTCTGTCTGCTAGATCGGCTAAAACCTCCAATGAGCTAGTTGGTTGCGACACAATCAGCGTTTGGATGTTGTTGGGAAGTCGGCTGCACCATATGCTCTGTATAAAGTCCTCAGGTACCGAGGGACCTGCCAAGCTCTGCAGGTGTCGTAAGAATTGGGAAGGTTTCCGACTTCCCAATTCCTCGTGCATGAGTAACTGCTGAATCTTCCTTTCACGCGATGCTGGCAAGCGTTTAATCACTTCGTCTTTAAGTTTCTCGTATTTGTTACTAGAAGGTGGAGAAACAATAATATCTTTTACTTCTTTCGAATATTGAGGATCTAAATTACTCGTTACATAATAAAATTTTGTGGTATCCGATAATATGTTTGAAATTGTGAATTGACCCTCTATTTGCGCAAACCATAATTCAGGATCGTCCGGCCAAAATGGCGGTATACGTACGCTAACTCGATTAACTTACGATGTAACGTCGACGTGCGATCTGTGCTTGCGCCTTGTACATGGGCGCGTGGTAACATTTTGTTCTGATGCCGTTTCTGGCGATTCACTACCACTACTCATTGTACCTGTAGCGTCTTCTGCAGGGGTCACCAGTTGTAGGTCAAAATGGCGTAAGGCGTCGTAGGTTCAGTGAAGAAAACAGTTTATATTTACGTTCACAGTCTTTTAATAAGCCACGACACAAAGCACACTACAATAAAGAGTCAGAAGGGAAGCGAGCACAATAATAGTTACAAAGAATAACACAAGCAAGAAAGTACGAGATAGCATTAACAAATAAACTGTACGTGATTAGCCGCGGGCACAAAGGTGTTACAGGGGTCTAGTCGCAGAGGCGATCAGCAGGTAACTAACTTGATACAAATGATACAATAGAATATGCGCGAGCGCCGCGGTTCAATCCCCGGCCGCTCTTGCGTTGTCGTCTAGAAAAAGGTCGATCCACAATGGTCCCAATGTGTTAAATGCTTGTTCTCTAATGGTTACAGAATATATAATTAATTACGTTTACTGTAGGTGTTGTATATGTTTATGTGTAAGTGATACTGTGTTTCTGTGTGTATATATGAGGTGTGTGTAATAATGTGGTGGAATCCCAACAAGCGTATTTCTGCTGTGTTTCGTATAGTGAGTTTAGAGAACCGGAGATCCTTTTTACTGGAATCCAGGCATTCCATCTCAGTCCACGGAGTGGACAACGTATTTGCATTTTGATTTTTAATTGAGAATAATCGAGGATGTTCATAGGCCACAGCATCCACTTACCATCAGGTGTACAGTGTGCTCGTTTGTCACCCTTATTCTATACAAAAAAGATTTTATTTAAAGCACTCGCTTATAGTTATAAGCTTAAAGAAGACAAAATTATAATTTATCGTCGAGAACATTATGATATATTTTGCTATTCAAAGCGTGAGCGAGTTTATTTAGTTCGTATGTTGGCCATGTTTTATTACGTATCATAAATTATACGATGCGAGATTGTGAAGACGTTACATAAAAAGAAACTTGTTGTGACATGTTTGATTCCATTTTATTTCTATTCAACACACTTTTCCCATTGTCACTTATAACTGATTGAACGCTGTACAGGATGGAATACACTGGGGATGTAATTAGGGTTGCCAACCTGACTATATTAATGTTGCGTGCCGTAATTAATGCCTGGTACATGACGAGTCAACTTAAAGTTGACTGTCGGTATATCGAAGTGCTGAAGTGTTTGTACAGTAAGGCTACGATGGCTATCCGAGTACAGAACCAGAGTTCGAAACCTATCCAACTGCAGAGAGGTGTAAGACAGGTTATATCCCCGAAACTCTTCACCGCTGCGTTGGAAGACGTTTTCAAGCTACTGGACTGAAAAGGATACGGTATTAACGTCAATGGCGAGTACATCACTCACCTTCGATTTGCCGACGATATAGTCCTTATGGCAGAATCGCTGGAGGACCTTAGCACTATGCTCAATGACCTCAATAGTTTCTCCAACGGATAGGTCTTTTAATGTTCATGTCACACCTATGCCGGTAGTTGTTGGGAGCACTATGCTCGAAGTTGTTGAAAAGTACGCTTACCTGGGACAAATAGTCCGACAAGGTAAGTCCAACTTCGACCGAGAGGTCAATCGACGGATTCAACTCGGCTGGGCAGCGTTCGGGAAATTACGACACATCTTCTCGTCAGGTATACCTCAATCTCTGAAAACTAAATTGTACAACCAGTGCGTGTTGCCAGTGATGACTTACGGATCTGAGACGTGGTCCTTCACTTCTGGCCGTATGAGGACGCTCAAGGCCGCTCAGCGAGCTATCGAGAGGGCTATGCTCGGAGTTTCTCTGCGTGATAGACTCAGAAATTAGGATATCCGCAGTAAAACCAGAGTGACCGATATAGCCCAACGGATTAGTAAGCTGAAGTGGCAATGGACCGGCCATATAGCTCGAAGAATCGATAACCGATGGGATAAAAAGGTTCTCGAGTGGCAGCTTCGTACCGGTAGGCGTAGTGTAGGGCGACCCCCCACTAGATGGAGCGATGACCTTATAAGACATGCAGGAAGTCGATAGATGCAGGTGGCTCAGGACCGTGCTTTGTGGCATTACTTGGGGGAGGCCTACGTTCAGCAGTGGACTTGTGAAGGGCTGTAATGATGATGATGACATGGCGAGTTACCATTAACGCCATCTAGTATCGAGTAGCAGAACTAGGAGATTCAAGATCTTTCTAGAAATTTCCATGCTAGAACTTTCTACACCTATTCAGTCGGGACTGGTAGCTACTCGAACATTCTTGATGTTTCAGTAGAAGAGGCCCTATATAAGGCCGGTGAGGACCGTCACCGAGTCAGTATTTAAATGGCGATACAAGCGAATACCACGAAGCGATATAAGTTCAAGATCAGTAGCACAATTGTGTTTGATTAGTAGTGTGTTTTAAGTTGTAATTGGTGTTCGGTAATTAAAGTGTCAATTTTGGGAATTCATTCGGCAGTTGAATTTCGGCACCGTAAGTTGCTTTTTTCCTGATACTCGAACCAAACTTGGATTTCCAGAACACTCAAATGCAGCGCTTGAACTTTCTGGAGCGTTTTGGACTCGCCCTTGAAATTTTAAAGTGGACTTGCCCGTTTCTTTTTCGCTACGGCCGGGACGTGGCGTGGGTATCTTCTGGAAGTTGTATGATCCAAAGTTTCACACGTTTCGCTGGATAGACTATATTGTTATTGCTCGGAAGGACCTTAGGAGGACCTAGGAGGGTTTTAGGGCAAGGAAGTGTCCGCTGCGCTGCCCCAATGCGTGTTGGCGAAATTTTTTTATCTTATTTCTCACAAATGCTGGTTTCCGCGATGTTTTCCTTCACGTGGTAAATCAGCACTTAAAATCGCAATTGACAACTTCATTGGTGCCGGTGGGATCGAACACGGGTTGCTCACATACTTTGGAATTTACGGCGAGCGTTACTGAGCTATGACGGCTAATGGGCACTGTACTTCTATAAAATAGTTTCTATATTTTAATTATGATATTGAAAAGTTAACACCGTAAATATTTTATTAAAAGTTGGCAACCCTAGATGTAATAATTCCTTCATCAAATGTCAAAACCTCACTTGCAAACGTAGTTTTTAACTTTTTTTATAGAATAAGGGTGACAAACGAGCACACAGTCCACCTGATGGTAAGCAGATGCTGTGCCCATGTGTGACATCTACATTTATCCTGGATTAAGAATCAAAACGCAGAGGCGTTGTCCCCCATGAGGACTAAAATGGAATGCCTCATTTCCATTAAAAAGAGTCTCCAGATCTCTACACTCACCACACGAAAACAGCAGTATTAAGCTGCTATTTTACGCTGGTATTCTGTGAGAGCGTGTTCCTTCCCCGACCGAGCCGACCCATTCCTGCTACAACCATAATATAGCTGCAGCGTGACTCTACCACGTATAATTTTATTACCTCTCCTGATGTTTGGAACCAGTCCAAAATATTTCGTAACTAAGCGAACGCATGTCCATAAATTCCATTGAATAAAGGTTTTAAAATTAATCCGGTTATATAGCGGCTCACACGAAAATAACGTTGAAGTTAAAAGCTTAGGGAATTTCCAAAAGTTAGAATAAAAACATGAAGTTACAGCGTATATACACAAAAATAAAAGTACTCTAAAAAATGTGATATTCATTCTGTAAATTACAATATTAAGGACTTTATGGATACCCCTGGGAATGAGATGATCGCTACCAAGCCATTGAGTTTACCAAGCCATTTCTGTTTTGTTATTTAGTTTTGTATTGTGAGTTGTGTAACATATATTTTGTTGTAAACTTTTTAGTTTATTATGCAACCAGTGATAAATTAAACATATTCTTCTAATCCTAATAATCTTCTTATCTTAAAGATAACTTCCACTTTCGGTATTTAACTCTTGACCGTGAACCTCGTTCCTCTAACGTTCTTATTTATTTATTCAGATTCATTTCATATACCTCAGCATAGTACTGGTTTCTTTAATTCCTCTTTTACAGTTCGGGCAATACTTCCCAAGAACGCCTTGCCCGTCGTTATACGAAAACCACCGAATAAGGATACGTTTAAAAAACTGGTCCGGCAACACTATTTTGAGAAAAACTCCATTTGACCATCTATTTTTTTCTTTATATTTCATTGTTGTATACATATATGTAAATTCCATTAACGTCCCAAATTTTAACGACTTACTCCCTAAAGCTTCGAAATCACTCGGCTTTGATTTGTTAAACTAATCTTCCATACAATAATACACTCTATATAGCATTACAATCACTCTCAATAACGACAACAATTAAATAATAAAAAGTACTTATTAAGTTGCAAAAATTAGTAAAAACTGCACAGCGGTGTACGTTCTTTAATTCTTTTATCGCTTTATTTTATTATCCTTGCCCGTAATAAACTTGACTGTCGCCATCATACATACCAAACTCTCTAAGAAATCCGTTCTTTTGTTTACAAATTATTGTACGTGTAGACTGTTTAGTAGGAGTCGTGGACTATCTATACGTTATCATATTCTTAGTTTCTCACAGGCTTTCAAACTGTAAACTGTAAATATCCCTAAACGTGAATAAAGTAAGTAAAAAATGCAGTACAATTACTGGTGCAACAAAAGATGTCAGAGGAAAATAAGAGATTATACGCAATAGCATTCATTCAAATAATAATTGCTTATATGTAATTACTAACACTGGTCTGAAATAAACTTTTTCAAATACAAATTTTTCTTTGTTTCCACTTAACGACTATTCTTTATAACGTCAAAATATGCTCAGTCCCTTGAGTGTCGTTATTTATATAGATAGCACTATTTTTTATTTATATACATTTAAAATAAATAAATCATGAATGATTTATTTATTTTTATTATTTTTCTATATTTATATTAGTACGTATGCGTTTATATTTATTTACTACATATGTCTAGTCACTTTAATATTTTTCAGCACCAACCAACTTTTACTTGTCTAAATCGCCCAGGATTGACTGGTAGAGAATGTCATAAGCTCATAAGGTATTAAGCTCGTGCAATGTAGCCCTGAGATTAAAATATAACACAATAAAGATTAAATAAGTATGTTAATTCATTAATTAAACATAAAAGTGATTTTCAATAAGTATTATTTGTAAAATATATATTGAATATAAAGTTTCTGTTTCTGATTATACGTATTTACTGAGAGGGTTTAAGGCAAGGAAGTATCTACCGCGCTGTCATAATGCGTGATGGCGGAATTCAAGTGCCTTCGAAATATTTTTTTTATAATTTCTCCAGTAATGAAGGTTTCCTCACAATGCTTTCCTTCACCGCCGGGCACGTGGTAAATGAGGCGTTAGGCACATAAAATTGCAATTAACAATTCGCGTTGACCGGTAGTGGCGGTGTGAGAGTATCCACTGCCTCATATGGTCTGATGGGTGTCGTAAGAGGCAACAGTGGGAGACGGAAACAGAAAATGGGTAGTAGAATCATCTCACTGATAACAACACAAAATAATTTAAAAAAAAATACGGCTGACAGTCCGCTTGCCAAGCGTGGTAACTATGGTGAAATGCCCACTATGAGGCAAAAAAAAAAAAAAAAGGCCTGTGTTCAGCGGTGGACTTTTATAGGCTGTAATGCAACGAATGACGGGAATCGAACCCTGTATATTGGTATATTATATTTACGACGAGTGCTAAGCCTATAAGCTACAATGAATCTGTTCTTTAAAGCAAAATAATAAAGCTTGTAAAAGCAAGTCGCATTCCACTGAGTAAATATCTCGTATATTTTTTATAGAAGCTATTATGATTGTAGCACGAATGAGCAGGACCACGTTCTCACAGAATACCAGTGTGAAATAGCAGCTTAATGGTGCTGTGTTTCGTGTGAGTGTAGAGAACCGGAGACCTTTTTTACTGGAAACGAGGCATTCCATCTTGGACATCAGGAGTGACATCGCATCTGCGTTTTGATACTAATTCGAGGATAGATGTAGAAATCTACGGGCCTCAGCATCCACTTAACATTAGGTTATAACGTTCGTTTATCGCTCTTATCCTATATAAAAAATCAACAAGTTTTTCAAAAATTAAGAATTTTAACTGCTGAGACATACGAAGAAAACAAGTTATTAAAAAACTCCTGAAAAGCGATTCCCATTCCATTGAGAACATATCTCCTATATCACTGAGAATAATCACAAACCAACCATAAATAAGTACGTAATAAAAAACTCGCCGACCAAACAAAATGGCGTCCTTATCCTCAACACACAGCTATGATTGGAATGGACGAGGAACAATAGCGGTGTATTCCTTTGATTTTTATACTGCAGTGTACCTACCCTCATACAAAGGGGAAACCAATATTGCATCGACGCCCGCATATACGAGATATTCGGTTTACGTTCGCTCGAATTTCAGGTGTTTCCCGATTCAATTACCGATAAACACAGCTCGGAATCCTTACTTATATTATAAACTAAAGATGCACCCTGATTCAGCTGGCTGGATTAATTTGGCGTCATATACATTAAAAATAATCATCAGACTGTATTATACCAATTTATCGAATTTACAAAAAAAATCCTATTACCCTACATTACTCTTGGCATTGCTCTTAATCTTTTTTTATAGCATTGGGTGACAAACGAGCACATAGTCCACCTGATGGTATGTGGTCCATAGACACACATAGATACACATTTATCCTCAATTAAGAATCAAAATGCAAATGCGTTGTCACCCTTGAGGATTGAGATCGCCTCGTTTCAAGTAAAAAGGGTCCTCGGTTTTCTACACTCACCATAAGAAATACAGCAGCATTACTATTTTACACTGGTATTCTTTTCACAAGTTTATTAGTAATCTGTTTTTTCGTATGTCTTTCCGGTTAAAATTATTAATTTTCGAAGCACTTGCCGATATTTTTTATAGAATAAGCGTGACAAACGAACGTACAGTCCACCTAATGTTACATGGATGCTGTTGCCCATAGATATCTATATCTGTCCTCGCATTGAAGGTGGTTGCTTCCAAGCTGTTTCCAAAATAAATTTTGTAAATATTTTGTAACCATTGACACTGTAAATTTAAAAAAAAAGTCCCGCTAGGTTTCTTGCTGGTTCTTCTAAGGACAGAGGTTTTTCTTCTAACCAGTGTTTAATAAGAATTACTTGTAATCTATAACATAACATAAAACACTCACGCCTGTCACCCAGAGGGGTAGGCAGAGACTACGGACTTCCATTTGGCACGATTCTGACATACCTCTTTCGCCTCCTTTACATCCATATATCTACGCATACATGCTCGTCGGTTAAGGGTACTTCTAACGTGGCCCATTTTCAAAATATCGCCAATTTGGTCGATAAACTTTTTTCTAGGGCGTCCCTTTCCGACTCGGCCATTCACATCTGCCATATAAATTTGCTTTGTCACTCTTTCCTCATTCATTCTTTCTACGTGACCAAACCACCGAAGCATTCCTTTCTTAATCCTGGTCACAACATCATCTTGCATACCACATTTATCTCTTATCACGCAATTTCTCACCCTGTCATTCAGATTCAACCCTAGCATATTCCTTAAAGACCGCATTTCTACAGCATTTATTCTACTTTCGTGCTTCTTCTGCCACACCCAGCTTTCACTACCATACATTAAAGTAGGGACTAACACAGCATTATGAATTACCATACGTGCCTGTTTTGACACATTCTGGTTCTTCATAATAGAGTGTAGTGCCCCATTCACTCTATTCCCTGCATTTACTCGTCGTTCTATTTCCCTATCATATCTACCATCCCTGCTAAATACACATCCCAAATACACAAACTCATCCACTTGCTCAATTAACTCTCCTTCTATTCTTATTTCACATACCGTTTTGCTTTCTTCTCTTTCAAAAACCATCACTTTCGTCTTACTTGCGTTCACTTTCATTCCCCTTTCTTTCAATTCCCAGTTCATTAATGTAACCATCATTTGCAACTCTGCCGCCGATGACGCAAGTATGACTTGATCATCGGCATACAAAAGGCATATGACGGTTAACTCGACCATTCTTAACCCACATTCTTCATCTTTCAAAGTTTGCAAACACCGGTCCATAAATAGGTTGAACAGCCAAGGGAAAGCTACACAGCCCTGTCTGACACCTTTTTGGATGCCAAACCAGTCCGAGTAGACCCCATTGATCCTGACACAAGCACTAGAGTCCCTATAAAGAGACCTTAATGCCTGTATCAAACCAGCGCTCAACCCATATGAGTTCAGTGTTTGCCATAACACATTCCTGTCCACTCTGTCATAAGCCTTTTCCAAGTCCATGAACGCACAAAAAACTTTCTGGTTTTTGGCCAAAAACTTCTCCGCAATCATGCGCATGGAAAATACTTGATCTGTACACCCCATTCCCTTTCTAAAACCCGCTTGCACATCCCAAATTTTTCCATCAGTTTCTTTCATAACTCTTTCAATTAACACCTTAGCATACAGTTTACCCACAATACTAAGCAAGCTGATACCGCGGTAGTTTTTGCAGTCCTGCTGTGACCCTTTTCCTTTATATATTGGTACTATAACTGCTTTACACCAGTCATCCGGTACCCGTTTTAATTCCCAACATAAATTAAACAAGGTGTACAGCAGGCCTGCCACCACTCCCTCTCCAGCCCTTAGCATCTCGAGTGATACTCTATCATATCCAGCTGCCTTACCTGCTTTCATGCTTTTCATTGCTTTCATTATTTCATCTACACTTATCTCCATACCCCTTTCCACTTCTTTCGGAATTTCTAGTTCATTTAATTCATACGACTCTTCACTCATAAACACGCTTTCAAAGTATTCCTTCCATCTGTTTAAATTCGAAACTTCATCATTCAGAATACATCCATTCTCGTCTCTTATAGCATTTGTTATAGGCTGTTTTGTATTTCCCCTGGCAGTTCTTACGAGTTTCCAGAACATTTTTATGTTAGCCTGGAAATTATCAGATATCCTTCTATCATTCTTATCCGTTCTTTCTTTCTTTTTCCTTTCAACAACTTCTTTTACTCTCTTATTTAGACGTCTAAATTCTGCCTTTTTTCTTTCAATCTCATCATTCATACCAGAAGAATTACCAGCTTTGGTTGCTAGTAAATCTAACCATGCTTTCTTCTTTGATTCAACCACTTCCACCCGTACCTCATCATCCCACCATAACGTATTACTTTTCCTTTCATTTGTTCTCTTACTTACACCACATACTTCGGTGGCGGTGTCCACCAAACCTTTCTTAATATTATCCCACACAGTATTCAAGTCTAAATCATTCATACACAACTCATTCAAACATCTAATATTTTCTCTCAGTCTACATTTATACTTCTCTATCACATCTTCATCTTGTAACTTCTCTATTCTTATACGCTGTAACGCAGTGGTAGATACAAATGTCCGATGCCGCCAACGCTTGAAAAGACCATTAATTCGACATAAGACCAAGTAATGATCCGTCCCTACGTTGGACCCCCGGTAAACCCTTGTATCTACGACTGCGCTCCTCATTCTTTCATCCACAATTACGAAATCTATCATGCTTCTATCATCACCTCTTTCCCATGTATACATGTGAATCTTCTTATGACGAAAAAAAAGTATTCGTCACAAAAAGATTCTTTTCCGCACATACGGTGAGGAGGTCTTCACCATTCTCATTTATACTTTCATCACCAAACGTTCCCAATATCCTTTCATAACCAGACCTCTTCACCCCAACCCTTCCATTAAAGTCTCCTAACATAATAATATTTTCATTTTCCTTACATTTTGTCAACACCATCCTTACCATATCCCAAAACTGCTCTCGGATGTAAGTGGGCTTAGACATGTCTGGGGCGTATACCCCTAGTAGGAACAGCTTCTTTAAGCCCACTTTCATTCGTATCCATAGCAGTCTCGGGCTTACACATTCATACTCTTTCACACATCGTCCCATTCTTTCTGAAAGGATGAAACCGACTCCCTGGCATGCCCGTTCGGTCTCGCCCACACCAGACCAATACGCGGTATACGTGCCATGTGCAGTGGCATCCTTTCCCTTTCGTTTCGTCTCATTCACACATAACACATCTATTCCTCTGTCATTCATCATTTCGCATACTTCATCCATCTTATCATTCATTCCTCCACATACATTCAGCGTAGCCAGACGGGTTTCCGCAATCCACTTTTCGCCCCTCCGGGAGACAGAAGGTGACGGGTGGCGAACCTCGTCGCCGGTTTTTCTCCCGGAGATTCTTCGCACCCCTGCCCCATTTAAGGGGCGCCGGGAACTCGGGGCCATTTCTTTTATTTCTTGAGTCATGGTGCGAACAAGGGTTGGTGGTAGATTTTACGCCGCTACCATACGGCGAGGAGCCGAGTCCATTTTATCGGCTTTGTCGCTCGTTTAGCACCACCCGGGGGACACGTGTAGGGTGGGCCTAAGGTTAGGTGGTCGAAGCCTACGGACGCGAGCGACTCATCCCCCTTGTAATCTATATTGAATAAAAAATTATTCTATTCTTTACTATTCTAATTAGAATCAAAATGCATTTGCGTTGGTCGCCCCCGAGGTTCAAAATGTTATGCCCCGTTTCTAGTAAGAACGATCTCCGGAGAACGAGGGAGTGGGCGGAGCCCATGTTGCCACTAAAATGCCACTAACACGTCAATTCACACGTATAAATGTCAACACGAGATGTGTTTTGACGCTAGAATCGTTTCCAAATTTCGCATACAAATTATTTAGAAAATCTCAAATTGCACGCTATTTACAAATAAATATGTACTAAAATCCACCTGTCAACACAGCGAATCGGGTTCGTAGTAGTGATTAACTGATAAAACGACGTACTTGCTTGTATGTGTGCTCCCGGCGACGCCTATCGTCGTACAAAATAACGTTGACAGCCATTCTATTGTGTATTGTAGTATTCTATGATCCGACCCATTCGTGCTATGACTATAATAAAGCTACAGCGTGGCTCTACCACGCACAAAATTTTCATATTTTGTATGTTTTTATTTCGTGAAGTTTCATCGCGATCAGTTCGGCCGCTCCGAAAATTAACCCGGTCGGGCAAACAGACAGACCTTCGCAAGATCTTGAGAGAGATTCGTTATTTCAGAGCTACTGACGCCGTCATTTTTCATTATTATTATTTATTCGTAATATAAATGTATAGATATATGAAAGTATGTTTGTTGATTTGTACTTTTTTACGCCTCAAAAGGGCAACGGATCGAAGTGATTTTTTGCATAGAGATATAGTTTGAAGGCCGGATAGTAACATTAAAAAACGGATTAATAGATTTTATTAAGGTGCGTGTTTGAGCAAAACGCCACGCTAGTCGTTATTTGTGAAGTCTTCAAGAGCTATCTGCATATTATCAAAAAGATATATCAATTAATAAAAAATCTATTAAATTTCTATATAATCTTGATTCCATAATAGCCAATTAAAATTTTTTCAAAAGGAGTAAATACTTGATGAATCTCCCTACAACATGACAATTATATATATATATATATATATATATATATATATATATATATATATATATATATATATATATAAGCAATTTATTAATGATCATTACATTATTTAATTTTTTAAAGGACTTAAATTCGATTTTACACAGAAAATATTTTATATATAATAATAATTTATATAAGAAAATATTATTTAAGTTGGGCGTATTTCTTACGCGATATATTGTAGCGAGAGCACGTGGAATGTAGGAGCCGAATGCTCGACTAAGTTTTAGACTATAAAATATAGATGTTTAGATGCTAATAACTTATATCGTACGCTATGTTTCTGTAAAACTAGGGCCGATGCAGGTGCAAAGATAAAAACTTTTGCTAGCATCATAAACGGAGCGGAGTAAAAGTCTAAAGCGCGCGCTTTTGCTATACATGTATTTATCTATAGAGAATTTAGCTGTTAGTGTTTTTTTACATCTTTTAGACAAATTCAGATTTTTGTTATTTATAAACCTTGTTTTAGATTTGAGATAGATTTCAAAGAATCGTTTTCTTGCGCCATTGAAGCTCCGCTCCAATAAAAACTATTTTTTCATTATATCTGTAACATTTCCAAAAATTATGAAAATTAGACTAAGTTTAGCTTCATAGAATAATAAAAGAAAAGTTAAAATGTGTAAAAACTCTAAGAATACAGCACTATGTTTGTGTATATTACATAACCATAGAAACCAAAATCTTTTATTTAAAACGCAACTTTTTTATTATGGAATGTAGAGATAAGGAGAACAAACTATGTAGAAAAAAGTGTCCGTAGAAAAGCGCTAAATAAGGGTGGCGCCACTGTAGCTAAAGTGTAGATTTTAAAGAAATTTTTATAGTTTTTTATTGCACAGAATTTCACCATAATTCTGTGTATAATAAATCACCACAAATATTAAATTTCTCAACTCAGCACACTTCACTCCTCCGACAACAACAACAACAACGACAACTGCTAAGTTCATTTGATACCCTCTAGCTATTTCAGCGCTGTTGTGGAGAGTTTTTAAACTGTTATTTACCGCTTATAGATAGACACTTTGGGAGATTGTTCTCCTTACCTCTTTACTCCACGTTTTTAATGATGATGACATTGTGTGACCACCTAACAAATAAGTTCACCTCAGTGTCAACTAGAGACATCTGTTGAGCCGTTGAGCGTAAGATTATTAGCCTTCAGTGAACTACAGTGAAGTTATTTCTTACACAATATTTATAATTAAGAAGTTGCGTTATAAACAAAAAAATATCGTTTTTTAGAGTATTTTAATACACAAATCGATTTTGAAGCGGTTTGGGTATTAATATTTTGCTAATTTTTCTCTATTTTTACCGACTTCAAAAAGGAGTGGTATTCAATTCGTCTGTATGTTTTTATGTGTGTTACCTCATTTCTTTTCACTGGGTGAACCGATTTTGATGATTCTTTTTTTATTTGAAAGCTAATGCTTCTCATGTGGACTGACCCATTATATTTAGCGTTACCTTTAAAAACGCGTATTTAATTGACTTCGAATACATTGATTTGGTTACTGAAGTCGGTTGTACAATTTTTTTAATTTTACCACTTGCAAATTTTTCTACTTTCAGGAATATGTGTATTTCTGTTTATACATTTCTAATATAATTAATATCACATATAAATAATGTTTCTTAAAGAAACATTTACCCTTAGATTTTCCTAACAAATTAACTTCTCCCTCTGTAAAATCTGCAAAATGTTCCACCTCATTTCAATATGCATTTCAATATCATTTAAGTATGCCCTCATTCTTGAGCGTGTTTCCACAGATAGAATATTGTAATATGTAAATACTTATTTGAAACACGATACTCTTCTCTTATGTCTCTACCACAGATTATAAATTGTTTTTTTTATTATTTAAGACAGGTGTACTATAACTTGAATACTCAAAGACTATAACCATTACAGCCTGTAAAACTCCACTCCTGAACATAGGCTTTCCCCTTAAATTGCTGCCAAGCTAGCAGACGAGTATGCAACTCCAGTTTGTTTATTAATTTGAGAGCATGTATTAAGAGCATTAAATTAATTAAAATCTATGGAAATTCAAATCATATCCACCCTACTTTACGAACGGCAATAAAACAATAAATTTAGTAGGCATCTTTAACCTTATTACTTCGCAGGGTCACAGGCTAGGGTGGATATGATTTTAATTTCGACAGATTTGAATTTAATAATTTATTTAATTCAAAATTATTGTTTTTATTTTTTGTAAAATACCAGTGCCTGAAAACTAAGTTGTACAACCAGTGCGTGTTGCCAGTGATGACCTACGGAACCGAGACGTGGTCCATCACTGCTGGCCGTATGAGGACGCTCAAAGTCGCTCAGCGAGCTATGGAAAGGGTTATGCTCGAGGTTTCTCTGCGTGATAAACTTAGAAATGAGGATATCCGCAGTAAAACCAGAGTGACCGATATAGCCCAACGGATTAGTAAGCTGAAGTGGCAATGAGCCGGCCATATAGCTCGAAGAACCGATAACCGATGGGGAAGAAAGGTTCTCGAGTGGCAGCCTCGTACCGGTAGGCGTAGTGTAGGGCGACCCCCCACTAGATGGAGTGACGACCTGGTAAGACATGCAGGAAGTCGATGGATGCAGGTGGCTCAGGACCGTGCTTTGTGGCATTACTTGGGGGAGGCCTATGTTCAGCAGTGGACTTGTGAAAGGCTGTAATGATGATGATGATGATGATGATATTATATGTGTATACTATGTATGTATACTATACAACGTGTAACAAAAACTCTGTGGTTCCCGTTAAGTGCGTTATTAGAATCAGTATTCAAGCGTAAAGATTTAAAAAAAAGACATTAAAAAAATTAATTTTAATTTAAAAAAAATTACGATACAAATTGTATGTGGTTTTATTTCCTCTATCTCACATGAGTATCGGTAATGTGGGGTCTTTGACAAACCTCTTACTCCTCGGCCAATGTAGAGATAATAAAACCACATACAATTTGCAAATTATTTTTTTTAATTAAAATGATTTTTTTAAATGTTTTTTCGAAAAAATCGTTTGAATACTGATTCTGATAGCGCACTTAATGGGAGCCACAGGGTTTTTGTTACGTGTTGTATATGTATACTATATATGTATACTATATATGTATACTATATACGTATACTAAAGATCCGCCCGGCTTCGCATCGTTCGAACCGTTTTCGAGTTTTAGCGGGACCAACAGACAGTAATTGATTTTTATATAAAATAGGATATGTGCTCCGTTGGTCGAGTGGTAGTAAACGCGACGGCTTATCATGAGGTCCCGGGTTTGAATCTCGGGTCGGCCAAAAAAATATCAGTTATTGAGTTTTTCCGTAAGAAATTCTCAGTAGCTGCCTGGAGTTAAGAAGTTGACGGTGTCCACCCCCGTGCCTCGGAAAGCACGGAAAGCCGTTGGTCCTGCGCCGGATCTCTTTCTGGTCGTGGCTGTTTACCATTCCATCGTACTATGAGATTGAGGCTATAGAGAGTTCACCTGTACAAGCGCATACACTCTTGCACTACAATCCTGTCCTGCGCCCATGGCTAGTCTCCGTTGAGGCTGGCTACCGTGACCGAAATTCGCTCTAGAGGACATTATTATAATATTATACATAATATATATTTTACGTGGTAGAGCCATGCTGCAGTTATATTAGTAGTATAGTTGTAGCACGAATAGGTCGCCTCGAACGGGAAAGGACCACGCTTTTACAGAATACCAGCGTCAAATAGTAGCTTAATACTGCTGTGTTTGGTATGGTGAGTATGAAGAACCGGAGACCCTTTTTAGTGAAAACGAGGCATTCCACATATGTCCTCACGGATGACAAGGCATCTGCATTTTGATTCGTAATCGAGGATAGATGTAGATATCTATGGGCCACAGCAATCACTTACCATCAGTTGGACTGTGTGCTCGTTTGTCATGCTATCCTATAAAAAAATTGATTTGGATTCAAACACCCTCAATAATTAAGCTACTGAACCTCTCAGATGTAATAAGTGAGTGAGAGTGCTCGTAAAACTTAATCTAACTTTACAAACTAATCATCGAATAAAAGTTCTACTGCATCTTGCGGATTATTCAAATTAAGGAAATTTCAAATTATTCCATTTTATTACAAGCTCTTGAACAGTGTTGCTGGAGCGCGGGTATTCAATTCCACAATTCTCAGTACAAACATTGTTAAGTAAATTATTTCCATCTTTTATTAGCACAGTGGAGTAGCTAGGGGTCAGGTCATGGGGGGCAAAGCCCCGAGAGATTTAGGTAAATTAAAGTAACAAATTAACTTTTTAATGATATGAGTAACAAGCAGTAAAATTAAAAATTTTGTCGAAGCGACTTTAACGTAAATAAAATGAGAACATCATCAATGTAGTCTAAGTTAATTAAATACGCATTAGTAAAGATAACTCAAAAACTTCCGGTCAGATCTTGATCAAAATTATAGGGGACCACACGAGAAGTACCAGCTTTCAGATGAAGAAGAAGAATCATCAAAATCGGTTCACGTAGAAAAACGTTCTGGGTAATACATTAAACAAAACATATGGTCCTTTTTGATGTCGGCTAAAAATGCTAAACACAAACTAAAACTTCTAGCTTCTAAGCTTCAACCATTGGTTTATATATTATTTTTGTTAAATTTAATGGCTTAAACTGAATACACCATGAAAATTAAAGGAGGGGGGCAGTTTTGGCTCTAATGGCCCCGAGCGGCAGCAATCTTGAAACTCCAAGGATTTTTATAATGCCTATTCATTCTTGCCTTGATAACACCTATATTGTAGGTAATCGGACCATGCTGCTGCAATATTATTCTTTCAAGTTGTAGCACGAATGGGTCAGCTCGATTGGGGCAGGACCAAGCTGTCACGGAATACCAGCGTTAAACAGCAGCAAAAAAGAGCAGCGATATGTTGTGTCGAATTCCTGATGTGGAGAACCTCAGATCCTTTGTATCTTTTAAGTAACCGTTTAACAAATTTAAAATATGCTATTAAGTAAAAGCAAAGTTACAGCCTATATACGTCCCACTGCTGGGCATAGGCCACCTCTCATTTCTGAGAGGGTTTTAGGGCAAGGAAATGTCTGCCACGCTGCCCCAACGCGTTGTGACGGACGGACAGGCATGCAGATTCCTCACGATGTTTTCCTTCACCGGCGAGCGCGTGGTAAAAATATACTATTATTGTAAGCAAGTGGTTACATTGTGTTGCAAAATAAACTTTTTTTTTTGACAAAATAATCTGACAAAACTCAGACAGGATTTTGACTCGCGAGAAATTAATATGAAAAAGTAGGTACTTAGAACCTGGCCAGATTAGGCGTTTTACGCGCGAGTCGACTCACGCGTAGATACTCGCGCTTTTCCGAGATACTAGAGCTATATATATTCCGTCCAGATGATGACGCGCGTTTCCTGACTTGCGCGTAAAACGCTGGTAATGAGCGAGACTCTCGACTCGTGCGTTCTATGCGCGAGCGCCGCGCGAGTCGAGACACTCGGTGCCATTACTGCGTCCACTACTACGCGCGAATCCATAGATTACTGTGTATATACCGCGAATTCACAGAGTGTGGACGTACTACAAAATGGAGCGTGATAACTTCGATACCGAACTTTTTATAGACGAAATTAAAAAAAGAGTAACCATATGGGATATGGAATCTTCAGACTATTCCAATAGAGTAATAAAACGTAGGAACTGGGAAGAAATAGTCGAATTTTTTGTGAACCTGGCGATTCCGAGGAAATGATAAAAGCTTTAGTTAAGGAAAACAATAGTTTATTCAATAATATTATTTGTTAGACAACATTAATTCGTAGAATGGCTAGTACATCAAAATTACAAGTTACGCTGCGTATGTTAGTATGAAACACTGTCAAAGAACTCCTGTTCTGATTAATTCGATTAACTAAGTTTTCTGGAGTGTAAATCATTGAAAACAAAAACTAATCAATGTCGTCAGAGATAGTATCAAGCATAACTATTAATGATTGAATATTCAATGGCGCATATCGTAATTACATTCAGTTGATTATTTATCATAAGCTTGTATTTTGAAGTCGGTGAAATTACAGTGTTAGTGATGTAGAGATTTAATGAATTACGACGTAGGTACGGTAGTGTAAGTTTGACTGCCTCGTGGGTCTAGTGGTTGTAGTAGTGTGACTGCTGATCATGAGTTCTTGGATTCGAATCCCGGGTCGTGCCGGATGCATTGCGAATGTGAGAGTCTTCAATATGGGTGTTCGTAACTAGACCAACTTTTTTTTACTATCTGTAACAAATCTTCTTTAGTGTTGTTATGTTTGACAGGGATATTCTTTATCTCAATACTAGCCTGGTTTTGAAATCTCTCGAGATTTTCCACTTTTATTTCAAGGGTCTGTATATAGGCTAAATGCGTTTTTCTTTGAGTTTCCATTTTACACAATCGATCTTTAATTTCATCGTACTGTTTTGAGATAAAGTCCATGGATATGATAATATCACCATTTTGTTTGTGGGTGTCACTAATACTTCTTAGAATTGTAATTTTTTGATTTTTGAGTGTATCAAAAGATTGCATTTTTATATAATAATAAAAGTAAGTAGCGAAAAATCTTTAACAATCGGCTGCACCATTTACGACTTACTAGATTTAACTGAGCGATGGTTTCAAGATACGTAGCAAATTACGAACTCACGAATCACGTAGCGCGTAGCGACAGTGGATGCTACAGCACCAATAACAAAATCCACATCTACCCTCAATCACATCCAGGGTGAAGGGGAATTATAGCTGATACAAACATATATTTAATCACCTTACATCACCGTACTACTCTATATTAGAATAATATAACGTAATATTATTATATTATAGGTTTAATTGAAAAGAATATTAATGGTTTAAAAGTTTGTTGAAATAAAACCAAAGGCAGTCCTAAAACTGCTGACAGAAGTGAAAGCTCAATACACAGGCCGCTATACTGCATAGCAGACACGCTCATGAGTCATGAGCGGCGTAGTAGACATGCTCGTGGCGGCGTAGTAGACAAGCTCGTGACGCTGTAGTAGCAAAGCTTTTGACGCCGTAGTAGACAAGCTCGTGACGCCGTAGTAGACAAGCTCGTGACGGCGTAGTAGACAAGCTCTTGACGTCTTCCGCGCAAGCAAAACCCATCACGTGCATATCAAGGTCATCGATGACGCGAACCCATAAGTTTTTCCCCTGTCAAAAAGCGCTCAACGCGGCTAAAGAAGTTTTCACTTCAAAATTAACCTACCTTTTTATATTTTCAGGTGCAATATAATAAATATTATATAGCCTATGTCACTTCCACAATTAAGATTAATCTAAGGACATATTGTTGTGTGAATAAGTCAACTAACGCCATCTAGTGTCAGGAACGAAGAGCGAGGGGAGCTTTGCAGAGAATGACAAAACAAATCTTTCGACCGACAGCGCCACCAGAACTAAGTTTCTAGAAAATCTATACTCGAACTCTCGGTACCTTGCGCGTGTTTACTTGAACATTCCGGATATTTTGCTAATTTAAATAAATAGGTGGCGCAAGATGCGATCGAGACAGAGTTGAACTCAGCGACACAAGCGAAGCTTCGGAGCGGAATAAAGTGAATTAGTGTGTTTAATTATTAGTGTTTTAACTTCAATTTGTGTAAAGTAAATTAAATTGTTAATTTAGGTAATTTTATCGGCAATTTTTATTGTCACGAACCTCAAGCTCGTAACAATTGGTGTCAGAAGTGGGATAAAATAATGCCGATTTTACCTAAGGAGGAAACGGAGGGTGTCCGTACCCGAAGTCAACGCCAGCAGGAGACGGACCAGAGGAGATTTGGTGGTGCAACGCCGCAGATGTCTGAGGGCCAGCCGCCGGCCACGGAAGCCGGTCCGTCAGCAGCTTCTACGTCTGTGGCACCTGACTTAGGTGCTCTGATGGTGATGCTGCAGGAGCAGGCTCGCCGACAGGAGAAGCAGGCTCGCCGACAGGAGGAACAGGTCCGTCGGTCCGAAGAGCAGCTGAAGCGCGGACAGGAGGAACAGGCCAGTCAGTTGAAAGAGCTGCAGGAGGAACAGGCCCGCCGACAGGAGGAACAGGCCCGTCGGTTGGAAGATCAGCAGGCGGAACAGGCTCGTCGGTCGGAAGAGCAGATGCTCCTCATGAAGGACCTTCACGCTACCTTTGGGAAAGAGATATGGCAGGTGAAGGATAAGGTTGCTCAACACGACAACCGTCTGTCGGAAGCTGAAACCCGAATCGAAGAACACGAAACCCGAATCAACCATGTGAACCATCGGGTTGACAACGTGATGGCTGACGTGAAGAAAACGCTGAACGACCTCAAACTTGGGGATGGAACTGCAGCCCCCGCAGTAGCTACTACACCTTCGCTACGTGGGTTCAAGGTGCCACCATTCGACGGGACTTCTTCCTGGTCAGCCTACAAAATCCAGTTCGAAGCTGTTATGAAGGCGAACGGCTGGAATAAAAATCAGGCCATGACTGCTCTCACACTAGGCCTGCGCGACCAGGCCTTAACAGTTCTGGAAGCTCTCGGTGAGGAAATGACTTATGAGCAACTCCTTGAGGCATTGGAGGCGAGATATGGCGACGCTCACCTGGAACACGTCTTTCGTGCGCAGCGTAAAGATGGCGTGCAGCGCATCAACGAAAACCTGCAGCAGTAGGCTCTAGAGGTGGAGAAGCTGGTGCGAAAAGCATACCGGTCTGTACCTGCGCTCATTGAAGGGAACCTGGTGCAGACATTCATCGACGGCATCCGTGACCTGGAAGTCAGAGCTGCTGTGAGGCTCGGGCACCACGAGACGCTTAAGGACGCCTTGGCCCATGCACTGGAGGTAGAAGCCGTGCGGCAGGATCATCGTTCCCATCGCGTTAGGGAGGTCGCAGCAGTTACAGTTCGCGACCGCAACAGAGGATACAGCCCTAGGTGCTATGGCTGTGGGGAAAAGGGCCATCTTCGATCCAGCTGCCATAAGCAAACACTAGAAAGGGACGGTGAACGATCTCAGGAGGGTAGTGCGGCCAACAGCACCGCCCAGCAGCAGCAGGGAAACGAGTAAAAGCCAGAACTGCGGGGCGGGTGCTGGCTGATGTTAAAAGAGCCCCAAGGATCTCGATCTCACAAACCCATGATGGGAACAGTCTAATCATCAAGGGCGAGGTCAACGGAATGCCGTGTAAACTGACCATAGACACTGGAGCCTCTCGTACGATTGTTAGTTCCCAACTTATAAGTCAGTTCCTTGGGGACTCCGCATACAACCGAGAACGCATTAATTTGGTAACAGCCACCGGTCAGCGTATACCCGTCCGTGGAGAGAAGGAGATGGAGTTGAAGCTAGGCAACGTGATCTACCTGCATAATGTCATCGTGGCTGATATAATGGACGACTGCATCCTAGGCCTAGACTTTATGAGGAATAATTGTTGTGAGATCGACGTTAAGCAAGGTGTTTTGAAATGTGGACAGGAGGAACTTTTTATGGAAGGTGCGTTACCAGGGAACGTGTACAGCATTAAGAAGATTGTTCTTCCGCCGAGATCGGAAACGATTGTTCCGGTTAGTCTTCCCCGAAACGCTGGGCAAGCTCACCGTTGTGTACTTGTGGAAAGGGTAAACAATGACCTTCCATGGAAAGTAGCTCGAACCTTGGTCAGAACCACTGACATCTCAAGAATACGTGTGCTGAACCTTTGCGACCGGGAACAGATTATAGAAAAAGGCACACTGGTTGGCACTTGTGAGGAAGTGGATTGGTTACGTCGGTGCCAATATATATCGAGTGGGACCCCCAGCAAGGATTCAGAAACGAGAGTGACCACACTTTTGGAAGACTGTCGCAGTGTTCTCTCCCCGAACGAATTGGTCAAGGCGAAGAAGTTGTTACTCAAGTACGCCGATGTATTCTCATCAAACGATGCTGACATAGGAAAGACTGGTTTAGTTCAACACAAAATAAACACAGGTGAGGAATTGCCTATCCGTCAGCGGCCAAGAAGATTGCCGGTAGCACGTGAAAAGGAAGTGGAAACCATGATTGAAGGAATGGTGAAGGATGGTGTTATTGAACCTTCCTCTAGTCCACGGTGTTCACCAGTGGTGCTGGTGAAAAAGAAGGATGGCAGCATGCGGTTCTGTGTTGATTACCGCCGTCTGAACGACGTTACAAAGAAGGACAGCTATCCCTTGCCAAGAATTGATGACACGCTGGACATGTTTACAGGAGTAAAATGGTTTAGCACGCTGGATCTAAAAAGTGGCTACTGGCAAGTTGAAATTGACCCTAAGGACAAGGAGAAAACTGCGTTCTCGACGGGAAAGGGTCTGTGGCAATTCAAAGTAATGCCGTTTGGGTTGTGCAATGCTCCAGCAACGTTTGAAAGGCTGATGGAACTTGTACTTACCGGGCTAATTGGCGATGCCTGTCTGGTCTACTTGGATGACATCATCATCGTGGGCCGTACGTTTGAGGAACACCTTTAAAACCTGGAACACGTGCTTATGAAGATTCAGAGTGCCAACCTCAAGTTGAACCCGAAGAAATGTTCACTATTCCAACGGCAAGTTAACTTTTTGGGGTTTGTAGTATCGGAAGAAGGTATCCGCACAGATCCAGAGAAAATCGCCGCTGTCAAGGATTGGCCGGTTCCAAAAGACAAGACGCAGGTTAGAGCATTTTTGGGTTTGTGCTCCTATTACCGGCGATTCGTGAAGAACTTTGCAGATATAGCCAAACCTCTGCACAAGCTAACCGAGGAGAAGCGACATTTCTGCTGGGATGAAAGTTGCAATATCGCATTCCAGGAGCTCAAGGACCGTCTGTGCAAAACACCTATTTTGGGATACCCTGATGCAAGCAAAGAATTTATAGTTGATACAGACGCAAGTGATATAGGACTTGGCGGTGTTCTGTCTCAACGGAATGGTGACCAAGAGGTTGTGATAGCGTACTTCAGCAAGTCGTTGTCAAAACCGGAAAGGAACTATTGTGTCACAAGACGCGAATTGCTCGCTGTGGTAAAGTCGTTGCAGCATTTTAGCAAATATCTTCTGGGACGAAAGTTTCACTTACGAACTGACCACGCTGCACTAAAATGGCTATTGCAGTTTAAAAACCCAGAAGGACAAGTTGCGAGGTGGATCGAACTACTGCAGGAATACGACTTTGAGATCGAACATCGCAGCGGGAAATCTCATGGCAACGCAGATGCATTGTCAAGAAGACCTTGTCCTGAGGATTGCAAACATTGTACTAGGCAAGAGAGTAAGGAAGTGTTATCCGTGAGGATGCTCAGGGCAGACCACCTCAGCAACGAGTGGAAGGACAGCTTACTACATGCACAGCAGGAAGATCCGGACATCAAGCCGATTCTGGAATGGATAAAGGACAGTGCTCCCAAGCCCAAGTGGAGTGACGTCTCAGCAATGAGTTCGACCACTAAAAGCTATTGGGCCCAGTGGGACAGCTTGCTGCTTCAGGATGGAGTTCTGTGTCGTAAATGGGAAAACGTTCGGGGAGACAGCTGTCATTTGCAAATGGTTGTCCATAAAGCTAAAGTACCGGATGTTCTACAGCTGTACCATAATGATTGTTCAGGAGGCCATCTGGGAGTTAAACGAACTCTACTGAAGATCCGAGAACGGTTTTACCGGGTCCACTGTCGAAACGATGTCGAGGACTGGTGTCGCAAATGTACAAGTTGTGCGGCTGTAAAGGGACCTCAGACTCGTAGTAGAGGTGCATTGAAGTTGCACAATGTGGGTGCACCATGGGAAAGAATAGCCATTGACGTGGCGGGGCCGTTTCCGGAGAGTGAAAGCGGTAACAAGTATTTCATGGTTGTGATGGATTACTTCACTAAGTGGCCAGAAGTCTTCGCCATTCCAAATCAAGAAGCTTCAACAGTTGCATATAAACTAGTTCATGAAGTCTTCTGTCGTTTTGGAGTACCTTTAGAGATTCACAGCGATCAAGGAAGGAATTTTGAGTCTCAAATATTCCAGGAAACTTGCCGAGTTATGGGTACTCATAAAACAAGAACGACTTC
This sequence comes from Parnassius smintheus behrii, assembly GCA_036936625.1. Taxonomy (NCBI): domain Eukaryota; kingdom Metazoa; phylum Arthropoda; class Insecta; order Lepidoptera; family Papilionidae; genus Parnassius; species Parnassius smintheus. The sequence continues at coordinate 13,744,615 of JAUPFT010000027.1, read as the reverse complement.
TTATCACCCGCAATCTGATGGAATGGTGGAACGATTTAATCAGACATTGGAGAGGTACCTAGCAAAAGTTGTAGACAATCGGCAACGAGATTGGGACAAGCACATACAACCGTTTTTGTTGTCATATCGGAGTTCTGTTCACGAAAGTACAGCAGTGACACCAGCTTTCGGAAACTTTGGAAGAGAATTACGGCTGCCTGCGGACCTGATCACCGGGATACCACCTGATGCCCCACGCAGTATAACCGATTATGCAAATGACTTGCGGAACAAAATGAATGACATTTATGAGCACGTCAGACAATCGGGCCAGCAAATGTCTGAGAAAATGAAAATCCGGTACGACCGCAAAATGAACAATAAAGGGTTCAACGAAGGTTCATTAGTGTGGTTGCACAATCCAGTCCGCAGCAAAGGGAAATCTCCTAAGCTTCAAGCTAAATGGGACGGCCCGTACCGGATTGTAACGAGGATCAACGATGTGACCTACCGGATACAGAAAGGCGCAAGAGGGACTCCTAAGATCGTCCATGTGGATCGCTTGGCGCGTTATTATGGGACCGATAATGCTCGGGACGAGCATGTCTTAGGAGGGGGCAGTGTTGTGTGAATAAGTCAACTAGCGCCATCTAGTGTCAGGAACGAAGAGCGAGGGGAGCTTTGCAGAGAATGACAAAACAAATCTTTCGACCGACAGCGCCACCAGAACTAAGTTTCTAGAAAATCTATACTCGAACTCTCGGTACCTTGCGCGTGTTTACTTGAACATTCCGGATATTTTGCTAATTTAAATAAATAGGTGGCGCAAGATGCGATCGAGACAGAGTTGAACTCAGTGACACAAGCGAAGCTTCGGAGCGGAATTAAGTGAATTAGTGTGTTTAATTATTAGTGTTTTAACTTTAAGTTGTGTAAAGTAAATTAAAGTGTTAATTTAGGTAATTTTATCGGCAATTTTTACTGTCACGAACCTCAAGCTCGTAACAATATCATATGTTAAATTCCATCAAGCAGTTAGAGCTACAGAGCATGCATAATACACTCGAAAAACCTTCTCCTTCTTGGGCGGTCGGGTACGAAGAGAAACTTCTTTACGATTACATATTATTCTTATTGTTTTAATATTTTACATAAATAGGTAAATAATACTCACTCAGAATGCAGGTGGTGAAACATTATAAGTAAACGTGACGTTTTTTCTTTAATACCGTACTACATTTCTCCACAACGTCGACAAAGAAGTTTCACTTCAAAAAGACTCAACTTTTCTTGCCAATTCTTCTCTGAGAAGGTCACGTTTTCGCGTTCATTAGGGATTTAGACAAATCTAAATTGAATAAAAAGTATTGACTTTGAACTTGAAACAAGTCGACTTTTGCCAAATTAGGTACTCGTGTATTTGCATTTGATTTCCAAATTATACCTATCACTTTGTACTATTAAAATAAATTCAGACAAAAACGAAAAGTACGTGCTCTAATTTTTGAAACGCTACAAATATAAATATGACTAGATTTTTTATATGATAAGGAAGACAAACGAGCAGACAGTCCACCTGATGGTATGTTGTTGCTATGTACATCTATCCCCGATTACGAAATAAAATGCAGATGCATTGCCACCCCTGAGGACTAAGATGGAATGCCTCGTTTCCAGTAAAATGAGTGCTGCGATTCTCTACACTCACAATACGAAACACAGCAACATTAAGCTGCTATTTTACGCTGGTATTTTATGAGATCGTAATCCTTCCCCGGTCGAGCCGACCCTTTTGTACTACAACTATACTACTAATATAGCTGCAGCACGGCTTTTAAAAATGATTCTTTATTTGAACGTTAATGATTCTTATTTTAACCTGTAAAAACCGAATCCTAACGTTATTTACATGATAGGGCCACAGCGCAGCTGTATGTATCCCCTTGTCATCCCCCTATGAGGCAATCTATGGGGGAGGCCTATGTTCCGCAGTGCACTTTAATAGACTAACGGATGGTTCTATGGACGGTAATCTACCAGGAGCACATGACCCACTGAGAGGTGAAATTATTAAATCAACAGTAATATTACAACTATGGCAAGTATATCCCCTATGAGGCAATCTATGGAGGGAGGCCTATGTTCCGCAGTGGACTTTAATAGACTGTAACGAACGGATGGTTGTATAGACGGTCATCTACCAGGAGCACATGACCCACTGAGAGGTGAAATTATTAAATCAACAGTAATATTACAACTATGGCAAGTATATCCCCTATGAGGCAATCTATGGGGGGAGGCCTATGTTCCGCAGTGGACTTTAATAGACTGTAACGGATGGTTGTATAGACGGTAATCTACCAGGAGCATATGACCCACTGAGAGGTGAAATTATTAAATCAACAGTAATATTACAACTATGGCAAGTATATCCCCTATGAAGCAATCTTTTGGGGCGGCCTATGTTCCGCAGTGTACTTTAATAGGATGGAACAGTAATATTGAAATGACTTCCTTTCATTGAGCTTAAAGGTTATATTCATGTCATTGTGACAGGAATAACCATTTTTAAGATTTGTGTCTGTCTGTCGGGTTATTCCGTTTATCCACCCTAAGAACTCAACTCTAGGGTGGATACTCGGAATCGCGTGTTCGTTTATCTACCCAGACGGGGTGGATAATCGGAATTCGTATATTATATTACTTCCGATTTTCCCCCTCGGCTGTGTAAAGTTGTTTATAAAAAATTATAGAAGCTGGTCCAAGATTGGACTGGAAGCTGCAGCACGGCTTTTAAAAATGATTCTTTATTTGAACGTTAATGATTCTTATTTTAAAAATCGAATCCTAACGTTGTTTACATGATAGGGCCACAGCGCAGCTGTATTGCAATATATCCTCTTGTCATCCCCCTATGAGGCAGTCTACGGGGGAGGCCTATGTTCCGCAGTGGACTTTAATAGGCTATTAACAGACTCCGAGTGGTTTAGTGGCGGAGAAATGAAACTACTTATTGATGAGCAGACGGAAACGGACGGAATCGCGTGTTCGTTTATCTACCCAGAGGGGGTGGGTAATCGGAATTCGTATATTATTTTACTTCCGATTTTCCCCTCGGCTGTGTACAATCGTTTATAAAAAATGATATCTTAGTAGACATTAGCATACATATAAAAATAAAATTACATACATATTTCTTGTTTAACCCTTTAGACCCGATGGTGTTTATTTTGGAAATTTTCTACGTCATGTTTTTTATTGCACTCTATACATCATTAAGTGCTAAGAAAAAATTCTAGAAAAAATCCTAGGTTTATAAGTAACCTTCACGATCGTGAGTTTCATGTACAACTTGAATACTCACGATCGTGAGGGTAATTTTAATTGTACGTTTATCTTGATAGTTGGATGGAAAATAAATTAATGTTTACTTTTTTACGAACTTAGTACTTTAATCAGTCATTCTAGTATCAGTACACATTATGAAACTTTCTACCTAATCCTTAATTCTTAAAAAATCAACATTGGTAACAAAGGGCGTAATTATTCTTTATAATTTGCAACAAAACAAGAAAACTTCCAAAACTGAGCAAAGTGATATAATTTTAAAAACAATAAGGAACTATCAAAGTTATGGCTTTTGGTGATATGATTTAAAACAGTCTTTTCCATGTGAGATGCACAAATATGTATCACATTTTCGCATCGTATATTCGTGCGGCTGCCACAAGTTTCATGCCGACACATCCTTGGGGTTTTAATTTCGTCAAACACTGGAAAATGATCATAACCACCATATGTTTTTGCCTCAGAGAGTTTATTCGTCGGTCTGTAATGTCTTTGAATTGAAAAAATGCGATACAGCAGCCACGAGTTTACAATGGCCATATCAAGAAAATATATCAGCGTCCATTTTCTAGTTTTAGTAAAAGTTCTATAGTACTCCATCTGCTGGTCTAGTACGTCTACTCCATCCAAGTACTGATTGTAACGCTCTATCAGAGCGGGAACATCCACGTAAGTCTTCCTGCTTTTATCCCATTATTTTCCTAAAGATTTAGTAGACGAGGCGGTGCGGTTGGACGCCATTAAAACAGACTTGTTGGCCTTCAATTTAAAAATAACCGTTGGTTTGCAGACATACGCTTGACTTTCACCTCGAGTCATCCCAGCGTCAGTTTTAAATTTAATTGCTGCACGGTCAGGGATTCTATTGATCATAATCGTTCCAGTGGTGTAAAGATATCTCTTGTGCATCTCTTCGATCAATGCGACAGTAGTAAAATATCTGTTACGGTCAATACAGCTTCCTGGTGGAGTACTCTTGCTCAAATGGAGAACTACAGAAGGACCAAGCCCGAGTGGCTTTTCCAAACATTGTTTTAGCCCCCCGATAAATTTCAAGATCAAGCATCAATACTTCACTTGTGGTCAGTACGAAGTTTCTAAGTACAACTGTCTGTGGCTTGTTTCTAACTACTTGACGAAGACTGCACATACCAGTAAATGGCACCATTTGTTCGTCAATCCAGTAAAACCCGCGGACCCTGTCAAGTTTGTTGCAAGTAGCTTTTACTTTGTTTATCATCGGCCGTACCTTCCACAACGGATTGGTTCTTTCACTTGGCGGAGATTCTGAGTCAACAACGTGCAGTGCATTACGAATAGTTAAAAATTGGTCACGAGTCATTTGCTTGCTAATAACCTCCAATCTCAATCCTGTTCTCCAGTACATTGGGATACGAGGGTAAGGAATTTATCCAATGATAATGTGAATCAAAAGCATTTTGGCTATATCGACTGCAGTAGTTTTAAGTTCGTGGCCCGCTTTTCTGAGGTGATACAAGTTTGTGCACCCGGATATGTCTTCTAAAATATATTTGTCAAAGTAGTCACTAAAATATTCCATAGAGGGCCTCATAGTAGATACTGGCAGCGAAGGATAGTCATGACATGAATCTTGGAAAGATACCTGTTTCCAGATTCGCTTGCGAGGAGCTAGACACGTATTTCTTTGGCAGCGTTCAACTGTTGAAGTTGCGAGAGTGTCAGGGCGAGTGTTTGGCTCGGGATCCAGCTCAAGTTCTTCTTGGGTATCCATGCCAGAGAACAATTCGTCAAAATTGAGGTCTTCCAGGACGTTTGGTTGAAAATTGACATCATATTCATCAAAGTCCTCAATTTCAGAAAGGTTTCATCGCCATTTAAACCCCGACCTAAAATCATGATAAAACATATAAATTTTAATGAAATTCAGGCAAAAATAAACAAATAACGGTTGATATGTTTTGAATTTATTTCTCGCATGCACAACCGAAGCCACACAATCGTAGCAGTCAAACTTTACGACTAAATTGTGTCAAAATTGCAATGAAATCCATCAAACTAAATTAACTCACTTATTTAATGTTCTTTTAACTTGTAATTTACATAGAAACACTATACATTAGTAAACAAATAATACGAGCAACAAGTACTTACCCGTGACACTGCGAGGGTCTTTCATCAAGGCTCACATAACACCGATCGCCCGCCCCGGCCTCGCGATTTTGTTAACGTATGCGAGACACCCGCACAGTCGATCGCTGCCGGTTGCGTTCACAAAAAGTAAACAATTTGGCGCCAGAATTTTTTAAAAGTAAAACTCACGCTCGTTTCAGCGCGAGTGTAAAGGGTTAGTGATCAAAACTGAAAAACTTTTATTGTTCAGTTCGAGTGAGTCAGTCAATGTGACATAATTTATGTAATTTTAGAGATATCCTATGATGGAAGAAATGTTTTACTGCAATTAATTTCGAGTATATTTTATTGAAGTAGGTATTTAAATTAAATAAATATATTGTTAATAATATAAACACAGTATTAATAGTAGTACGGTACTTAACAAATTTTAAAATAATGTCTTATGGAGAGACGAATTGATACTGGATATACAATTACGTCTACTCAGTAATTATATTAGTGTCGGTCATTTTCTGGACATATTGCAGAATTTATAAATTACTTATTATTATTATTAAAAACAAAGAAGTTTAATTTGGTTTAAATTAAATACGCAATATGATATTTGTTTAATTTTGTGATTATTTAAAATTAATGAATAATATGTTAAAGTATGATAGGGAAATAGAACGACGAGTAAATGCAGGGAATAGAGTGAATGGGGCACTACACTCTATTGTGAAGAACCAGAATGTGTCAAAACAGGCACGTATGGTAATTCATAATGCTGTGTTAGTCCCTACTTTAATGTATGGTAGTGAAAGCTGGGTGTTGCAGAAGAAGCAAGAAAGTAGAATAAATGCTGTAGAAATGCGGTCTTTAAGGAATATGCTAGGGTTTAATCTGAATGACAGGGTGAGAAATTGCGTGATAAGAGATAAATGTGGTATGCAAGATGATGTTGTGACCAGGATTAAGAAAGGAATGCTTCGGTGGTTTGGTCACGTAGAAAGAATGAATGAGGAAAGAGTGACAAAGCAAATTTATATGGCAGATGTGAATGGCCGAGTCGGAAAGGGACGCCCTAGAAAAAAGTTTATCGACCAAATTGGCGATATTTTGAAAATGGGCCACGTTAGAAGTACCCTTAACCGACGAGCATGTATGCGTAGATATATGGATGTAAAGGAGGCGAAAGAGGTATGTCAGGATCGTGCCAAATGGAAGTCCGTAGTCTCTGCCTACCCCTCTGGGTGACAGGCGTGAGTGTTTATGTATGTATATGTTATGTATGTTAAAGTATGAATAATATTTTCTGTTGAACTGTACTTGGGGTGGAAAGGCGGAACAACAATCAAAAAGCGAATTCCGATTTCCATCCCATCTAGGATGGATAAACGAATAACCGTTTCAGAGTATCCCTACACCCTGGGGTGGATCTCTTAGGGTGGATAAACGGAATAAATCTGTCTGTCTGCCCGGGCTAATCTACGGAATGGGTGAACCATTCGTGACGAAACTTTACGAACATATAGAGAGCAAAGCCAGAAGCTATTTAGGATACATTCTCCGAAAAAATTGAGATTTTTGAAATGTATACTTCTTTAGAATCTTTGTTTTGTAACTCGTTGAAATGAAAAAGCGACAACAGAAAGAGACAAACAAATACATCTATAGGAATTAGCCTGCGAGAGAATGAGATGGAATACAGTATACAGTGTTTCCTTTTATCTCAGTCTCCTCTTTATAAAGTACGAATAGGTCGGCTTGACCGAGGAAGGAGCACGCTCTCACAGAATATCAGCTTAAAATAGCAGCTTAACGCTGCTGTGTTTCGTGTGGTCAGTGCAGAGATCCGGATACCCTTTTTAACTGGAAACGAGACATTCCATCTTAGTCCTCACGGGTGACAACGCATCTGCGTTTTGATTCTTAATCGAGGATAAATGTAGATATATAGATGAGACTATCAGGTGTTACCATCATGTGGATTATGAGCTTAGTTGTCACCCTCATTTTATAAAAAAAGTGAATGCTTCGTTCATTTTACCCGGGTCGCATCAAAGCACTGATGTGCAATTACATTTTTTTAACGTTCCGGATCAATTGAACAATAGGACCTACGAACAAATAATATAGTGATGTCCAAAAACCTACATAATCAAGCGGGTCTTACAGATTACAGAATACTGAAACACGAAATGATGGTTTGTAAAACGAATCAACACATTAATGATCGGGTCTCTAGAAATGAATGAGTGACAGATCGTCTACGCCACATTAATCCTATCCAGGTAAGGCCCGGGCCAGTAATATAAATATTATGTTTAAAAGTTTCTTGATTACCTTAATACAGTACTATGGATTTACCAATAATCCAGGTCTATCAGTACGTATACGCCGAGAGTTATACAGCTCTTACAAAGCCATATATCTTCCTAACGACTACAGATTGAGTGACGGTTTTGTAAAACTACTCGCCCACTAGCGAGCTGTACTATAATATTTACGCTACGATTTTTGAAATCATAACAGAACTAGATTTTTTTATAGAATAAAGGTGACAAACGAGCACACAGTCCACTTGATTGTAAGTGGATGCTGCGGCCCATAGACATCTACATCTTGCCTTGATTAAGAATCAAGGTGCAGATGTACGTAGTAGAGTCACGCTGCAGCTATATTATGGTTGTGGCGTGAATGGGTCGGCTTGACTGGGGTAGGACCACGCTCTCACAGAATATCAGCGTGAAATAGCAGCTTAATACCGCTGTGTTTCATATGGTGATCACATCTTAGTCCTCAGGGGTGACAACGCGTCTGCGTTATGATTCTTAATCGAGGATAAATGTAGATGTCTATGGGCCACAGCATCCACTTACCATCAGGTGGACTGTGTGCACGTTTGTCACCCTTATTCCATAAAAAAGACGCGTTGTAATAATGTATACCTACGTGAATGTTTAAAAATTTAATTCACTAACAGGACTCTTTTTTGGCTCGGAGCCGGTCTGGTTAGGTTTACATATTTCTGCGCTATTGTGTTCTCTCAAGTATATGTGTAGAACTTGTATAATTAAAAGCTGTGAAGCGCAATGCAAATGCGTTGTTTTCTCTGAAGACAAAGATATTTCATCTTTGTCTTTGTCAACAATGCATTTGAAGCCTTCTTTGTTTTAAGTTGTATTTGAAGCGACAGTAGCCTAATGGCAGGGCGCGGACCGTGAACTCAAAAAGATCGTGGATTCGAATCCGCCATTCGACTACTGGCGTGAACCACTCGTAACACAAGCAATTTAAGCTTACCACAAGTGGTTAAGGGGAATATTAGTAATGTTTATAGCATTGTTAATATTCTTTTAAAAAAAATTGTCCATTGTTGGCATTAGCCACATACCATTATGTGAAATGTTCAAATAAGGACTAATGTGGAATACCTTAACTCCAGTAAAAGTATCTCCGGTTCTCAACACTCACCAGAAGAAACACATTAGCATTAAGCTGCTATTTTACGCTGGTATTCTGTGAGGGCGTGGTCCTTCCCCGGTCGAGTCGATCTTTTCCTGCTACTACTAATATAGCTGCCTCATTGGTCTAGTGTTTGTAGTAGTGCGACTGCTAATCATGAGGTGCTGGGTTCGAATCCTGGGTCGAGCCAAAAAATCAATTATTGAGTTTTTCTCTCAAAAAATTCTCAGTAGCTGCCCGGAGTCAGGAAGTTGGCGGTGTCTCACCCCCGTGCCCCGGAAAGCACGTAAAGCCGTTGGTCCTGCACTGTCCCATTGGATTATGAGAATGAGGGAATAGAGTAGCGGCCGATCTGAAAGTCGAGACCATCACTGACTTCGTGGCCCGGTTAGCGCGCGGCATGTTTGACCGTGCCGATAACGGGCCACACGAACACTTCAACGGCTTTGCGCCGTTGCACACCCGACCACCGGACGGGCGACCTCTTCCAAGAAAACTCCTCTCTATATGTGATTAGAGAGTCGAGTAACAACCCACAATGCCGCAGAAAGGCCAACTTAGACTCAAATAGATTACCTCTACAGATTACCTCCTTTTCCCGTAGTCGGTGAACTACGGGAAAATTATTCTTATCCGGCTACATTACAAATGTAGCAATAACCATGCCAAGATAGGCTAAAATTGACTGCCCCATAGTTATGGGATATGAGGATATCCGGGTAATGGGGTATACCCCGGGGCCCGATACCTACACGTACCTAGGTGCGTGAAGAAGACAATTAACGAGGGAATAGAAAGTGCACCTGTGCTTGCGCATACACTTGGGCACTATAATCCTGTCCTGCGCCGATAGCTAGCCTACGTGGAGGCAGGCCGCCGTGGCCGAAATTCGGTCTGGAGGACATTAATATAGCGACTACGTGGCTCTACCACGTATGGAAGGGGATATTCTTACGCAAAAAAACGCAGCGATATAGCTACCAGTGGATTGGTGACCTAACAGACGCAATAAAGAAATAGATTGCCCCTTGTTTTTACGCATCACTAGTTTATTATCTTTGTACTCAAATACTATACATTATATATCTATATAAATAAATAGAATTAACGTGTCTGTTTGTAATGTAAACAGTTCTTTACTAAATACATATGGAACTATATAGAATAGTTATAGTAAAACAAACTATCTTATAATTTTTACCAAATTCAAAAAGGAGGAGTTATTCAATTCGACTGTATGTTTCTTTTTATGTGTGTTACTTCATAACTTTTCTGTGGGTGAACCGATTTTGATATTTCTTTTTGTATCTGAAAGCTGAGATTTTTTTAATAAAGACCTGATCAGTACTTTTTTTAATTATCTTTAATAATGCGTATTTAATTGACTTCTAATGTATTGATTCGATCATATGGAAGTGAATTGTCTGTGTGTTTGTTCCGGCTAATCTCCGAAACGGCTAAACCGTTTTTGAAGTGGCTTTCACAGGCAGATTGCTGATGTTATAAGGACTAACTTAAACTACCTTTATTTTAGACAAATAATTATGGTTCTGCGCGAAAAAATTAAAAACCATGAAATTTAATTGTAATAAATTCCACGCGGACCAAGTTGCGGGGGAACAGCTATATACTGAATGATTTTATTACCGTCTGGCACTGATATTTTAATATTTTTTTTACTTTAATATATTTTTTTTTAAAAACATTACCCCTACACTAGGATTTTCTCCTGTATCTTGGGGGCAGTTTACAAACATAAATTGCACAGGGACAAACATCCAGACCCGGAACAATTATTTGTAGGACATACAAATACGTGTTCCGTGCGGGATTCGAACCCGCGATCCCTAGCGCAGCTACTCATTGCCAAGCCACTACGCCACGGAGTCGTTTAACATATTAGGAAATTAATCTTTCAAGAAATACTACTAATCACAATAATATTTTAAATATAATAATAATTTAATAGGTAATGTCAAAAATGACAATAAAATAATACTATACCGATGTCACCGTAACCACGTAACTCACAACAGACACGACTTAATTATATATTAACAAAACTTACCTTAATTACATAATAATAATAATAATAAATAAATAATTTGTTAAAAATACACAAAAACCGATCTAAAATTAAAAAGTAATCCCGATAAATGGTTACGCTGCGTTTCTGAATGGTTTTCCCCAGGACAGAGGTATTTTCTGTAACCGTGGTAAATTAAGCATTAGTTCCTTTTAATAAGTATTATTTATAATCTACTAATGATCTGGATACAGCAACAGCGCCACCTACTGAGTCCAATTATGCCTACAATCTTCGCGGAAGTGCAAGCAATACGTTGACAAAGAGCTACCGCAATCTGATGAACGGTATGACAGCTCATAAAATACGAACAAACAAATTAATTTGTATATATTGAATATTGAATAAAAAAGCTTGTATTTCTAATTAAATAATTTCACACAGCGGTATTCTTATTCTGGTATTCTTTGAGACCGTCCTTACCCCAGATAGAGACGACCCACTCGTGCTAGTATCTTAATATAGCTGCAGCGTAGCTCTACAACGCTCAAATAAAATATCATGTAATATAACTGTACACTCGTGTGTACTTACATGAAAAAATAAGAGCTTAAGAATAGAAGCCATTTTCTTTCATCAACAGTCCGTAATCCCGCCATCTTATTTCATGCAAATTATCACAAGATGGCGCTGGCTTACTCCACAGAGAAGATGTTATTATGAATGTGTAGATATAATTTAAAAATATAACATCGTCATTTCTCTCTCCAACCCCGTAATGCTTTGAGAGTTGTTTTATGTTAATTAACACTAGATGTAGTCCGCCATTTTTGAAACTAATGGCTAGAGTTGTTCGGGGACTAAACAGAAAATGTGTTTAATTTATTTTGAGGTCGTTAATGGCCTTCATACATATCAACATGTCTTGTTGTGAGTTTTTAGAATTGATTTTTTTTATTTGACACAGTTTACTAAACACGTAGCTTGGTAAAAGTCTTTTTTTCTACCACTAATTTAAAAATACCTTTGTCATGAAGATAACCACAATGCAACCCGGCAAACATTTTCAAAGTGGCATTTTACATTTATTATACTTTATGAGGGGTCCGAAAATATTAAAGTAAAGTAAAGTAAAGTTACAGCCTATATACGTCCCACTGCTGGGCTCAGGCCTCCCCTCATTTCTGAGAGGGTTTAGGGCAAGGAAGTGTCCGCCGCGCTGCCCAAATGCGTGTTGAAGAACTTCACATGTCTTCGAAATATTTTTTTTTCTTATTCCTCAGACTTGCAGGCTTCCTCACGATGTTTTCCTTCACCGCCGAGCACGTGGTAAATCAGCACTTAAAACTACAATTAACAATTTCATTGGTGCCGGCGGGGATCGAACCCGGGTTACTCGCGTTCTGTTATATTTACAGCGAGCGTTAACCACTGAGCTACCACGGCTCTCGCTAAATATTATTGTAAAAAAATAAGTATGTAATTCACACGTGGTAGTAGTGAAACCTTCATACAACTAAGAAGCTTCGTGAGAATCAGACAAACGCAGAGTATCAATAGTGGGATAATTGTAGGGTATATGTAATTGAAATATAAATATATTTATAATAAACACTGTATAATAACCGTGGAGTGGCGGAGTAAGTATCTACTATCCCACATCGTTTTTTTTTTAATAGGATAAGGGTTACCAACGAGCACTCAGTAATATCTACATTTAACCTCGATTAAGAATCAAAATGCAGATTCGTTGTCGCTGAGGACTAAGATGGAATGCCTCGTTTCCAGTAAAACGGGTCTCCGGTTCTCTATACTCGCCATACGAAACACATCAGCATTAAGCTGCTATTTTACGCGGGTATTTTGTGAGCGCGAGGTTTTTCCCCGGTCTAGGCGACCCATACGTGCAACAACTATACGGCTAATATAGCTGCAGCGTGGCTGTACCACGTCCCGTTGGTGTCATAAGAGGCGACAGAGGGAAATTGTAACAGGTGATGGGTTGTTTGAGTTGTTATCAGAAAGATGCTGCTGGCATCTTTCTGATAACAACTCAGAATATTAAAAAACTGCTGTTGTCAATGTGCTTCCCAAGCGTGGCAACTATGGCAAAAAACCCCATGGGGCAGTCTATTAGCATATGCCCATGGAACCATAGGCCTATGTTTAGGAGTGGACTTTCACGGGTTGTATTGGATGGCAATAGCGACAAGGATATTAAACTAGTCATAATTACGGTATCAGAAGGGATTGACTGCTGATTCAGCATTAAGTCCGCCGTTTGTAATCCTTTTCTTAAGATCTAAAATGAAGTATAAATAAATAAATATAATAGATGGATGAATGGATGACTCTATACTGTATTCTATCTCATTCTCTCGCAGGCCGAATCTTATAGATGTAAATTTTTGTCTCTTTTTATTGTCACTTTTTCGTTTCATCGAGTTTCGAATCACACCGTTCCTAAAGAAGTTTTCACTTAAAAAGAGTAGATGGATGAACGGATGACTGTATACTGTATTCTATCTCATTCTCTCGCAGGCAAAATCTTATAGATGTATATGATTGTCTCTTTTTATTGTCACTTTTTCGTTTCATCGAGTTTCGAATCACACCGTTCCTAGAGAAGTTTTCACTTAAAAAGAGTAGATGGATGAACGGATGACTGTATACTGTATTCTATCTCATTCTCTCGCATAGATGCTCTCTTATAGATGTATATGTTTGTCTCTTTTTATTATCGCTTTTTTATTTCACCCAGTTTCAATCACAATGATTCTAAAATGTGAATGTAAAACTGTAAATCAGCACTTAAACGTCCAATTAACAATTTCATTGATGCCGACGGGTATTAAGCCCGGGTTGCTCGCGTACTGCTAAATTTACAGCGTGCGCTTAGCCCCTGAGCTAACATGACTTTCCACAACCTGTAATTATACTTCAATACGGCAGTAGAAGCACTGGTATTTGACATCAGAAATAATAATAATATTCCTAAGCAACTACGGTATGATACCAACAACCTTTAATTATACCCAAATAACACAGCACTGGAAGCACTGCTATTTGGTGACCGAAATAATAATAGTTTTCCTAAGAGCGCTTGTCACTACACAGTAATTTCACAGTTCGTAATGTCATGTCAGAGGCCCAGTGTTGCCAACTCGGTGTCAAGTCAGGTAAGCTAAATCGAATTTAAACTTAAAAACAGTAAAAACTTACACAAAAAAACAATAAGTTTGAAGAAATTTTTACATATTTAGTGAAAATTTACGCAGTAAAAAGTTTGAATCTTTTGACAGTTTTGAGTTGTTTTTTTTTTTTAAATAGAATAAGGGTGTTAAACGAGCACACAGTCCACCTGATGGTACGAGGGCGGCACTGAAAATTTCGGTAATCAAGGAAGACACAACATTACTATTTAAAAATGTATTTATTGCTTTTCGAATTATTCTCCGCGAATTTGACACATTTTCCCATACGATGGAGCCAATCGTTGAAGCAACCATTCCATTCGGAAGTTGGGGTCTCCAAAATGGCCGTTTTGTAGGCGTCCACAGCTTCTTCAGGTGATGAAAATCTCTGTCCACGCAATTTATTCTTTATTTTAGGGAAAGTATAGAAATCATTAGGGCTTAGGTCGGGGCTGTACGGCTGATGGTCTAATAATACTATGTTTTCTTGCTCTAAAAACTCTTTTGTTCTCTGTGCGGTGTGAGAACTCGCATTGTCGTGATGGAGTATGCTGCGGCGGTTGCAGTTCTCTTTACGGAGTTCAGAAACGACCTGTGGCAAACAAATGCTAGCAAACCATTCGGCATTAACCGTTCTTTGTTCCTCAAGAGGAATAGTCGTAACATGGCCGTTTTTGGAGACAAACGTGGCCACCATTTTTTTTGCAACACTCCGAATAATTTTTGTTGGCTTTAACTCATTATCCAGGATTCGTCACTTGATACGATGTTGTATACAGCATTTGAGGATCCTGCGTGGAATCTTTCAAGAGTTCTGACGCACGAAGTAACACGAGCCGCTTTTTGCTCTTCGCAGAGCGAATGCGGTATCCATTGGGAAAACAACTTTTTTACACCTAATTGTTCATACAAGATTATTTGTATTTGACTCTTTTGAACTTTTGTCTAAAGTTGCATGAATTTCGCGGTATGTCACATGTCGATCTTTCTCAATCAGCTTACGCACAGTATCAACGTTTTCTTGGGTGACTGTAGTTTTTGGACGACCTTGACGGGGATCATCACTGAGCTTGACACGTCCACGGTGAAATTCAGCAAACCAGCGATAAATTGTGGTTTTGGATGAGGTTTCATCACCAAATGCAGAAATCATCCGATCGACACACTGTTTTTGTGTTAAACCACTTCGAAAGTCATAATAAATCATCGCTCTTGAATTTTCTCGAGTCAATTCCATTTTCTCAACGACTAAACAAGTTTGACAAAACCTTGTGACAAGACCGAGAATCTTTTTTTTAAATAAGTAAATGGTATTCGATTTTTAAAACCAAGGAGTTTTCAATCAAAAAGATTTTAATATGACAGGAACAGTGGAAATACTCCATTCCCGATACTTTTAGTGCAGCCTGTGTAAGTGGTTGCTGTGATACATAGATATCTACATCTATCCTCGATATCGACTCAAAATGCAAATTCGTTATCACCCATGAGGACTAATATAGAATGCCTCGTTTCCAGTGAAAACGGTCTACGGTTCCATACACTCACCAAAACGAAATACAGCAGCTTTAAGCTGCTATTTGACGCTGGTATTCTGTGATAGCGTGGTCACTGCCCGGTCGAGCCGACCCATTCATGCTACAACTATACCAGTAATATAGCTGTAGCATGTCTCTAGTCTCTACGACGTAAAAAAATTAATATTATCACAAACTCAACAACCAGAATATCGTAAAATTTTTAAAGAGTTATCGTGACCACTTACAAAATCAACATCGAGACGTCCACATAATCTATTTTTCAAGCCGTTTTTTTTTTCAAAGTAGCAGTATAAAATGATTTTTTAGAAAATATTACATGGAATGATTAGAATGTTTTCTTGATAGACTGCAACTTATGTTATCGTATAATATGTTTATGATAGAGGCATTTAAAGAACACAATATTGCTTGAATTTGACGTGTCGAGAGTAAAACACTACCTAATAACGCTTTACGTTATAAGGGGTGCAATACGGGTTTAAAGATTATAAAGCAACAAATGATAACAACGAAAAACTCGTTCCAGAATGTCAAAATAAACAACAAGAACGATAAAATAATGAATAATCCACAAAAACACACGATCGTGCATACAATATGGTGTTTTGCTATTTTTTCGTATAAAAAAAAAATATTACGAATGGTAATTTTGCCGTGTAGTGCATAAGCGGCCTACGTCCACTGAAATGGATCAAAAACAAAGCTTGAGGTAAATAATTCTGAAGTCGCGTCTTTAATTATGTATGCTTTAAATATTTATTTATTTATTTATTTATAAACTTACACGTAACACCTTAAGCTAAAGGGTACATAGGGCGGACTTAATGCCATGTGGCATTCTCTGCCAGTCAACCCTGGGTGGCAAGGATAATTGTTGGCAGGTGCGACCATTATACGTAAATAAGTGCTTATACACTAAAATATACGTATATGCAAATTACATACATACACATTACATTTAAATATACACACATATAGTATCAATATACGTACAATAATACATACATACATATATATACATATATATATATATATATATATATATATATATATATATATATATATATACATACATACATACACATATATACATATATATATAATATAATGTTTGAATAATATATATTGAGATAAATATTTGAAGTAAAAAAGAAGAAAGAAGACAAAATTAAGGAAAAATAATGTTAATTAGTAGTTTCCTTCAGGTAATGTTTTCGGAGAAGAACTTTGAAAGCTTTTTTATTTGTGGCATTCTTAATATCGTTGGGGAGGGTGTTCCAAAGTTGTATAGCTTGTATCGTAAAAGACGACCTGAAAAAATTTGACTTATGCTGTGGAAACCTTAACCTCAGACGGTTTGACTGTCGGGATGTTCGACCGTCGATCGGATGAAAAAAATGAAAATTATCCTTAAGATAAGAAGGTGACCTGGGATCGTTTAAAATTGAATATAGTACAAGTAAAATTCTAGAGCATCGCCTTTGACGTATAGGTAGCCATTTAAGCTTTGAACGATAGGATGATATGTGGTCATACTTACGTAAACCAAAAATAAACCTTATGGAATTATTAAGAAGGCGCTCCAACTTGTTTAGAAGATTTTCTGACAGATCTGGGTAACATACATCGGCATAGTCGATAATAGGTAGAATAAGGGAATGAACCAGCATTAGCTTGGTTTTGACGGGTAGGAAATTTTTAAGACGATAAAGGGAACGCAAGGTAGCAACAACTTTACGACTAACTTCAGAGATCTGCAATTTCCAGGTCATAGTTTTATCCATGTACAGGCCAAGATTTTTTATGGAATCACAATATGGAATCAAACTTCCATTATAAAATACAGGAGAGAGATATCCATAATCAACCTTAGCCAATAATTGCGAACTTCCGAATATTACAACTTTGCATTTGGCAGGATTAACAGAAACGCCATATTTACATGACCATTCTCTTAGAGAAATATCTTATCACCGCTTTCAAAAGCTATTTTTTTTTATAAAAGTTGTGACCTTTTTTTAGTTCTATACAATTGTTTGTTTTAGTATTATATACATTTTTATAGAATAAAGGTGACAAATGAGCACACAGTGTACCTGACGTACAGTACGATAAGTATGCTGTGGAGATGCTGAGGCCATAGACATATACCTTCGTTTGAAAAGAAAATACAGAAGATGCTTCGCCGCCCCTAAAGACTAAGTTTGAATGTCTTGTTTCCAGTAAGAAGTGTCTCCAGTTCTCCACACTCATCATACGAAACACATGAGCATTAAGCTGTTATTTTACGCTTGTATTCAGTGAGAGCTTGGTGCTTCCCCGGTCGAGTCGACCCATTCGTGCTACAACCATAATACTGCTGCAGCGTAGTTCTATCACTTGTGTAAATCTTTAGTGAAGGCCTATGCCCATCCGTGGACTTTTGGTGGACTGTAAACTGTTATAAATAAATAAATATACGGGGTAGAACCATGCAGTTATATTAGAAATATAGTTGTAGCACGAATAGGTCGGCTCGACCGGGGAACGACCACGCTCTCACGAAATATCAGCGTAAAATAGTGACTTAATGCTGCTGTGTTTCGTATGGTGAGTGTAGAGAACCGGAATCCCCTTTTACTGGAAACGAGACACTCCATCTTAGTCCTTACGGGTGATAACGCATCTACATTTTGGTTTGCAATCGAGGATAGATGTAGATGTCTATGGGCCGCAGCAACCACTTACCATCAGGTGGACTGTGTGCTCGTTTGTCACCCTAACCTATAAAAATTAAAAAATAAATAAGTATGACGTGAAATTTCATTAAGTCGAACAGGTAAAAAGTTATGTACAATTTAACGAATGAAACAATGTTTTTTCAACCGGCGTCCGCCATTATATTGGCAGTTTCACTGTAGACGGAATAACACCGCTGTTCCTAAAAAACGTAATTTTTTTACAGTACAGAAATGTAAGGATACTAGAAGTGACAAGTAATGTAGTTTAATTTTGAAAACAATTGTTGTCTTAGAGAATATATATCTCTAAGAATACTTCCGAAAAATGCCTAATGCAGTGCTTCGTATAGTGAGTGTAGATTACCGATTACGAGAACCGGATCTTATATTAATTCCTTATCTTGGTCCTCAGGGATGACAACACATCTGCGTTTTGATTCTTAATTGAGGATAAATATGGATGTATATGTGCCACAGCATCCTCTTACCATCAGATGGACTGTGCTCTAGTTTGTAATTGGGCTATAAAAATTACCTTTGCATATTGACGCAAAAAATGGTTAAAATAGAGGAGGGTATACGAAAGATATGATGACAATACATATAAATATACATATGTCCAAATGGTATATATATAATGTGATAAAGTAATTAAATGAAAATAGTATCTACTCTTACGAAAAAGGTAAACTAACTATTACAAGCATTACGCTGCTATTTTACGCTGGTATTCTGTGAGAGCGTGCTCCCTCCCCGGTCGAGCCGACCCATTCGTGCTACAACTATAATATAGCTTCAGCGTAGCTCTACCACGTAAAAACAAGGTTATCTGAAAGATATCACCTGTTGTACATAAAATACTTTAGATTGAACTCTACTTGTTTTCTGTGTTTTGGTGTACATACAAGGAGTAAATAAATAAATAAAATAAAATTAAAATAAAAACTTGTAGACTCTTCTAGTGTGGAGACACTCCGCGGTAGAATAACTCGACAAAGAACCGACGGTGGCACGAGCTACAAACGGGCGGTGCGTGCCCCGAGCGCTAATCGTGGATTTTGTGCTCCCTTACCTTCATAAAACAGGCAGGTACTTAAACTATCGACTCGAGGCTGCTAATATCGATTATATTGACTGTTTCGTTGGTACAGTGGCCGTAGATGCAATTGCTAATCATTTGGTCTCGGGTTCAAATCCCAAATCGGGCCAAAATCAGTTATTGAGGTTTGGTTTTATTTTTGTCAAGGAAATTTCAGTAGCAACCAGAAGTCAAGAGGCTGGTGGTTCATGCCTATTTATTCTATAGAATAAGGGTAGCATACGAGCACACATTCCACATGATGGTAAGTGGATGCTGTCGCACGTAGAACACTTAACGTCGATTAAGAAGCAAAATGCGTTGTCACCCCTGAGGACTAAGGAGAAGATGGTATGCTTCGATGCCAGTAAAACGCGTATCCGGTTCTCTACACTCGCCATTCGAAAGACTGCAGTATTAAGCTGCTTTTTTACACTGGTATTCGGTGAGAGCGTGGTGCTTCCCCGGTTGAGTCGACCCATTCGTGTTACAACCATAATATAGCTGTAGCGTGGCTCTACCACTTATAAAATAGAAATATTAGAATTGTAAAATGCTAAGCCATCATGTTAGACGGCTCTAAACTTATAAGTTTTGCAAATGCATCGAAGGCAATTCCGTAAGTTTAACGCTTCGCTGAAATATTATACAAAATATTTGCCTGCCTCATTGGTCTAGTGGTTGTATTAGTGCGACTGCTGATCATGAGGTCCTGGGTTCGAATCCCGGGTCGGGCCAAAAATCTATTTTTGAGCTTTTCCGTCTAGAAATTCTCAGCAGCTGCCCGGAGTCGGAGAAGTTAGCGGTGTCTCACCCTCATGCCTGGTCTTGGTCCTGCGTCTGATCTCTCTCTGGTCGTTTCGGTTTACCGTCCCATTGGATTATGAGAGTGAGGTAATAGAAAGGGCACCTGTGCTTGCGCATACACTTGGGCACTATAATCCTGTCCTGCGCTGATGGCTAGTCTCTGTTTAGGCTGGCCGCCGTGACCGAAATTCGGTCTGGAGGACATTATTATTATTCTACGAAATTGCCAGTAGTAAGGCACTTTGACTTGCAAAAGTTTTGTAATATAATGAGTCTTTTGTTTAGGAATTCTGTGTAGCAGCCCGTAATCCAAAATTGGCGATATTTCATCCCCGCCCCTCGGAAAACACGTAAAGCTGGTCCTGGAATTTGATCCCTCGCCGGTCGTGTCGGTTTACCGTCCCATCGGACTATGATGGTCAGTGAAAAGAGAGTGCACCTGTGCTTGCGCACGCACTTGGGCACATAATCCCAAGTCCTTTGAGGCTGGCCGCCGTGACCGAAATTCAGTCTGGATTACATTATTATTATTTATATCGATATAGTACGATTTATTTCCCCGCTCTGAATTCTTTCCCGAACAAAATTGATTTCTGGAATACGATTTAGGAATTTCAATACGTAGGTAATAGTTTTAGGAATTCTTTGTCGAACGGCTTTATTTTGTTTTGTTACTTATATTTGCGATTGCAACGCAATAAAAGATTTTTTTTATATAGGAGAAGGGCGACAAACGAGCACACAGTCTACATCAATCCTCAATCAAACACGAACATGACTAAGATGGAACGCCACTTTTACTGTAATAAGGGTCTCCGGTTCTACACTCACCATACGAAACACAACAACGTTAAGCTGCTATTTAAATTGGTATTCCGTGAGAGCGTGGTCCTTCCCCGATCGAGCCGACCCGTTTTTGCTACAACTATACTACTAAGTACCCGGATGACCGAGCTTTGCTCGGTTTTTTTAAGTTACATTTATATACAAATTACATGAATAATAGTTTTTGATCTTATTGACGTAATAGAAAAAACTGAACCGCTTATTTGAATAAAAAATCATGAGTGCAATTAGATTAATTAAAATTTTCGTATTTTTAAAAAATACTAAGAAAAGGGCTCGAAATAATAGATTTTCTCACAAAAGAATGGAACTTGAAAAAAAAAAGGAAAAAAGTCGGACCCAACACGGGACGCGAACCACGGAACTCCGATATCACGCCCGAACAACATGCCATCTGAGCTGTTACGATCGTTAATTACCTGTCAAAATTTACCTTCTTATATTGTAGCATTTGTTCATTGCCTGAAAACATGGACAAAAGAACATTTTCTAAAAATAAATCCTAGCTAGATCGATTTGTTGCCCCCGAAACTCTCTGGACACTAAATTTTATGAAAATCGTTGGAGCCGTTTCCGAGATTCCGATTATATATACATATACAAGAATTGCTCGTTTAAAGGTATAGGATATAGCTGCATCATTGCTCCACCACGTAAATTAGTAAAAAAAAAGATTATTCTAGAATATTTTTACAATACACGGTGACTTAAAATCTAGCTTAAGTAACGCTCATGGGATTACTTTACAGTATGTTTTACTTAAGTCACGCATAAAATTTATAATATTTTAAATTAAAAAAGAAACATTTAAAACATAATAATAAATACAGAACAACAGAACTTTCTTTAGTAACATCTATTAGAATACTTTAAATATTAAACATTAGATTTTTAGCTTGAACTGTATTTTTAAAGTGCAATTATTAAAAACACAAAACATTTACTTTACAAGCCGACATCTAGATCAACAAAGCTTCTGTAGATCGAGTCTTGCTGCACCATTGCATTGGTTCCGTTTAATTAAATCTTTAAATTATTGATAAAACAACTTCTTAATTCGGACATGATGTTGATATTTTAGATATAGAATTCTCAGATGAAATATTTTTGTTTGATTATAATTTGAAATAATATTTTCTTGAATTTGGATTAAAATCAAATTTTCGTCGATTTAAGTCACTTGTACTATAAATAATGTACGATACACGGAACTTAAGTAACCGATTATTAAATCGTGTAAAGTTAGTGCACTCGCTTCGCTCGGGCTCTAGTAGTAATCTACTCCGGAATCAAGAAAGGGGAATCCTGGGTGAATCCGTCGCTTTGATAAATTTCCCACGACTGGCTGTATCGTACTCGCCTTTATCCTACAACAACACAAAGAACAAGAGTGTGAATAAAATACGCACTAAACATTTGTTGTCTGTTCACACGCACTAAGCAATTGTCATTTATCAGTTGCACTCGCCACTCGCACTTGTCACTTCTCAAAATGTAAACTGGGCCTTAAGGAAGTAACGGGTCATTCCCAAAACGAGTATAAACAAGAATATCGAAATAAATGCAGTATTTATTCATTTATTTGTTTATTTATCTATTTATTTATTTATTTACCTGTTTTCGTCTCGCTTAGCAACAACTTACTGTTATGTCCAACCCTAGTTAGTTAAAAGCGCTGACTCGATTATTTTATTTAATATAAAAGCGTAGTGTTTGACGTAATCGAGGCAGTGCAGCTCCAACCCGTATTAAGTGCATATCACACACGCTGCTCGCGCCTTTTGTACATTTTTGTATTATTTTAATATTGGGGAAATAAACCAAAAGAACTTCCGTGATTGGGTGTAAAAGTTTTTATTTTAAAACCTTCAGAGCTGCCCTCCTAACAGTACGTTGTAGATGTGAGGGTATTTTACCGTTTTAACCTATCAAAGTCAACTGTTGAACATAGACCTCCCCCTTAGATTGTCTCATATTGGAGGGATATTTGTCATAGCTGTCACGCTTGGCAGGCGGGTTGGCAACACCATTATTTTTTTAATTTTTAGCCGTTATTAGGAAGAACCTGCTGCAAATCTTCTAATTTGTCTCCCTACGACACCCACGGGGCGATATGGGGTAGTAGATATTCTTACACCGCCACTGCACGGTTTGTTGATTTATCTATATGGACGTCGTCTCTTACGACACCCACGGGAAGATATGGGGCAGTGGATATTCTTACACCGCCACTACACGGTTTGTTGATTTATCTATATGGACGTCGTCTCTTACGACACCCACGGGAAGATATGGGGCAGTGGATATTCTTACACCGCCACTACACGGTTTGTTGATTTATCTATATGGACGTCGTCTCTTACGACACCCACGGGAAGATATGGGGCAGT
The DNA here is from genome assembly GCA_036936625.1 of Parnassius smintheus behrii. Taxonomy (NCBI): domain Eukaryota; kingdom Metazoa; phylum Arthropoda; class Insecta; order Lepidoptera; family Papilionidae; genus Parnassius; species Parnassius smintheus. The sequence goes on along the minus strand of JAUPFT010000027.1, from coordinate 13,721,124 downwards.
GGATATTCTTACACCGCCACTACACGGTTTGTTGATTTATCTATATGGACGTCGTCTCTTACGACACCCACGGGAAGATATGGGGCAGTGGATATTCTTACACCGCCACTACACGGTTTGTTGATTTATCTATATGGACGTCGTCTCTTACGACACCCACGGGAAGATATGGGGCAGTGGATATTCTTACACCGCCACTACACGGTTTGTTGATTTATCTATATGGACGTCGTCTCTTACGACACCCACGGGAAGATATGGGGCAGTGGATATTCTTACACCGCCACTACACGGTTTGTTGATTTATCTATATGGACGTCGTCTCTTACGACACCCACGGGAAGATATGGGGCAGTGGATATTCTTACACCGCCACTACACGGTTTGTTGATTTATCTATATGGACGTCGTCTCTTACGACACCCACGGGAAGATATGGGGCAGTGGATATTCTTACACCGCCACTACACGGTTTGTTGATTTATCTATATGGACGTCGTCTCTTACGACACCCACGGGAAGATATGGGGCAGTGGATATTCTTACACCGCCACTACACGGTTTGTTGATTTATCTATATGGACGTCGTCTCTTACGACACCCACGGGAAGATATGGGGCAGTGGATATTCTTACACCGCCACTACACGGTTTGTTGATTTATCTATATGGACGTCGTCTCTTACGACACCCACGGGAAGATATGGGGCAGTGGATATTCTTACACCGCCACTACACGGTTTGTTGATTTATCTATATGGACGTCGTCTCTTACGACACCCACGGGAAGATATGGGGCAGTGGATATTCTTACACCGCCACTACACGGTTTGTTGATTTATCTATATGGACGTCGTCTCTTACGACACCCACGGGAAGATATGGGGCAGTGGATATTCTTACACCGCCACTACACGGTTTGTTGATTTATCTATATGGACGTCGTCTCTTACGACACCCACGGGAAGATATGGGGCAGTGGATATTCTTACACCGCCACTACACGGTTTGTTGATTTATCTATATGGACGTCGTCTCTTACGACACCCACGGGAAGATATGGGGCAGTGGATATTCTTACACCGCCACTACACGGTTTGTTGATTTATCTATATGGACGTCGTCTCTTACGACACCCACGGGAAGATATGGGGCAGTGGATATTCTTACACCGCCACTACACGGTTTGTTGATTTATCTATATGGACGTCGTCTCTTACGACACCCACGGGAAGATATGGGGCAGTGGATATTCTTACACCGCCACTACACGGTTTGTTGATTTATCTATATGGACGTCGTCTCTTACGACACCCACGGGAAGATATGGGGCAGTGGATATTCTTACACCGCCACTACACGGTTTGTTGATTTATCTATATGGACGTCGTCTCTTACGACACCCACGGGAAGATATGGGGCAGTGGATATTGTTACACCGCCACTACACGGTTTGTTGATTTATCTATATGGACGTCGTCTCTTACGACACCCACGGGACGATATGGGGCAGTGGATATTCTTACACCGCCACTACACGGTTTGTTGATTTATCTATATGGACGTCGTCTCTTACGACACCCACGGGAAGATATGGGGCAGTGGATATTGTTACACCGCCACTACACGGTTTGTTGATTTATCTATATGGACGTCGTCTCTTACGACACCCACGGGAAGATATGGGGCAGTGGATATTCTTACACCGCCACTACACGGTTTGTTGATTTATCTATATGGACGTCGTCTCTTACGACACCCACGGGAAGATATGGGGCAGTGGATATTGTTACACCGCCACTACACGGTTTGTTGATTTATCTATATGGACGTCGTCTCTTACGACACCCACGGGAAGATATGGGGTAGTAGATATTCTTACACCGCCACTGCACGGTCAGTCGTAAACAGTCGATTTATAATGTCCACCATTGGTAAGATATCGCTCGGAAAGTGTCGAAAACCAAAATTAACTTTTTTTGTTGCTACGTCATCGAATAAGTAGACTTTGATCCATTGACTTAGGTATCTCAAAAAAATCAAAGCCAAGCAAATGTCAAAATTTACGGAGCTAGAAGAGGCCGTGATAGCTTTCGATCAGCACTTGAAAAACATACCCTTAAGGGTCCTTATATTTTCAAAAATGGTTTAAGCTGATTCAAAGGAGGACATTGAGAAGTTAAAAAAATCTACCCAGCTTAGTAGTTCCGGACTAAAGGTGGAAGAGCCCCATAAAAGAAGACCAAGGATTATTGTCTTAGGAATACCTACCGCCCGTAGCGAACGAAAAGTCTTTGACTGCATTTTTGAACAAAATATAGCCGATAACATCCCTAACTTAATGCGGGAATCTTTTTTGTCCACTATAAAACTAAGTCATAAATCGGGTAAAAAAACAAACACTTTCATGCAACTTTATTTTGGAAGTGCCAGCTGGCATCAGAAAGGCACTTATCAACCAGGAGCGAGTCTTCATAAATTGGACGTCGTGCCCAGTTCGAGACTTCACACTTGTGACCAGGTGCTTCAAATGCCAACAGTATGGACACGCTGCAAGAACTTGCCGGGAAACAATCGACACGTGTGAACATTGTGGTGAATTAGGTCATCAGTCAAATGCTTGCATTAAGAAAACTGATCCAGCAAAGTGTGCAACATGCCTGCGTTTTAAAAACCGAGTGACCATAAATCCCCGAATGCCCGGCTAGGAAGATGGCTGAAAATAGGTGTATTAATTCCATTGATTATAATGAGGGCGCCTAAGAGCGCCATCTTTTGCCTTAATTCTTTTTGCCCTAATTTATAAGTTACTAATAAGTTTAAATATATATATATATATATATATATATATATATATATATATATATATATATATATATATATATATATATATATATATATATTAAATATTGTTATTATTTCTGTTGAATAATATAGATAAGTTAAGTAATGAAATCGATGCGGTCAGTTTATCAGTGGCAAAATTATGTGAAATTGATATGTGCAAAGAATATCTCTTCAAACCTGCGAACTCTCTTACTATTTTAACACAGAACATTCGTAGTATAAATAAAAACATGGATAATTTCCATATCCTCCTCCGAAGATTGGACACTGACTGCGACATCATCATACTAACAGAATGTTGGCTATCTAAAAGCCAAAGCAACCTCCCATTACTGCCAGGTTACAATACTTTTAGTAGTAAAAATGTATATAACCAAAATGACGATGTAGTAGTCTTTGCAAAAAAAATACGAACATATCAGTCGAGGAGCCTAATATGCTAGATTGTAGCAGGTTATTGGTGAAAGTGGGTCATGAAACTACTATCCTTGCTGTTTACAGACCTTGTGGTTTTAAGCAAATAGACAATTTTATCACGTCATTAGACATTACACTTGGGAAACTGTCGTCGTTCAAAAATATAGTGTTAACGGGTGATATGAATATTGATATTAACCCAGACGGCAGTGAAGGCGGAGCAAAAGACTACCTTAATATATGTGCATGCCGGGGCCTGCTTCCAGCACATTTGCTTCCTACACATCTAAGTGGTTCTTGTTTAGACCACACTTTTCTAAAAACTAGGTTACCATCTATAACCCTTGTCACCAGTCCTATAGTAACCGATCATAGTGCCGTCATTCTTAACTTAAGCCTTAAAATATCGAAACCTAATTATAAGTACTCTATTACTAAAATTAATATGAAACACCTTGAACAAGCAATTCAAAACATTGACTTTAGCCCAGTTTATAAAACCGATGACGTAAACATGTCTTTGCCTTACTTCACAAATAACATACGAAATGCCATTGCTAGCAATACTTCGTATAGAACAGTAGCTAAAAAAAATAATAACTTAAAGCCTTGGATTACACCTGGCCTGATTAGGTGCATGAAACACAGGGACAAACTACACCTGATGGCAAAGTCCTCTCCAGGTAATTCCGTTTTACAAATTTCATATAAAAGATATAGGAATTTTTGTAACAATTTATTAAAAAAGTTGAAATATAATTATCTTACAAACTTACTAGAAGATTCTGGTAAGGATAATAAAAAGATTTGGCGGCATGTAAAAGATATTGCATTTATTTCCAAACAGCATGAATCTTCGTCAGAATTATTACAAAATAATGCCTCGCCGCTTATATCAGCAAATACAGCAAATAATTACTTTGTGAATGTTGGTAAAAATCTGGCTGAGCAGATAACAAACAATTCTAACAATAATCGTGAATACAGGGCCACTTTCTTAACTCAAAAAACTGCCAATTAAGCTCGTTCACATTATTAGATACGGACCCTAGTGAGGTGGAAAGGATTATAATGGGACTGAAAGAAACAAGCGCGGTTGGATGGGATGGCATACCCATTAGTATATTAAAAAAATATAGACAAATTCTAGTACCACCATTAACCCATATTTTCAGAATTTGTCTCTCTGAAGGAATTTTCCCAGATTGTTTAAAAAAAGCAATTGTAGTTCCAGTATTCAAATCGGGGGACAAAAAAAACGTATCCAATTATCGGCCTATCTCGATACTCTCATCCACGTCTAAAATATTAGAAAAATTAATTAACAGCAGATTAATGAATTATTTACAAAGCAAATCCATATTATCGAATATGCAATATGGTTTCAGGCCTAAACTGTCCACTGCTGATGCTGTGCAGGAAATGACCGATTACGTCTCTCAAGAATTAGATAAAGGCAACCAATCAACTGGAATTTTCCTTGACCTTGCAAAAGCATTTGATACGGTTTCTATTCCTATCCTATTAAAAAAGTTAGAGAGCATAGGTATTCGAGGAAGCAGCTTCAACTTTCTGAGTATTATTTAGAAAGTCGATATCAATGCATAAAAATCGATAAGGTTGATAGCTCTGAACAAAAAATACTCATTTTGGCGTGCCTCAAGGAAGTGCATTAGGGCCAACCCTATTTTTGATTTATATAAATGACCTATGCAATCTTGAACTTAACTCAGGTAAAATAATATCTTACGCAGATGATACCGTGCTACTTTTTTCGGCAAATACAGTTGACAAGGTTTATTTATATGCTCAGCAAGGTTTTGATAGAGTTAATAAATGGCTCCAACAAAACATATTAACACTGAATACGGATAAAACCAAATATATTCATTTTTCTATGCGCAGCTCAACCCAGCATATAACCATTCCAGAAATTTATGCACATCAATGTTACTCAGTCACAGAGTCTAAATGTTACTGCCCAGTCATTTCTAATACAAAAGACTATTAAGTACCTTGGAATAATTATAGATTCTACGTTTACATTTAAAAACCACATAAACCACCTATGCAATAGAGTTCGTAAACTAATGTTTGTTTTTAAAAAAAATTCGTTCTTTTGCTGATATTAAGGTAATAAAACAAGTATATTACGCATTATGGCAGTCAATACTTAACTATTGTATAACCTCTTGGGGTGGAGCAGCTAAAACTACACTGCTACCACTGGAAGGCGCTCAAAGAGCTGTATTAAAAGTTGCAACATTCCACCCTATTCTATTTCCATCCCATCTCTTATACAAATCCTATAATGTCCTCTCAGTGCGCCAGTTATTCGTTATGAGTACGTTACTAAAACAGCACTTAAAATTGCCCTACAAAAGAGAGGTCTCTGATAAAAGACGCAAAGATATAATAATTAAAACTAACATTAGAATAAGGCATTATTTCATGCATAGATTTTTTACATTCCTCGGCCCTTTTTTGTATAATCAAGTCAATGCGATTTTGTACATATATCCATTAAAAATGACAGACTGTAAAAAGGTAATTCGAACATGGTTACAAAATTTGTCATACGATGATACGGAGAAGTTGCTGATTGTTTTAAGTTAATTAACATCATAAGTAAATCAATGATGATATATTTTACCCAAATAACCCTTATTAGTTAGTACGTTATTCATTTTATATAAGAAACAGAAAATATTTGTTAATGTATATTTTAGCACATACACCTGAGATACAGGTTTATCCTAGTTCAGGTGCCTGTTATTGTAGACTATTTTTAAGTTAAGACTTATTGGAATAATTTGTACAGTTTATCAAAATAAAATAAACTATTATTATTATTTTTTTTGTTTATTGCTCGAGATAAACCCGGTATTTTCCAAGCCCCCGCCCATGAACCTTAGGGAGAGGTAGGCTCAGGCTCATAACTAACAAATATAGAATTACCTAAAACTTTGGACAATATTGTTACCGAATGAATTGCTGCTTGCTTCTGTATAACGTTTATGTTGATATGGGAGTCTAGCTTATTGCAATATTTATGTAGGCTTTTAGCGATCATTCCTGTGGCCCCAACCACTATAGGTATAACTTCATTAGGTGTTTTCCAAAGCCTGGTTATTTCAGTTCTTAGTGCATGATATTTACTAAGTTTCTCTATTTCCTTCGCTCCTATATTGTAATCAGACGGTACGGTAATATCGATAAGGTAAGTTTTATTTTCAATTTTATTTATATAAATTATATCAGGCCGGTTATGCTTTATTGTAATATCTGTTTGAACCGGCATTTCCCACATTATTTTGGCTGTATTATTTTCGTTTACCAGTGGTTGCGACATATGTTCTTTCCACCACATTTTGCTTACGCTAAATCCGTGCTTTCTTGCTAAGGTCCAGAACACGTACTGTACAATATTATTGTGCCTCTTAGTATAGTAAGTGCCAGCCATTTTCTCACATCCTGATATAATATGTTGTACTGTTTCATCTTTCGTTAGACATAGTCGACACTTCCCATCTACAGGTTTCTGAAGTATGTCTTTCTCATATTGTCTTGTTACAATTGCCTGATCCTGAATAGCAAAAATAAATGACTCCAATCCTGGAGTTATTTTTTGTGTTTAAAACCATCTGAATGAAAACTTTACATCTATATTTTCTCTTTCAATCACATCCTTATAAAACTGACCATGAAGTGGTTTTGTTTTCCAAGCATTTACCTTTTTTCTAATAAATGCTTTTTTTATTTCCTTTTCTGTATAATTTTCACCATCCCCTAGTCCTAATTCTCTTAAGTATTTCAGTGCTTCTTTAAATATTGAGTATTTATCTCTATTTTTTTCGTGTTTTAATATTGCTCTTAAAATGTAATCATTACTTGATTCTAGATACTTTCTATATTTTATTATCTGGGTTTTAAAAAGCACTTCTATATTAGTCAGCCCCCGCCCCCCTCCTTCAATCGGTAAATAAAGTCTTTCAATTTCTGCTTTTGGTTGGTGCGAATTGTTCATTGCTAAAATTTTCCTCGTTTTTATATCAATTTTTCTTAAATCAGTATTTTTGTAGTTTATAACACCGAATGAATAAGGGAGCACTGGGACTGCGTATAAGTTTATTGCCTTGAGTAGATTTCTAGCGTTAAGATGAGATTTAGAAATACATTTTACTCTACGGAAGTATTCTTTTTGTAATTGTTGTCTAGCTACTTTATGGTTTATTTTACCCGCTTCATTCATACCTAAATATTTATATTGTTCTCCCGCTTTCAAGTATTCAAATTCGTTGCCGTTTAGTAATATATGACCCGACCCTTGATTTTCTCTTCTTTTACCTGCTACCATATGCAAAATGTTACATTTACTTAATCCGAAGGTCATTCCTATGTCTCTTGTAAAAATTTCTATACTGTCTATTAACACTCTAAGATTATTTTTATTATTAGCATATATTTTTAAATCATCCATATATAATAAACGGTTAATCGTAGTATTGTCTTTTAATTTGTATCCTTTAGATTCATATTTTTTGAGAATTTGAGGAACGAGATTAATAGCCATGCAAAATAAAATAGGTGACAGTGAATCTCCTTGTAATGTTCCACGCTGAATGTATATGGGATCTGTAGTGACAGAGCCATTCGCACTAGAGGCTGTCATGATTACATTCCATTTGGGCATAACCATCTGGAGAAATCTTTTGATAGTTGGTGAGCATTTATAAATATCCAGTACTTTTAGTAACCACTCGTGTGGTATACTGTCAAATGCTTTCTGATAGTCTACCCATCCCATACATAAATTTTTCTGGTTCTGTTGTGCATCTTCCAGTATAGCCTTATTGATCATGAGATGATCTTTGCAACCTCTAACGTAACGCCTGCAACTTCTTTGTTGAGGAGATATAATATCGTTCAGGTCACAGTGCGTGTAAAGTTCGTTGGAAATTATGGACGTTAAAAGTTTGTACACGGTAGGTAAGCACGCTATCGGTCTCCAGTTCTTTGGATCTAGGGTTTCTCATTTTTAGGGATCAATATTACCACTCCAGTTGTAAACCATTGCTCAACAGATTCGATTCCCTTCAAAATTCTATCAAACAACTGAGCAATGTATTTATGTGTACTGGTAAGATATTTAAGAAAATAGTTATGTATTTTATCAATACCCGGCGTTTTCCAATGATGTAATCCGCTTATAGCATTTTTTACTTTATCTTCATTTATTTCGTTAAACGTGTGTTCTACTATTTTATCCATTGACTCTTCTATTTCCTTAATCCATCTAGCTTCAGTATTGTATGATACTGGTTTTGGTAGAATGGATTCCCAAAAACGTTGTACATCATTTTTTAATGAAACTTGTGTTGGAATTTGTTGCTGACCATCAAGATTTCTAAAAAGTTTATGTTGATTTTCTTGAAACAGCTTATTTTGTAATTTTCTATTGTTTATATTGTCATACCTCTTAAGTCGTCCAGCCAGTGCTTTTATTTTCTGTTTAACTAGTTCTACAGTGTAGTCTAAATCTTGATCATTTCGTATATTATATTTATTAGATAACCTATTTTTAAATCTTATCATGTTTCTAGTATAATAGTTTCCTCTCTGAATTTCTACCAGTCTGCCTAAATCTCTTCTAAAATCTTCTATTTTTTCTGTAGTCTCAATTTCCACGGTGCATTTTGTTTCAATTTTATTGCAGTCAGGCCAGTTGGCTTAAATGTAATTGCTTTTTGATTATTTGCAGTGATAACTGTTTTAGCTGCTGCATAGATAATATTATTTATTTCCCTCAAGGACTGGTGCGACTCTAAAAGTTTTGGCAAAAAGTTATTAATTTTATTTAAATTTTCGCAAAACTGTTTACAAAATTTAGCCTTTGGTAAGAAATCCCTATTCTCGATAGATATTTCTTTAGTTTCCGCAAGAGTTTGTAGGAATTTCAGAATAAGGGGATCTTGGTTGTCATCTACTTTGATATCAGGACTATCAAATGTATATCTATTTTGATATTCTGGAATAGTTTCTAAAACCGCACATGTTGTAAGTGGTTGGGTCCTTGTAAGTATATCTGATAATAAATGAGAATTTTGTGCGTTATCCGTAAAAGTATGATTATCAGAGATCTGTTTGTCTGGACTATCACATATTGTGGTTATATGTGAAGTTGTGGATGTAAGTAGGTTGAGATCAGCCATGTTCTGTGCTACTGCTATATTTCGTTCAGCTCTAGATTTAATTTCGTCTAAAATCTGGGTTGACAAGAATTTCCTAGTTATTATACTTCTAGCTTGATTTGCAAGTGTGTTTCCCGTAAATTTTAGTGTTTTAGGATTATTAAGATTCCTATCTCTGAACAGTTTTTCAAATCTTTTTATGTAACCAGGACCTTCAGATTTCGCTTTAAAATAACAGAACTTAAGTTCATGAAGTTCTTCTTGCGACCACTTTCTCCTAGCATCTTCGCTTACTGCTACGCTTTCTATGGTCGCTTCTGATGTACCGGCAGAGATGTTTCTAGGAGGTTTATCCCTTCTCTGCAAAGTATCACCAGGATCGGCTGTTGCATTTGAGGATCCTCGTCTTCCCCTCTGGATCTCTCCGTCCCTCGCCCGCCTGTTCAACGAGGTCCGGCTGGCTCGCATTGCTACACGACCGTCACCAGCTCCGATCGTGTCCTGGCGATCACCCCCAGGCAGCGGCATTAAACGTTTATTCCTATTTTCCATTTCTCCATTTTGGGTTGCCATAACCTTATTAGCTTGTAAGTTTTGAAAAATACAAGTGACCCCCTCCCACATGAAGTCAGTGTTCGCTTCGGACGTAAAGGTTGGGCTTTGGGAGGGAATTATTATTATTATTATTATTTTTCTAGTTTTCTCATCTGGTTGGGATGTATAAATATATAATTATAAACGAAAATGAAAAGATATATATACATAAATATCAATAAAATAAAATAAATACAAAACTACATAAATAAATAAAAGCCCAACCAGATGGAAGCCCTCGGCAGGGGAGACCAAACGGCCAAGGGTTAGGGGGAAAGGGAAAGAAACCAGCGGACGATGCGGGCAGTATCAAGGAGCACCGCCTTCTGCATTTGAGCCCGGAGCGGTCCGTCGTGGAGTCCCAGTCGCCTCAGGTGACCAGAGAGGCTAACTGGAATTAGCCCATTCGCAGAGACGACTACAGGAATAATTTCGGCCGGCAGACCACCCCACATGTCGGTCACCTCGTGAGCCAGGTCCAGATATTTTGATTGCTTATCTGTTTCGGCTCTCACGAGGTTCTCGTCATACGGGATGGTAATATCGACCAAAAATATCCTTGACCGTGCCCGGTCCATCAGCACAATATCAGGCTTATTCGCAAGAATAGTCCTGTCTGTGATGATGGCCCGGTCCCAGTAGAGCCTGGCGCGGTCATTTTCGAGCACGGCTTCCGGCAAGTACTTGTAATACGGCAGTTTCCGGTCCAGGAGACCGTATTTCAGAGCGAGCTCCTGGTGTAGAATTCTGGCTACTAGGTTGTGCCTGTGCAAGTACTCAGAGTTAGAAAGCGCCGAAAAACCGGAGATGACATGCCTGAGTGACTCCCCGGGATGGCGACAAGCTCGACAGACGTCGACGGTGCCATCCTTTAGGATGTATCTCCGATAGTTGTTGGTCTTAATAACCTGATCCTGTATTGCACAGACAAAACCCTCGGTTTCCCCGAAGAGGTCACCGAAACGTAGCCAGTTGAAGGAGGCGACTGTATCTACGAAGGGCTCATGTAGAGCCTTGTAGTACCTCCCGTGGAGCTCCTTCTCCTTCCATACGGTCTCCCGGTCGGAAATGCTAAGCACTGCTGGATTCTGCCATTGCTCGTTGGCTAAGGATAGAGGGGTAAGCCCTTTATCACTAGAAATGACGTCATTATGGAATGGATCATCCGATCTCGCCAAGAAGTATTGATGGAGACTGCACACTTCGCGATTATGCACCATACTTTCGCGGCAAGTACAGCCTCATTACCGACGATCTCGGATGATGCATCCTATGGGACGTCATGGTAGTGCGGACTTTTCTATCCAGGGCGTTAAGTTCGGTCTGGGTCCACCTGAGTATGCCAAAGGTATACATGACAGGCATGGCTCAACCGTTATATGCGTGTGTCTTATTCACACCGGACAAAAGGCTGTTAAGCACTTTGGTCAAGCGTGCATAAAACACGTCGCAAACTGACTGTTTCATACCAGCCGGGGAGCATAGGAGTCGGGGCAAACGGAGCAACAAAACCAAGGCGACCCCTGCCACGCTGTCCGTGAATTTCTGCAATATCAGGGGACTTCACTCTAACCTAAACGCCGTCCACTACCATCTCGAGACGGCGAGGCCGGCTCTGCTCTTTCTGACCGAGACGCAGGTGTCCTCTCCGGCTGATGTCTCGCATCTCTCCTACCCGGGGTACAAACTGGAACACTCCTTTGTGCCTCGGGCTGGAGTTTGCGTTTACGTCAGAGAGGACATCTGTTCTCGACGCCTCGGCAGACTTGAAGGTTCGGACCTGTCCATCCTTTGGCTACGCGTAGACAGCGACGACCATCCGCGCGTCTACGGGTGCCTCTATAGGTCCCATAGCGGTAATGCCGAAACAGACCGACTCTTCGACCACGTCCAAATGGCTGCAGATTCGTTGCTACAGCAGATCCCCTCCGCAGAGATCGTGATCCTCGGCGACTTTAACGCCCATCACGCCGAATGGCTTGGTTCACGTTTAACCGATCATGCGGGGAGATCTGTTCATGATTTTGCCTTGGCATATGGTCTGACACAACTGGTTACCTCGCCTACGCGGATTCCAGATGTGGAGGATCATGCACCTTCCCTGTTGGACCTTCTGCTGACCTCTCACCCGGACGGATATCAGATTTCCGTAGACGCCCCTTTAGGCTCCTCGGACCATTGTCTGGTCCGGAGTGTTGTGCCACTCACGCTGAAATCGCGGTTGCATTCTGCAGGCTGCCGCTGTGTTTGGCACTATAGGTCAGCCGATTGGGATGGGATGCGGTCTTTCTTTGCATCCTACCCTTGGGGGCGGGTTTGCTTTTCGCCGGATGATCCCAACGTTGTTGCGGATTCTGTTACTGATGTGGTACTTCAGGGTATGGAACTTTTTATTCCTTCCTCTGTGGTGCCCATTGGAGGCAAATCTCAGCCACGGTTTGGTCGCTCCTGTAAAATAGTATCATGCTATAAGCAGGAGTGCTACCAAGCCTGGGTTGATGCATCAGCGTCCCGGGATGTAAACACCAGCGCTCTAAAAAAGAAGTATAATTCCGCCTCTAGGTCCTTCAAAAGAGTCATTGCCAAGGCAAAGTCAGAGCACATAGGCAGAATTGGCGAGAAACTAGTTCGCCTTCCTTCTGGAACCCGTGCATTCTGGTCTCTCGCCAAGGCTGTCCAGGGGAATTTCTGTCAGCCATCTCTTCCATCTCTGCACAGGGAGGACGACTCACTGGCCCATACTGCAAAGGAGAAAGCCGATCTTCTAGGCTCTTTCTTTGCGTCTAACTCGACTCTCGATGACGGGGGGAGTACGCCGCCGACCATCCCGCGGTGTGAGTGCTCCATGCCGGAAGTGCAGTTCACACAGCGCTCGGTTCGCAAAGCACTCCTCTCCCTGGACATCCACAAGTCGAGTGGGCCTGACGGAATCCCCCCAATTGTGCTGAGGACGTGTGCTCCAGAGTTGGCACCGGTTTTAACGCGTCTTTTCCGGTACTCCTACTCCCTAGGCGTAGTCCCAAAATCATGGAAGACGGCTTTCGTCCACCCGATCCCTAAAAAAGGCGACCGCTCAGACCCGTCCAACTACCGGCCAATCGCCATCACCTCCTTGTTCTCCAAAACAATGGAGTCCATTGTAAACTGCCAGCTCATGAGGTACCTTGAGGATCACCAGCTGATTAGTGACCGCCAATACGGTTTTCGTCGTGGTCGGTCAGCTGGTGATCTTCTGGTCTACCTCACTCACAGATGGGCGGAGGCAGTAGAGTTCAAGGGGGGGGCATTGGCCGTTAGTTTGGACATTGCGAAGGCCTTCGATCGGGTTTGGCACAAAGCGCTTCTTTCGAAGCTCCCTTCCTATGGGCTTCCCGAGAAATTGTGCGATTGGATCACCAGCTTTCTTGCAGATCGGAGCATCAAGGTCGTTGTAGACGGTGCAAGCTCCGATTGCAAGCCTATTAATGCTGGTGTTCCACAGGGCTGCGTGCTATCGCCAACGCTGTTTCTTCTGCATATCAATGATATGTTGCATACCCGTAACATTCATTGCTATTCTATGCGGATGACAGCACTGGTGATGCTCTTTACACCGGCCGAGCCAATATTTCTCGGGAAAACGTCTCCGAGTGCCGGGACAAACTTGTGTCTGAAGTCGAGTCTTTGCTGAACAGAGTCTCGGATTGGGGACGACTAAATCTAGTCCAGTTTAACCCCCAGAAGACACAAGTTTGCGCGTTAACCGCTAAAAAGAACCCCTTTGTCGTATCCCCTCAGTTTCAAGGCACTCCCCTTGTTGCCTCAGCCAGTATCGGAATCCTCGGCGTCGACATATCGAGTGACGTGCAGTTTCGTGGTCACTTGGAAGGGAAGGCCAAATTGGCCTCTAAAAAGCTTGGCGTGCTCAGCAGAGCGGGAAAGTATTTCATGCCGGCACACCGCCTGCAACTTTACAAGGCGCAGGTTCGGCCGCACATGGAATACTGTTCCCATCTCTGGGCTGGGGCTCCCCAGTACCAGCTCCTTCCACTTGACCGCATCCAGCGCAGAGCGGCTCGAGTCGTCGACGACCGAGTGCTTTCCGATCGGCTCGATTCACTGGCGCTGCGAAGAGATGTTGCATCTCTTTGCGTATTTTATCGCATCTATCACGGGGAGTGCTCTGAGGAATTGTTCGGATTAATCCCAGCCGCCAAATTTCGTGAACGCACTACACGGCAAACGTCCCGATACCATCCACACCATCTGGATGCTTGGCGGTCCACCACTGTACGTTTCACAAGGAGTTTTCTTCCACGTACAACCTCTCTGTGGAATAGTTTACCACCGGCGATTTTTCCGGACCGATACGACCTGGGGACCTTCAAGAAAAGAGCTTACTCCATTCTAAAGGACCGGCAACGCACCCGCAATTCTCCTGGTGTTGCAGTTGATCATGGGCGGCGGTAGTCACTTAACATCGGGTGAGCCGCATGCTCGTTTGCCCCCTCTTCTATAAAAAAAAAAAAAACCAGCCTCATCGATACCGATGTTCTGTGACATACCCAGGTATCGGTATGTTTCAGCCTCGGAAAGTGTCCTTAAGTTGACGGGCATAGATAAGTCTATGCCCTCAGAGTTAGCAACCCTTCCCCTTTCAACATGGAGGACCGCACACTTATCCGTCCCCAGCTCCATTCCAATGGAACTGCTAAATTCACAAGTGATGTTTAGCAGTTCCATAAGATGGGGGCGACTGAAGGCGAACTTGAGGTCATCCATATAGAAAAGGTGGGTCACTTTTGTCCCTCCTTTCCGTAGCTGAAATCCCCTCCCGGAGCCCTCCAGTAAGGTACTGAGAGGGTTCAGAGAGAGGCAGAACCAGATTGGACTCAGACAATCGCCCTGGAAGATACCCCTTCTTATCCTAATGTGGTTCTCCGCAGCCGTCATCCGCTCGCCCAGATGACGAAGGATCGTACACCACTGCCCCATACACTGCTCGAGGAAGTCTCTAACTGTACAGTTAATCTTGTACAGCTCGAGGACCCTCTTTAGCCATGTATGGGGCACCGAGTCGAACGCCTTTCTGTAGTCTATCCAGGCGGCAGAGAAGTTCCGACGGTTGCGTTTCACCACTTTGCCTATGACCGCGTCAATGAGGAGTGGTTCCTTAGTTCCGCGACCACCGCCCCGACATCCATTTTGAGCGCGTGACATCACCTGGTTTAGCTCCAGGTGACGAGTGATTCTCGCGCTCAAAATTGATGTCAGTGTCTTATATATGGTGGGTAGACACGTGATGGAGCGGTATTTGCTCGGGTCTGTGGTATCCTGATCTTTAGGAACCAAGTGAGTGATCCCAGTAGTGAAGAGGCTCGGGAGTGACTTCTGGTCGAGAGCCTCTTGAAACTGTCGGGCGAGCACAGCGTGACACACTATGAACCCCTTCAGCCAGTAATGATGCAGCCCATCGAGCCCCGGACTTTTCCAGTTCGGGGCCCTACGGACCGCCTCAGCCACGTCTTCTGGCGTTATGGTGATGGGGTCCATAGGCGCAACACTCGTACCCTGTCTCGCCACAACTTCCATCCAAGGGCCCTCGCTGTGGTTTACGTGCTCTGACCACAGGCCACGCCAGAATGCGATAATGTCAGCCTGATCCGGTCCTTGGCCCGCTCCACATACCTTTGGTCGCTCCAATGATTTATAGAGCCTCTTCTGATCACTCTGGAAGAGACGATTCTGGTTGAATCGCCTTTACCTCTCGGAAAATCTTCGAATCCGCTTCCCCCAAGTAGCGATCTTTTGCTTCAGGTCGTCTATGCGCTCCGTTAGTTTCTGCGTGATATCCGGCTGGGACAAACTGATATTTGTCCCAGCAAACGCCATCCTAACGGTGTGCATAATCCTCGGTCTATTATTACCTGACCTGAAGCTTGTCAGTCTGCCGATAAGGGCCCTTGCCTTTGCGACACGTTCCTCGATTCTTTTTCTCCAGGCTGGGATGGCGCTACTTTGTGTAGTAGCGCGTCCAGCCATGGGAAGTTTGGCGCCAATAATACGGCAAACTGCCACTGTGGCGCCAAAGAGAATCGAGTCCGTCTCGCAAAGGTCCCGGCTGGCTTCCAAATAGGTCACCAGCATTGGGTTAAGAGCCCTCACGACAGCCCGATTTCGCTTGCTTAGGGGTATGCGGGGAAGTCGCGGTCGATTTTCGAGAGGGATGCTGCGCGTTTCCAAAATCGCCTCTTCCAATATACTCCTCATTTGCTCTAGTTCGTGGGAGACTATTTCATCGTCGTTCGAATCAACCACAACTGGAAGATCCATGGCGGCTTCCACGTGTGGATGCTGGTCTGTCAAATGTGGAGCTGCATCTCCAGCCATAGCCGATTCATTCGACGACGGAATAGCCTCACGTCGTAGTCGTACGAGTTCGGCATCATCAAATATTTTCGAGCGCATGATGTACCGAACTCGGTCTGCCAGGTTTTGTTCCGTGACGGGGATAGACGGCTCCAGCTCAGCAAAAAAGCAATGCATCCGAGACCTATACGCTATTCCCACAGTTTCTTCCCCTTTCGCCCTATAGTACGCCCGCAATGCGTTTTCGTTCATGGATTTCGTCCAACGCATGCGACGTGCTCCACCAGCGGCGGGTGCCGCTTGCTGGGTTCGAGAAGACCCAGCCGACACCAAGCCTTCTGGTGGGGATGATGGATGCGAGGGGCTGCTAGGTGATCGTGCAGCTCCTCGCGCTCGGCTGGCGGCCCGCATGCTGCCGCGTCCAGCGCCAGCTCCAGACGCGCCCCGGCGACCCCCAGGCAGCGGCCCTACTCGCGTTCTTTTCCGTGTTTTTCCCATCATCCATTCTTTGGGCGCCAAATAACGGGAGACGCCCAAGCCCGGCACCGTTTCGTGGTTGGGTCATATGCACAATCGGACCTTTGCATCTACAATTTTGCCTAGGCACGGCGCTCACACCACTTGGCAGGATGCTGACTGACTGCGCCGACGTCGCAGTTTTGTCACATAACTGTTACGTCAGCGGGCGATGGGGTCGTCACTTCCCTACGCCTCATTAAAGTGTGTATAAGTTTGCATATAAATTATTTTATTTACGAGTTACGCTAAGTTTTCAGTGTACCCCACGTAGCAAGTCGTAAAATTAATAGTGAAGCTCCGAGTTTAGAAGCTATTGAGTGAATTTTTTTTAAAATTTGCTACTCAACGTTTTACTTTTAATTGAGAATTTAACTATTTCAACTTATCGAATGTTCGAAGGATTATAACAAGTTCATTATAACGCCCCCGCAATCCCCTTCATGAGTGGAATTTCGTAAAACTCTTTCTCAGTTGAACTCAATATGCCAAAAATAATAATTTAAGCCCTTAAAATCCAATCGTAATAAATTCCACGTGGACGAAGTCGCGGGGTAAAGCTTGTTTATATTTAAGCGAAATACTTCGCATTTATAAAGCGGTCATTAAGGAGTATGTTAGGGCTGAATCTGAATTCGTGAATTGAGTTCCTGCATGTATTACCATCTAATTGGGGGTCGCCCTATATTTCACGTACCCGTTACGAGGCTGCCACTCTAAAACCATGCTTCCCCATCGGTTGTCGATTCTTTGAGCTATATGAGCGGCCGACTGCCACTTCAGCTTACTAATCCATTGGACAATGTCGCGTAATAAGAGTCGAATTGTAACTCTCCCTTTTTTTGGAAGACAGCATAAAATTTATCAAAATTAATTATCGCTAAGATGTAGGTACATTCCGTCACTAGTAAGATATCACTTAGAAAATGTCAGAAGCCAAAATCTAACTGAGCCAAAATTGAGTTGCTACTTCATCGAATAAGGAGCCTTTGGCCAGACTAAAGTTAATCGGTAAACTTTTCTCCAAATGTTACCCATCCTGCAAACGGTACACTTCCTAACGAGCGAGGCTTTGAATGACTAATATGTTTAAATTAAACGTCGTTATGAATAACCAGACCTCGAAAAAACTTAGCTGTCTATATTCTATATATTACGTATATGTGTATATTTCTACATACATATATATATATATATATATATATATATATATATATATATATATATATATATATATATCCTATACCTTTAAACGAGCAATTCTTGTATATAAATATATATATAATCGGAATCTCGGAAACGGCTCCAACGATTTTCATAAAATTTTGTGTGCAGGGAGTTTCGGGGGCGATAAATCGATCTAGCTAGGATTTATTTTTAGAAAATGTCTTTTTGTCCGTGTTTTTAGGCAATGAAAAACTGCTACAATATCGTTAGAATAAGAAGGTAAATTTTGACAGTTTATTAACGATGATAAATAGCTTAATTGGTATAATGTGCGGTCACAAAATCGTAATACCGTGGTTCGAGCCCAGACCGACCGACCGACTTTTTTTAAGTTTTTTTTTTCAAGTTCTTTCCTTTTTGGGAAAATCTATTTTTTCGTGCCCTTTTTTTAGTATTTTTTTAAAAAACACGAAAATTTAAATTAAACTAATTGCACTCATGATTTTTTATTCAAATAACCAGTTCAGTTTTTTCTATTATGTCGGTACGATCAAAAAATATTATTCGTATTTCATCAGTATGTAATTTGTATCTAAATATAATTTCCAAAACACATGAATAAAACTAATAACTTTTTGGCATGTTAAAAATTACCAAGAACGGATTTAATGAAATTCCACGAGGTCAGAGCGGAGGCGTAAAATTTTCTTTTATATAGAAATAGGATGACAAATGAGCACACAGTGCACCTGATGTTAAGTGGATGCTGTATGGCTTTATCACGTAAAATATGTTCTGTCTTCCGATGTATCCATAACAAAGGTCAATTGTATTCGAATCAAAATTGCATTATTTACATTTTACATTTTACATTCTATCATTTTTAAAGTTAATTTAGTTTTAACAAACCAATTATGAATTTCTTACATAATCTTAATATTAATTTACGGTATGATGTTTATTTCCGATATTTCATTCACATCATTGTTCCATCATACGATTGTTTTGCCTTTACCCTTCTAGCCTACCAAAGTCCACTTCTGTACATAGGCCTTCCTCGTAGAACCTTGTTTCGGTAAAAAGGGTCTCCAGTTCTCTACACTTACCATACGAAACACAGCAGCATTAAGCTGCTTAAGCTGGTATCCTCTAAGAGTCCTACTCCGGTTAAGACGACACATTGCACGTGCTACAACCATAATATATGTAATACTAAACATATATGTGTGTATATATATATATATATATATATATATATATATATGTATATATATTGCAGCGTGGTTCTTCTACGTATAAATGTGTGACGTAGTGGTGGCGTGATCTTATGGTCCGTTTACCCGCCACGGGTCCTACAGGTTTGAAATTTTGCGAAATTTTTACTTTTGTCGTTTTGAGTACAACTGCTAACGAATTTTATGAAATTCCACTCTCGAAGGGGATTTGCGGGTTGGTATAATGAAAGTTAAAAAAAAGTATTAATTATAATTCGGGCTGTAATGAATAATAAAATTGGTGAATTTTTTGATGGTCCCTGGATGGCTTAGATTTACATTTGAACCGGACAGGTGACGCTGTTGTCGAGATCCAGAAATATACAAATACATATTAGACATGTGTCAATCATGCATGATTCGTTCGTTTGAGCTGGTACATTTAAGATATTGATGGTTCATTCATTTGTTTTTGAATGTACCACCAGTACAACCAATCACAAACAATTGACGGTACCTTTTTAACCCGCGATTTCCGCGATCCCGAATCCCGAATGATTTGAATAAACAGATGAATCGAATAGACGGTGCAGACTGCAAAGTATCAGGAGTATTTATTATTTAAGGGTATTTTAATATAATATTGTTACCTAAATTAAAAATTATTTTACATTTTATTTTATTATGTTTATTTTTAAATTAAGTAAAGTTAACTAAAAATAACACTTCGAAAGATTTCATGACAAATGATTTATTTAACGATAATTTTCAACCACCTTATATAAGTATAAGATACATAGGTAAAGGTTTAATTTTGTAGCAAAAAAAATGTTACAATTCCTATTTTTAGACATGTAATGTAAGATGAAATTGTGTATTGTTAGGAATGCAATTTAAGAACAAAAAAATTTAGTAAATATTTAACATATATGATAACTTGAAGTTTTTGTGTTTATGCCATCTAGCGTTGATCGTACTTACCACCTTAAAAGTCAGTAAGTTTTAGTTCGATAAAATGACTTTATTACCTGTAGCATGTAATAGATGGCAATATTTCACAGACTCACAGCTCACAGAGTACTGGAGCCCGAAATGATCCATTTGAATGATCGATCCGAATGTACCAGTACGCGTGACGAAATGTACTAGAATGATGCGGTCAATGACAAATGTCTAATACATATATATAAAATTGGATTGTCTATCTGTATAAATAACTAAATAACTGCCATGTGTCGAGCTCAGAGGGTTTCATGCCATAGATTACATAGATTACAATTTAATCCAATTGAGTCATTCCTTTAATTTTTCCACTGGTTTAGAAAAATGTCTATATCCTGGGAAAGCCTACAAGAAATCGAGCTCCATTTTTTTTTTAAAATTTCGTTATACAAAATGCACAGGTTACACAAACTACTCACAAAACTTATTTAAACAATAGTTTGGAAGAGACCACCTCATTCCCAGGGGTTATTATCAACCGTGTATTCATTTATATTATAATAACCCCTTTTTGTTTAATAACATATTTAAACTTGGTAATAGATTTGCAATTGGTCTCCTAGTTCACCATCTTGACTTTATTACAATTCGAATATAATATAAACATGAAGTGAGCACTGTATATGAAGAACGAATATCCCATCAAAAACATAAATGTGAAAGAGAGCCAAGTTCAATATTATAATATATGCCTTGGTTGTTGACTTCAACGACAAAAGAAGTGAGATCTAAATGGGTGCCAAGTTCAATGGTCAGCCCTGAAATTTATTTATAACAACATAAAATATCGTTTCTTCTTATAACTTAGGATGATATATTGTAGCCTAAGTTCTGACTTGGCTAGTTTTCATATACGAATTATCATGTTCGATGGCTAGTTTCTACCAGTAAGACAAATTTTCGTAATAATAAAATAAGAACCGACAAGTAACAGGTTTAGAACTGGCGAAGGCTATAATATAATTCGAGATGTGTTTACTAAATAAATACATATATATCTTGCAAGTCTCAACATATGTGCCAAATTTTAAATGTTTATGTGAAATAGTTTTTTAGCTATGAGGGTGTCAAAAATGGCTCCAAACGTTTCGTGTAACATATATATACGTACATATTACACACGATGCGGCTCGCCGTTCTGCTTGAACTTGGCTTGACAGGCTACCGCGTGTCTAGATAAAATCCAAAAACAAAATCTAAATAACAAAACAAAGAACGTTGAATGTATGTAGAATGTTACGTTTTTTTTTATATAATAAGGGTGACAAACGAGCACACAATCCACCGGATGGTAAATGGATTCTGTGGCCCGTAGACATCTACATTTAACCTCGATTAAGAATCAAAATGCAAATGCTTTGTCACCCGTGAGGACTAAGATGAAATGCCTCGTTTCCAGTAAAAAAGGGACCCCATTTCTCTACACTTGCCATACGAAACATAGCAGCATGAAGCTGCTATTTTACGTTGGTAATATGTGAGAGCATGGTCTTACCCCGGTCAAGCCGACTTAAGAAACAGATCCAGATGCGTCGTCACTCCTGAAGCCCTTAGATGGAATGACTTGTATCCAGTAAAAGGGTTTCCGGTTTCTGCATCACGATACGAAACACAGCAGCGTTAAGCTGCTGTTTCACGCTGGTATTGTAGCGTGGTACTTCCCCGCTCGAGCCAACTCATTAGCACTAGAACCATAACATAGCTATGTTATGGTAGAGATAGAGATTAATTTGGAAGTAGTTGGCAGAGTCTACCACGATCAAATATATTTTTAAGTTAATATATATATATATATATATATATATATATATATATATATATATATATATATATATATATATATATATATATATATATATATATATATATATATACAATATATGACTGAGCTCCTTTTAAACGGCTGGACCGAGTTTGATGTTTTTTTTTGTTTTTTTAAGTGGGTCCCTGGCTGATTTAGATTGATGAGACCCGGTAGTGGGACTTTTGCCGAGAGTTAAATAATAATAATAATAATGTCTATTTTAATAAACTATACAGTTAATTTAAATTTTGTCGTAATTTAAAATAGTCTACAATAACAAGCACCAGAACTAGGATAGACCTGTATCTCAGGTGTATGTGCTAAAAAATACATAACAAATATTTTCTCTAACTTAAAACAACAACTTCTCTGTATCATCGTGTGACAAATTTTTTAACTATGTTTGAATTACATTTTATGATCAGCCATTTTTAATGGATATATGTACAAAATTGTATTGGCTTCATTATACAGAAAATATATTTTTTATATGTTAATATATTTTTATATTTTACCTAATATATTTTGATTATATTGAAAGAAAAAAAATTTATACTGGTGTTTCGATAGAGTGTGGTGTGCAAGATGATGTTATGACCAGGATTAAGAAAGGAATGCTTCGGTGATTTGGTCATGTAGAAAGAATGAATGAGGAAAGAATGATAAAGCAAATTTATGTTACAAAAGTGAACCGTAGAGTCGGAAAGGTACATCTTAGGCGAGTTTATCGACCAATTTGGCGATATATTGAAAAGGGGTCAAATTAGGAGTACCCTTAACCGACGAGCATGTATGCGTAGGTATATGGATGTGAAGGAGGCGAAAGATGTGTGTCAAGATCGTGCCAAATGTAAATTTGTAGCCTCTGCCTTACCCTTCTGGGTGACAGGCGTGAGTGTTTATGTTATATGTTTATTATGTGTTTCGATATCTTTGGTTGCAGATCTCACAAACTGAAGTCCTTCTGGTTCAGTATATCAGACGAGCCGCTGCCGGCGCTGGACTTCCTCTCTGCTGCCCTGCTCTCAGCAGAGTACGAGCGTGCGTTGGGTCGAGCTCTCGCTATGCCCGAGTGTCGACTCATACCGTTTTTTGGTGCTTTCCTCAGAGAGCTAAGGTAAGTTTTGTAGTACCTACGGTACCCTATGTTGAAGCGAAATTCTTATATTCAGTTCACTGCTGATAGTTTTCCCACATAGAGGAGATATTTGCCATAGTTGCCATGCTTCTTAACCGGGTTGGCAACCGCATTTTTTATTCTATATTACATAAGAAGACGCTGCTGCCCATATACCGATTTGTTTCCCTCTGTCGCCACAGCACCCGTGGGATGATATGGAAGTTGTGGATATTCTTATATCTTCACTACTCGGTTAGTAATGTTCTTGTTGATATACTGGATGACCTTTTTTACCGTCTGGAAAAAATAGGGTGTAGTATATTAACGGAGTAGAAGCCTATGGCACAATTTTTGTGAATTTTTTTTTTTTAAATTTCGAATTAAATAAATAGTAAACTAAAATATATCAAAATTCAAATCATATCCACCATACTTTACGAACGGCAGTAGAACCAAAAAGTTTGTAGACATCTTTGACTTGACACTTCGCAGGGTCACAGGTTAGGGTGGATATGATTTGATGAATTTCGATAGATTTTAATTTATTTATTTATTTACTTCAACATTTTTATTTTTATTTCTTGTAAAATATCAGTGCCATAGGCTTCTACAGCGTTCACATGCTATTACCTATTTTATCCAGACGGTAGCTCATCCAGTATATTTTTTATTTACATTTCCTTATCTTCTGTTATTTCTATTTACTTCTAAATGAATATAATTTGAGTGTATTGATGACAATAAAACATATTTCTTAGTACTATGTACTATGTGTTTTGACTAATGATTATTGTCATTACTGTGATGTGGCCGGGTATGTGGTGGTATAAAATATCCATTCAATCTATCCCCACATCACCCCATGATCTTATGACGTTCTATAAGTGAAACCACACCACTGGTTTCAAGGACAACGGTGTTTACACTAACATCCTGATATATATATATATATATATATATATATATATATATATATATATATATATATATATATATATATATATATATATATATATATATATATATATATATATATATATATATATATATATATAGTAATAAGAATGACAAACGATCAAAAAGTTCACCTGATGGTAAGTGGATGTTGTGGCCCATACACATCTACATCTATCCTCGATTACGAATCAAAACGCAGATGCGTTATCACCTCTGAGGACTAAGATGTAATGCCTCGTATTCAGTAAATAGGGTATCCGTTTCTCTACACTCACCATGCGAAACACAGCACCATTATTCAGTTTTATTGTAATGTCATTCTTGCTGCAACAATAATATGGCTGCAGCGTGGCTCTACCACGTATGAAGTTTACTTCAGGATCAACAAAGACACCGCATATCTTCATCCATTCCTAACAGCCTATCAAAGTCACTACAGAACAAAGGCATCCCCATGGAATGTCTCGTAATTTTTTTTCAATTTTTAGATGTAATTAGGAAATGTCTACCGGCTTTCTTCAGATTTATCTCACTCTGTCACCTCTTACGGCACTCCCGAGACGTTATAGCGTAGTGGAATTTTTTTAACAGCCACTACACGGCTACGATTACGGTTAATCTACATTTTATTTAGTTTTTAAGTGGTAGAGACGTGCTGCTGCTATATTATAGTTATTATTGTTAGCTTAATGCTGCTGTGTTTCGTATGGTGAGTATAAAGAAACTGATACACTTTTAGTGGAAACGAGGCACTCCATCTTAGTCCTCAGGGGTGATAACGCATCTACATTTTGATTCTTATTCGATGGTGAATGTAGATGTCCGTAGGCTACAGCATCCACTTATCATCAAGTGGACTGTGCGCTCGTTTGTCACCCTAATTCTATAAAAAAATAAAAAGATCATGATGAAGCGAGAGCTACGTCGCAATGAGTTATTTTTTTAATTACTTAGCGATGTCCAACGCAGCGATGGCGTAAATTGGCGCGCTTTATTTTATTTTGCGTACTCTTTGCGCTTACAACTGTCAAGACTACAATACTGGCCGCTTATAAATATTTGGTTGGTTGACATTTCACAGTAGCGAGAATTTAAAAAAACGCCGCCCGCATTTTATTGGATGTATTTACTAAAATAACTACTAAGTTATTTAACGAACTGGCTTGAAATTTATCATTTTTTTATTGAATAAGTTACACAAACAGACAGTAGTTATCATCATCATTATCGTTACAGCCCTTCACAAGTCCTCTGCTGAACATAGGCCTCCCCCAAGTAATGCCACAAAGCACTGTCCTGAGCCACCTGCATCCATCGACTTCCTGCATATCTTACCAGGTCGTCACTCCATCTAGTGGGGGGTCGCCCTACACTACGCCTACCGGTACGAGGCTGCCACTCGAGAACATTTCTTCCCCATCGGTTATCGGTTCTTCGAGCTATAGGGCCGGCCCATTGCCACTTCAGCTTACTAATCCGTTGGGCTATGTCGGTCACTCTGGTTTTACTGCGGATATCATCATTTCTGAGTCTATCACGCAGAGAAACTCCGAGCATAGCCCTCTCGATAGCTCGCTGAGTGACCTTGAGCGTCCTCATACGGCCAGCAGTGAAGAACCAATCTAACCAATCTAACGTGGTAGAGCCATGCTGCAGTTATATTAGTAGTATAGTTGTAGTACGAATGGGTCGGCTCGACCGGGGAAGGACCACGCTCTCACAGAATACCAGCGTGAAATAGTAGCTTAATGCTGCTGTATTTCGTATGGTGAGTGTAGAGAACCAGGGACCCTTTTTACTGGAAAAGAGGCATTCCATCTTAGTCCTCACGGGTGACAACGCATCTGCATTTTGATTTGTAATCGAGGATAGATGTAGATGTCTATGGGCCGCAGCAACCGCTTACCATCAGGTGGACTGAGTGCCCGTTTGTCACCTAATCCTATAAAAAAAAAAAAAAAAAAACCACGTCTCAGATCCGTAAGTCATCACTGGCAACACGCACTGGTTGTACAATCTAGTTTTTAGAGATTGAGGTATACCTAACGATAAGATATGTCGTAATTTCCCGAAAGCTGCCCAGCCGAGTTGAATCCGTCGATTGACCTATCGGTCGCAGTTGGACTTGCCTAGTCGGACTATTTATCCCAGGTAAACGTACTCGTCAAGCACTTCGAGCATAATGCTCCCAACAACTACCGGCATAGGTGTGACACGGACATTAAACATGATCTTTGTTTTGTCCATGTTCATCTTAAGACCTAGCCGTTGGGAGGCACTATTGAGGTCATTGAGCATAGTGCTTAAGTCCTCCAGCGATTCTGCCGTAAGGACTATATCGTCGGCAAATCGAAGGTGATTGATGTACGGCGAGTATTGATGTTAATACTTTCCAGTCCAGTAGCTTGAAAACGTCTTCCAATGCAGCGGTGAAGAGTTTCGGGAATATAACGTCACCCTGTCTTACACCTCTCTGCAGTTGGATAGGTTTCGAGCTCTGGTTCTGTACTCGGATAGCCATCGTAGCCCTACGGTACAAACACTTCAGCACTTCGATATACCGACAGTCAACTTGGCACCGCTGAAGGGACTGTAGCACCGCCCAAATTTCGACGGAATCAAAGGCTTTCTCATAGTCCGCATACGCCAGGCAAAGGGGCAGATTGTACTCTTCAGTCTTCTGTACAATCTGCCGTAGGGTATGTACGTGGTCTATGGTACTGAAGCCTTTTCGGAGACCGGCTTGTTCGGGAGGCTGGAAGTCGTCGATTCTGCGTGCGAGACGATTCGTAATGACTCTCGAAAACAGCACGTAGACGCGGCTCAGAAGGGAAATCGTTCTGTAGTTCTCCAAGAGAGCGTTGTCGCCTTTCTTAAAGAACAAGACCACCGCACTTCTGCTCCACGCCTCTGGAGTAGTGCTACCATGGAGGACGGAATTGAAGTGCTTCTGAAGGACTTCAAGTACCGGTGTTCCACCCGCTTTCAGAGGCTCCGCTGTAATTCCATCCTCGCCTGGGGCCCTGCCGTTTTTAAGGTGCCCAAAACCCACGACACGGTGTTGATGGGAGACTTCAACGCAAAACTAGGCACAAGAGAAAACGGTGAGCTGAAGTTAGGGAAATTTGGAGTAGGGCAACGGAACCGAAGGTACCTACAAGATTGCAATGCAGTGGACGATATGAATGACAAGCTCGTGGAAACTGTCCATGCGGTCGGAGCTAAGTTCTGCAAGACCCGCCGCAGAAGAACACAAAAACTCTCCAATCACACTCTTAATCTCATGGCTGTTAGACGGGAGATGAGGCTGCAATCGTCAACAGATTTGACAGCATACAGGCAACTGTACAGACAGATCTCCAAATGCATGCGGCTTTTTTTTTGCGCCCGAAGCAAATATGGGCAACTCTCCGGAAAGCGGGGGAGGGAGGTTGGGAATGCTCATAGCATACCACGTAGCCGGCTGCGTGATTATGTGGTGACTTTTACCCACTAAACCCAACCTTTTAGGAATTGGCTTAACGATCTGACTAGAGATCTCTAAGCCGTATACGAACGCGACCCTCCTTGACAGAAAGGAGGGCGCAAGCGGCGAAAAGCCGCTTAGAAGAGTGCCTAACTAAGGCAGATTAGTGGATGTGTTATGTAGGCTCGGCCTGAGCCGCCAGGAGGCAGTTCAGGTCGGCCGAAAGCTTGTTGGGGGGTCCGAGAGAGAGTTTCTCGGTCTGCGCGCACTATAGCGAGTGTGGATAGGGGCTGCATAGGCAGCTGTTTCACGAATGAGATGATTTGGGTGGGACTCTGAGGCTTTGAAAAATCTCTCAGAGAGTGATTTAAGAAACTGTTGGATTGTTGGGAGCTCTAAGTCTCGATGTAGGTCGGCATTACGGACATAATAGGGCGAGAAACTTACGCAACTTTAATACTGCTCGTATCGTAGTTTTTTTTCGCGTCACGCGATGGTCCGAGGCGCACGGCCGTCGCGATTAAATCGGATCTGTGCTTTAAATAACAAATTACAAAATTTTAACTAAACAAATGAGTAGAGTGTGCACATTTAAATGAAAAAAATTAGTGAAGGTGTTACTTTCTATTATCACTGAAAGGAACGTCATGCAAATAAACATAAACAGTGTTTGAATAGCAAGTCTTTTGGTGACAAAACTAAACTAATACTCTAAAATTGAGGTGAACAACAAATAAAAGTACATAAAACTATCAATGTGTTAAATAACTATAATAAACTATGGCAACTGTGTCAATAATTGTAGAATAGAATATGGCAAAACTAAACTAATGCTCTAAAATTGCGAATAACAACAAATAAAAGTACCTACATACAACAATCAATGTGTTAAATAACTATAATGAACTACGACAACTGTGCCAATAATTGTAACAGTAACATAGTGAAATTATTTAAGACTAATTTGATTACTGTTCACCCTCATATGTTTTTTATAAAATTACATTTAACATTGCAATGAAGTGTGAATAATAAGACTCATTAGTAAAGGAATGTAATGCGACTCAAAACATTATATGGTCGCCCCATACTACACACTGTATGCCTTACATGGTGGTAATAAGTTCAAATCTCGCAGCTGATATATACTATTTACATTGTTGTTTTTCTTTATTCCTGTTTTACTTTATTAATTAGACCAAAATATGGATAAAAAATAGCTCAGAAAATGGTCAACCCTAATTGTTTTAAGTGCCAAAAGAAAATAATTAAAAAAAAAGATATACTTTGTTGTACAACTTGCAAATGTTTACGACATAACGTGTGCACAAGTATTAAGCACCAAAGATAATATCACGGAACAATTAAAAAAGGAAAGCTTTAAATGCCAAACTTGCAAAGCAAGGCTACCAATAGCAAGTGAAAACACCGACACTCCCTGTTCATCTAACGTGACAAAAAGAAGCATTAGGTATAAGGCACTTCCAGTAACGCCATTGCATAAGTCTGAAGAAGAAGAAGAATCGAATAGTTCTGATAATGCCTGCCAGATATTAGTACTTATCAAAATGACAGAGAGGAACATCAACAACAACAACAACAACAACAGGACACTCATATCTGTGTACTATGCCTACATTCATTCTATAATAAGATATACCATTACTATTTGGGGTAATGCTCCGGATATTATAAAAGTATTAAAATGTCAAAAACAGTCTATAAGAATAATCAATGGTCTGAAAAAAAGTAGCCCAACAAGAAAACATTTTAAGAAAGACAAAATAATGACAGTGGTTTCGCTTTACATATATAATAGTTTATTAGAGGTACATGACGATAAAGAAATACCGAAAAAGAAAGACATAAATCAACACAATCTACGTAATAATGAAAAACGTGTTCTACCCATGAATAGATTAGTAAAAGTAAAAAACATGGGCGTTACTCAAAAATATTGATGTATAATAAATTACCAATAAGTTTAACCAACCTACATTATAGCAAATTTAAACAGACACTTAAGTATTTTTTTGAGAACAACCCATTTTACAAATTAAGCGAATACATGTCAATGCAACTCATGGAATCGTCATTCTTGTGTAACGTGCAAACAAAATAAATTACCTAATGCTATGACGTAAAGCATTAATGTATCTAATTTATGGAAAAAGTACAATAATATAATTTAACCTTATAAATTTATTAAAACTTTTGTAACCAATGACTTGCCTGTAACGATTGTTATACAGTAGAATTCCGATTATCCGAACATCGATTATCCGAACATCCGATTATCCGGACTCATTCGTCTCGGCTCTAATTATTAATTTAAAAATGTTTTGACGGCGCAACGAGACATGTTACGATAAGTTTATTCCCGCTTCCGACGGTGTACTCCCGCACTCATTTGTTTGCGGGATAGTGTTTGTTATTGTTTCATTTTCCTTTATAGCGTTCAACTGAAAGGTTGTCTTTTATTTTTGTTAACGTTTTGTGTTGGAAATTTAAAATGTCCAAGCGAAAAAGAGTAGTGTTGTCTCTTAATGACAAAATGAAGATAATTGAGAGTATAAAAAATGGTGAATCTGGCAGTAAGTTGGCACAAATATATGATGTCGGAACTTCTACGATATCAGACATTAAAAAGAATTCTGATTCCTTAATGAAATTCACCTGCGCGCTTGAGCAAGAATATGGAAGCTCGCAGCGTAAAGTCACGAAAAAATCTCAAAATGAAATTCTGGAGAATGCAGTTTTTACTTGGTTCTTACAAAAGAGAGCATGCGGTCAGCCCATATCTGGACCTCTTATATGTGAAAAAGCATTGGATTTTAATCAAAAACTTGGTGGTGATACTTCTTTCAAGGCGAGCTGTGGATGGTTAGCAAGATTCAAATCCAGACATGGAATTCGAGAACTGGAGATTCAAGGAGAAAAACTGTCTGCTAACGTTGCATCAGCCGGGTCTTTTGTAGACGAGTTAAAAGAATTTCTAGATGAAAAAATACGATTTAGATTTTGTATACAATGTGGACGAAACAGGTCTTAATTGGAAAGCTCTACCAAGCAGATCATTATCATCGCGACGTGAAAATGCAGCACCGGACACAAAGTGAGTAAGAACAGAGTTACAGTTATGGTTTGCGCAAACGCTAAAGGAACACATCGATTGCCACTGCTACTTATTGGTAAATCAAAAAATCCACGCTGTTTCAAAAATGTTAAAATACCCCTTAACTTACGCTAACCAACAAAAAGCGTGGATGAACACAGATATTTTTCTTACTTGGTATGAAAATACGTTTATTCCTGAGGTGAAGAAATTTCAAAAGGACGTGGGAAAAGAGGGCGATGTATTGTTGTTATTAGATAATGCGCCAACGCACCCTTCCGCTGAAACACTAAATCGAGAAAATGGGAAGTTCACGGTTAAGTTTTTGCCCCCTAACGTAACATCGATATTGCAACCTATGGACGAAAGTGTCATTGAAACTTTAAAACGTTTATACAGAAAACAGCTACTGCGTCGTCTTTTATCAGCAGTGACAGTGAAATAGAAACGTTGTTAAAGTTTTTTAAAGAAATTAATTTAAAATATTGTTGTTATGTGCTGGTAGAAGCGTGGAATTCTGTGGAATTGCAAACATTAAAAAGGGCATGTAATAAATTATTAAAATTAACTCTATCTCATTCTTCAATTAAACCGCACGACGATTTTAAAGAAATAACCGAAGCAATGAAAATTCTTAGTATTGGTGAAGGGTGCGATGAAGGGAATATTATGGAGTGGCTAAACTGCGATAGTGAAGACCCTGGATTCCAAATATTAACTGATGAAGAAATCATTGAGGATTTACACAGTAACGAGAGAGAAGATGAAGAAGAGACTGAAACTGGTGATGTATGTCAAGTAACATCTCACGCAGAAGTTTTTGAAGCTCTAGATGCTGCTTTTAAGTGGTTTGAAAGACAGGACGAATCGGATCCCATACAGTTATTACAACTGAAGCGCATCAAGGACTTGGCTGCGAGAAAAAGATGTGATTCATTACGTCAAAAATCTATAACAATATATTTCCAACCAAAATTTTAAATTATATAGGTATTATGTAATTCATTATCTATCGTTATAGCTCGTTTTTCATATATCGTATTATCTAAGTAAAACCCATTACATAATAAAAAATTATTAAAACTTAAATATTATTTGATTTGCTTTGAAATCGGTTATCCGGATTTTCGATTATACGGAATACCCCTAGTTTTAATTGATCCGGATTCTACTGTATTAAGGTCAATAAAATATTTCTGATTTCTGATTTCTGATATTAAATAAGCGATCGAGCGGAACCAGGGCTCCAAAGTCTTTGTCAGAGATCTGTCTGCCAGTAAGAGCCAACTGTCAAAGCTGAAGACTAAGTGTGGCAGCATCGTTTCCGGGACACCTGAGATTTTGAGTGAGATTGAGAGGTTCTATGGGCAGCTGTACACATCATCGTTGGAGCCACACGCAAGTGTGAGTAACGATCCAAGAGCAAGTCTTATCCGACACTATTCCGAGGATATCCCGGACGTCGGTCTAAGCGAGATTAGAATGGCTCTCCAGCACCTTAAAAACGGCACTAAGACGGATTTAACGAAAGTCCTATCAAAAAAAATTAATAGGTTACGCAATAAAATATTATCGTGCGCCCGGCGAGGTGAGCGGTTATACAAGTAGACATATAAATATTAAAAATAGTTATGTATAATATAAAAAAATAGTTAGATAAATAGATATGTAGCAAACTAGCCACCGCGGACTAATTCTGTGCGGCAGTGCATTGCGCGTGGAAAAGGAGACAGATTACGTACATAGAGTGTGTCTTTTTATCCATTGCAGATTCACATTTTTGTGTTTAAATACCACATTTAATCGTTGATGGCATTTATATATTAGCCCCGAGCTCCCCGAGCCCCGGCTCAGGGCCGTGCTTTGTGGCATTCCTTGAGGGAGGCCGATGTTCAGCAGTGGACTTGTGAATGGCTGTAATGATGATGATGATTATAATGAAACGCAATATCCGAAATCGCCGCGCAGCCCCAGTGCGTGTTGCCGGACTTCATCAGTAGATGATGATGATGATACTTTTACGGCTCCGTGGCGCAGTGACCCAGCAATGAGTTACAGCGCTAATGGTCGCAGGTTCCCAAGGATTTGTATCTATATGGCCTAAAAATAATTGCCTCGGGTCGGGATGTTTGTTTTTGTGAAATTTTTGTGGGAGGTATCATTTTCAAAAAATAAATAAAAAATTGTACTACACTGTCGTAATTAACTTTTTTTTAATTACTTTTTGCGGTTTGATTCGAACTTCGGCTTTGGCTAATTTTTTGGTAGATTTTGGAGTTAGAATACCAAGTGTATGGCCAAAGGCGAGTCGAAGCTTTGGTCGCACTCTATTTGTAGAATTGTCTGCAGATTTGGGGTGGCCAAATGACCCACCATCCCTTTTTGATTCTTAATCTAAGATAGATGTAGATAAAGAGAAAAAAAAACAACAAACACTCGAATTGAGAAATCCGTTAAAAAACGGGTGGAAGGACGTATTAGACTTGCCCTAACAATCAATTTGCCATTCAGTGACTGATTTTAAGTTATTTATTTTAAAGATATATTTTAATACCTACAAAATTAAATTGAAAACTAATAAAAAATAAACAGGTGATTATAAGTCGCGGCACGTAACTTTGGAGCACGTAACCTGGTAACGAAACGTGGAGGGAATAGCTGCGAATGTCGTATCAGTACGGGGAATGTAATGTAACTGGAGAGCCAATCGCACAGACAATAATGCGCGAATACGCAATAATGGACAAGACGGCCAATTATGCGCAATAACGGTCGCCACCAGACTTTCGTGCCGCGAGTTGTGCTAAGACGTTATGCAGTTAGTTATAACTAAAACAAAACGACGGACATAACACGTGATGGGACATTTTGGACAATATACTTGCTATATCCTAATTTACTATATTAGCCGGCACAACGGAAAACATTAGCTAACAAGGAAAGAACAACAAATAAGAAAAATAGCTCAAGATTTAAACGAACAGGCACTTACTGGGGTGGTTCTGCTAGCGGCCTCTTACTAAGACCTCGAGGCTAGTGGAACTACGTTGCAACTGCGGCGGCGCACATCAATCACAGCTGGTCTGCGCCGGCAGCTTGCTTCCGGCCTTTAACTCTTTGCGGAGCCCCTCCATTGGACCAAACAAAATGAAGCCACCATGTCTAGCCCCCTATGGGGCATGTTCGTGCAGGAAGGGATCGGCTAATTTTAAACTAACTAATTAACACAAATGCAAATGTGTGTTTTGGCGCAAGCAATGTATTTCTTTTTTCAACCGACGACAAAACGTAAGAGGTACTCGAATCGACGCGTATATTTTTTTATATTTGACCACGCATAACTTTTTACAGAGCTAGTTGATTGGCGCCGACTCAAAATTACTTAGGTATACTTACCAGCGCCCCGCCTCGAGACAGCTGATGCCATCCAAAGATTGGTAGGCATAGCTATCGAAGTCGGCACTCAAGTCATGGCCAACATAAGGTCCGGGGGTACGGAGGACAGTAACCTGCGCCTCCTTTACTGGAATCCGGACGGGATTTAACACAGGATCCATGAACTCCACACGATCGCCCAGCAACAGGACATCCAGGTAATTTTGCTGGGGGAGACCAAATTAAGACCATCAACGCATCTAAAGCTGCCAAATTACACCATCTATAGGTGGGACGAAGTCAACCCTCAAGGGATCGCATATAGAGGGACGGCGATTCTGGTACAAACATTAGTTTAAGAACTTAATTATTAAAGTTAGTTAAAAACTCGAAATAATTACAATATAATATATATCTATATATATATATATATATATATATATATATATATATATATATATATATATATATATATATATATATATATTAGGTACATTTACATTAGTTTAAGAACTTAGTTATTAAGGTAAAAGAAAAATGTTTATTATTTTTTGCTTTTCAGTTTTTTCGGCGGCTTAATTTTTTTGATAAGTTTTTATTAGCTTTTTATCACACGCATGGTATCCGCTACTTTTAAATAAATCATAAAGGAATTACCTACAGGGTATAATAATAGAATATCAAAACAACGTATAATCTCATAAATTCAACTGTTAACGTAGCGGCCCTGTGGCGCAACGGATAACGCGTCTGACTACGGATCAGAAGATTCCAGGTTCGAATCCTGGCAGGGTCGGCGAAACTTTTTTATTATTTAAAATGTTTTTCTTTTTTATGTTTATGTTTTTTCGTGATTATTTATGAATGTTAGTTTTTTTCAACATAAGGCTCCTTGATCTTTATTAATTTTTTCAGAAATACTGCACTAGTTAAACTATTAACGAGGGCTAATAAAATCGAGAACTACTGCCGACAAACTGTAATGCAGTTTGGCAGATAAAAATGTTAAAAAAGTTTATTGTATAATTGCAAGGAAATAAATTTAAAAAAAAGAGCTCACCAAGTATCTCTAGCTGGGACTTAAGTGATGTTATTTATCACGGAAACAGACACAGTGTACATCATTAAAATGTTGCGGTTGAAACGGCTTTTAGTGTTTGAGACAAAACTCAATAC
The DNA here is from genome assembly GCA_036936625.1 of Parnassius smintheus behrii. Lineage (NCBI taxonomy): Eukaryota > Metazoa > Arthropoda > Insecta > Lepidoptera > Papilionidae > Parnassius > Parnassius smintheus. The sequence continues at coordinate 13,685,816 of JAUPFT010000027.1, read as the reverse complement.
TCAATACACAATAACTTATTTGCATTCCATAGGTTACAAAAGGTGTTACATAGTTATGGTATCTCTATAGACCCCGATGGGCACAGCAATATTATGAACGAGGAACATTTATTTTGTTTTATTATTATTATTATTATTGTTAAATTATTATTCACTATTAACATTCACTATATTATTTACATACACACTTTGAATTTGAAATACAGTTATTATAACTGCTATCATATCACTGATATCAAAGCCACATAGAGCCAGGGACTGTCTTTGAATAAGCCACTTGCGGCATCTTTGTCGGAAGGTAGACGGAAATAGGGTAGATCGGACTGATGGTGGCAAATCGTTCCAAATTTTAGCAGCGGCAAATTTAAAACACCCCCTGGCTCCAGCGAGGCTAATCCTGGGTAGTGGAAGCCGATGACTATTTTCTCTGACTGAAAGCAAACTTTTTTTTTCAATGGCTTTCTTATCATACAGATATCTTGGAGACTTTGCGTGATGCAGAAAGCATGCATATTTTAATTTAGTACTATTGCACATATTTAAAATGCCATTACTGACTAAATAAGGTGCAATCCTATCCCTTTTCGGTATATTAAAACAAAAACGCATTTGCGTTCTGCACTCTCTGCACATTCTTCTCAGTTCTTTTAAATAAGCATGGACCATTAACAATATCACAATAATGAAGGTGGCATAGTACTAAACTGTTACAGAGCAGCAGTCTTATGTCACGTTTTAGAAATGAGCGAATTTTATACAAAGTTTTTAACGAACCATAGCATTTACCGATTTTAGTCTAAACATGTTGCTCAAATTTTAAATTCTCATCCATGAGGAGACCTAAATTGCGAACACAACCCTCGTAAGGTATGACGGTGTCAAAGATCTTAACAAGAGACTTCCGTTCATTAATTGTTTGGTGCTTTGTTCCAAGGGTAATGGTGACACTTTCTAAGGGATTAAGTACCAGGCCATGTTTCAAAGACCACTCCGCAATAGAATCAAGATCTTTGTTTAACTTGGAAATAGCAACAGCAACCTCCTCATCAATTGGCGTTGTATGAACGTATACTTGGCTGTCATCTGCATTTAAGTGAATTTTCGAGTGAATTATAGATTTAGTAACGTTGCCCGTGTAAATTGCGAATAATGTGTGACCAAGTATTGAACCCTGGATAAAACCTTTGTTAAGGGGGAGCGTGTTGGAGACATTTGGAACTCCCTGGCTATTCAAACATTGCACTTTTTGGCAGCGATTATGGAAATAAGATTGAAACCAGGTGCAGGCCTATTCTGTGAAACCATAGTATTTTAATTTTGCCAATAGAATAGATATATCAACACAATCGAAAGTGCGGCTGAAGTCTAGCAAAACCATAATCGTTCCCTTACCCTCATTGGATGCAGCAAGAATATCATCAGTAATATTTAAAAGAGCTGATACTGAACTGTGATTCTTTCTAAAACCAGATTGAATCACAGGTAGTACTTGATTACGTTCTAGATATGGTGAAATTTGATAAAGAACGCATCTTTCAACTATTTTAGATAGTGCAGGAAGAATGCTTATTGGTCTTATATCAGAAAGATTATCCACCATTGATTTTTTAGGAATGGGAGTGACGATGGCACATTTCCAAGATTCTGGAAATACTCCTTCCAATATAGATTTATTGACTATCGCCACTATCGTTGACAAAGAATATGGAAGCGTAAGTTTTAACATCAACATGGAGATGCCATCAGTTCCGGTCGCATTAGTAGCTGTAGAAGCAATTATACTTTTCACTAACGTTTCATTTACAGCTACAAATTGAAATTCGATTTCAGAGTGTTTAAGTGATTCGATTTCTTGAATAACACTTTTGTCGGGAGGTGCACATGATATGGTGTTTGTAAAGTGATTATTAAGTGAATCAGGGTCAAGAAAATGGTCCGGTATGGAACGGTTTTTTACGACAGGTGAAATTATTCGTTTAATGTGACGCCACATGTGAGAAGGATTTGACCTATTATTATTGACAAACCTAGTAAAATATGCCTGCTTTTCTAGAGTAACTGCTCGGTTATAATAGTTGCACAGATCGCGGTAAAATTGCATACTACTTTCCGATTTTATAGTTTTGGCCCGGTGGCAAGCCTTGTCACGAATTGACTTCATTTTTCTAAGATTATCAGTCATCCATGGGGCAGGGAGTAGTTTAAAAGTGCTTTTACGAACAGGGGCGAATGAGTCCATCAAGTCAATGACGAGATTGTTAAAGGTATTTACCATATTATCGATACCATCTTGTACTAGTACCAGCTCCCATGGCGTGTATTTAGCAGCATTGTTTATAGCAATTGTGTTCTCAGCTATAGGTCTGTATGAAATTATACGACATTTAGATTTTTGAATCGCGAGCGAAAATTTCGCTGAAATCAGTCCATAATCGCTAAGGTCATCATTATGTGTCACTTCCACAGAAATGGGCTTAAGATGTGTCCTAGTAAAGATAACATCAATCAGGGTACTCGTAGTAGAAGTGACCCGTGTAGGCTGGTTTACGATTTGATGGAGGTTAATTGTATCAGTAACGGTCTTAAGACAATTAGGCGTAAATGGAAGGCCGTCGTCGTTTAGACAATCAATGTTCAGGTCACCAACAAGAAATAATTGATCATATTGCGCTATAAAAAACGAGAGAGACTCGTGCAAACAGTCTATAGCTGAACCAACACTCACTGATTCAGGACGATGCGCCGAACCAAATACAGCAGTCTCACTACCTATTTTAACATTAAACCATATCTGTTCAAGTTCCCCAGGGGGGTGATCTAAACGCTTTGCACGTAAGTTAGATTTTATATAAGCACCAACACCACCACCACGACCAATACGAGGGTTGTGCAGCAGTCTGTAGCCGGAAATTGAATACAAGTCAATATTGGAACTATAATGAAGCCAAGTCTCGCTAAGACATAGTATATCAAGACCCTTAATTTGGATACTTTGATTAAGTTCCTCAAAACCGGTATTTAGCGAACGTGCATTCAAAATACCTAATGTAAAATAGTTTTTTTTGTTTTCCTTTACCCATAAAATAACATAAGCTTTTATCAAAGTAAACTTAAACCAAGTGAACACAAAAATAAAATAAACAAATAAATGGAAGATATGACTAAACTGGGTTAACTAAGCAATCATTGTTTTTGATGAGCACGAGAGTAGCACCTTCAACTTTGCGAGCGTACACATTTCCTCTTTTGATCCAAATAAACTTAAAATTTTTCTCCTTGCCTACTCTTCTAGCCTCTCTGAGTAATGCTTTACAATCAGGTGAAATATGTTCAGAGACATATATTTTATTAGTAGCACCATCAATATTTAGGTGTTTCGAGTTTAGTTTGCCACTTTGAGTTTTATTAAACTTATTAACGGCTTCAAGGATACGATCACGAATACGTCAGTCAGTATCTAATACGGAACGGGGCCTGCTCGAAGATTGATCCATCTTAGCCACACGGCGACAGGCACGAATGTCCTCAATTGCTGTCCGCAATTGGCGAGTTAATTGTGTTGCAAAGGGTGTGAAATAATCCAAACAGATCCTCGCTGGCCTTTTCCTGTATGCCGTTAATTTCCAAGTTATTGTCTCTAGAGATTTTTTCAATGGTAGACAGTCGATCATGGAGGGTATAAACTTCTTTTTTAAGTTTTAAAGTCTGAGTCTGTAAATCTTTAATTTCTTTGTCTTTTTGTTCAACCTTTACTTTCAAATCCGCCTGTTCAGCAGCTAAAAAGTCAGTAGCTTGCGTCAGCTCGTTTTTGAACTCATTGAGGGCTAAATTAATCTCCTGAGATATTATTGCTTTGATATCCTCCAGAATAGTCAATCGTAATTTGTGAAAAATTGGTAATGTGTCCGATAATTTATTATCAAGCAAGTCGCCGATTTCCTCTATAGTTGCTGGTAGAAGGCTGACCTCTCCCGCCTGTTAGACTTGGCGCGCACTTTAACATTTAAATTACTTGCCAATTCTTCTGTCTCCTTCTCCATACAGCCTTCTGAGTACATTGTGTTGCCGCGAATGGGAGTGTTCTGGTTATCACTCTTAGGTTGACGATTTTTACATGCATGACATATCCACACAGCTTTACGTTCTTTGTCCAACGAAATGAAAGTTTTTTCACTAATCGTGGCACAGTCCAAATCATATTTTAGTTTACATGAACAACAACACATAAACTGTCGATTAGTTATTTTATTCTAACAACCAGCACATTTCCCAGTAGAAGACATCTCGGTTCGTTTAAAATAATTAAAAATAAATCCTACACCGTTCAGTAGGCCCAAGCGATAAAAGCGCTTATTGGGAAGCGAACGACCACTGCACTGTTGTCGACGCAGAAGCATGCAATAATTAAGTAAAAAAGTATATGCTTACTTTTTACGAATCACAAATTAATTCACTATCACTAATAGACTATTTTAATGTAATTCTTCTCTGCTTTTAAATGATATAAATTAAAACATTAGATATTAGATATTTACATCGAAAATATTAAATGATAACGGAGCAAAGTAATATACGTGTGTTTCACAAAATACCCGCGAATGTATATGATAATATACGTAGTTTGGTTCATTTATATCTGAAGTAATTATCTTATTAATATAAAATGTAGCTAAAGTTAATCTCTATACTAAAATAACATCCACCAACATTTATTTTTATTGACTAAGAGTGACCAAGGAGCACACAGTCCACCTGATGGTAAGTGAATGCTGTGGCCCATAGACATCTACATTTATCCTCGATTAAGAATCAAAATGTAGATGTGTTGTCACCCGTGAGAACTAATATGAAATGCCTCGTTTCCAGTAAAACGGGTCTCTGGCTCCCTACACTCACCATACGAAACACAGCAGCATTAAGCTGCTATTTTACGCTGGTATTCTGTGAGAGAGTGGTCCTTCCCCAGCCGACCCATTCGTGCTACATAATATAACTACAGCGTGGCTCTACCACGTATAAAATATATAATATATAAGATAGTAATTAAAATCAGACGTTACTTTGCGGACATCCATTATATTAACGATGTTAAAACCTAAAAGCTCCGCGTAATCTTCTCTAATGAAAAATGACTTGCAATAAGATTATTTAAAATCTATGTTGAATAAATCTAATTCCATTTCTATTTCTAGCTCCGACGTCAGAAGCTATTAAATTATTCATAGATATTTTTTTTATTAATTTTAGATGCTTGAAGTAGTGTTAGACTTTTTTTTAAATATATACTTTTCTGTTTTTTTTTTATTTATAGGATAGGGTGACAAACGAGCACACAGTCCACCTGATGGTAAGTGGTTGCTGTGGCCCATAGACATCAACATCTATCCTCGATTACGAATCAAAATGCAGATGCGTTGTCACCCGTGAGGACTAAGATGGAATGCCTCGTTTCCAGCAAAAAGGGTCTCCGGGTCTCTACACTCACCATACGAAATACAGCAGCATTAAGCTACTATTTCACGCTGGTATTCTGTGAGAGCGTGGTCCTTCCCCGGTCGAGCCGACCCATTCGTGCTACAACTATACTATTAATATAACTGCAGCATGGCTCTATTCTGTTCTTTGAATGTCTACGGAGCATATATTTTTAGAAGTCCTCAAATTGAAACCACTATGTAGACATAGACTATACGTTTTTAAGGTAGCAAGGATGACCAACGTTCACTCCACCATCAGGTCTAACTCACAAGTTACATAATAATTTTTACGGGAATCCCAGCAAAATTTGATCCCAGCCCAAGCATACAACTGCAATAGTTCAGGTTACTATTAGCTCATTCTGTGTCGATTGGCACGTCGAATACGTCATTGACCCCATGACCATGGATACTGTAAAATATTCGTAACGACGAATATTTAAAATAAGTTAACATACGCGTTAAACAAAGTTACAAGTTTTATCAATGACTAAAATGTTTTATATATTGTTGCAGAGAGATCCTTGCCGCTACGCCATCTTTGACCAGTCAGTCAATGACCCCTACACCCACACACAGAAGGGAGTTCAAACGGGATTCAATTAAAGAAGACAGGTAAATAAAGTTATTTTTTCTTTGAGAAACATCAAGGATTTTCTCCCGTATCGTCGAGGCAATTTACACGCATAAATTACACAAGGACAAAAATCCAGACCTGGAACAATTGTTTTGCTTATAAGCCATAGAACTAGAGTAACCTACATAGCCCATGGGATTGATAAGCTGAAGTGGCAATGGGGCGGCCATATAGCTCGTAGAACCGACAACTGATGGGAAAGTAAGGTTCTCGAGTGGCAGCCACGTACAAGCGTAATGAGATTGTAAGATACGCAGGGAATGGATGGATGCAGCTTAGTATCGTGCTTCATGGCATTCCCTGGGTGAGACCTATGTTCAGCGGTGAACTTATGAAGGACTGCGATGATGATGATAATGATAGTTCATACAAGTACTTTTTCGTGCGAGATTCAAACCCGTGGCTTTAAGGTGATACCTCGAAAATTTGGTGATTTTTCTATTTAACATATTTTTTTAAGTTTCATCAATTACAAATCAAATTTTTGACTTCCCTATATCCTTATATCTTCACGTTTCAAGGTCTTTAGAGTAGAGTAGTATGGTTTTTATTGGTATATGATTTTAGATTATATGTCCTTGGATTTCACAAAAGGGAAACACGATAACATGTATTTTTCTCGATAGAAATTTTTTTAAATTAGGCTCTAATTAGTTACATTTCTCCATGACAGCACAATATTTTTACAAATAAGTTCATGGAGTTATTTTAAAGGCATAATAAATAATCATATCTAAGTTCCCATAAACTTTTTAATCCATAATAAAATTTAAAAAAAAATGACAATGTTGTTAGGCGCTTACTTAGTTACCAACCGGAAGTCAGCTAAAGTGGCAGCGTAAGAAAATTTCGTTCCGTGGGTGTTGTCCGGGGCGATAGAAAGGAAACAAACCATGACATGGCTAGCAGCGGTTTCATAATAACAAAAAAAAATTACGTTTGCCAACCTGAATGTTAACCTGAATGCCAACGCCTGAGATCCCCTCTCTTAGGGTATCTAAGAGGGAGGTCTATGTTTAACAATGAATTTTTGATAGACTGTAAAGGTTTGGCAGATAAAATCGTTTTTTCCGGTCTGATTCGACTTCGGGACCTTCAGGAGAAGATCCTACTGCTTTCTTAAAGGCCGGCAACACACCTGCCTGTTGCAGTCACATTTCCCCCGTTTTTCAGTCGGTAGACACTTGCGGTACGTACGGTAATATAGTCATCCGGTCAATATGGTATCTTTCTTATAACTCGAAAACTAAATCGTTGTTTGCATAGATGGCTCTGTGATACGATAGCTCTTCATCAGTCAATCAAATAACAAAGGGTCAAAAGGGCGTTGCCTTATCGACGCCATTTTGATAGTAGACATTATAGTAAATATTGTAGTGTAGTCAGTTTTTTTAAGTTCTTTTTTGAAGTGTTTCACGTACATTACTCTGTAAATGCTAGGGCCCACTGAAAATCAACGCTGTTATTTCGGTGACAGCATAAGCTGAACGGACCCCCCGTTAGCCAAACTCGCTACATCAGATTAGGAATATTTTTTGTTTACCGTAATCTATAAGTATACATACTTTTTATATGTCTTATCCATCAAATTGTTGTTTTTTTTTTTTGAATTTTGTGTACTATTTTTAATTGATGTATCTACAAATGTGGCGAGGTGCAATATATGTTTCATTATCTTTTCTTTTTTTCTTTAAATATATTATTATGTTTCCTCTTTGTTCTGTATAGCAGAAGCTCACTAAGAAATGAAAGAAGAGAAGGTGGTAAGAGGGCGGACCAGAGCACCACAGCAAGTCCTTTAAGGGACAGTTGCAAACGGGACCCAAGATTAAATGAGACTAACAGACAAGTGGTAAGTGGTACCATTGACTATGGGACATGTGATAAAATTAAAAAAATTGTACAACCGACCTCAATTTATATAAAATGAGAACATCATCAATGTATACTAAGTCAATTAAATACGCATTATTAGGAATAACTCAAAACTACTGATCAGTTCTTGATCATATTTATATGGGACCACATGAGAAGCATCAGCTTTCAGATTTAAAAAAAATCAAAATCGGTTTACCCAGAAAAAGTTCTGAGGTACACAAAAAAATGTACGGACGTATTGAAAACCTCCTCCTTTTTTTTAAATTTTGTTGAAAACATAAAGGTCTTTCATTAACAGCCTTTGTATGTCCTATTGCTTTTAAATGTTTTTCTATTTCTTCATGCAGATTTTCTCACGACGTTTCCCTGCACGTGGTAAATCTGCACTTTAAAAAAATACTAGCAATGTTATCAGCATTACTAATATTCCCTTTAACCATTAGTAAACTGATAATGATTGTGTTAGTAGTCGTTCACGACAGTAAACGAATGGCGGAATTGAATCTAAGGCTGAGATCTATAGACCGTTCTTTGATTTTGCTCAGAATTTGCTTTCGAGCTTTTTTTTGCGCCCAGAAGCAAAGAAGGTCTACCCTCCGGAAAGCGGGGGAGGAAGGTGGTGAATTCTCAAAGCATACCACGCAGCCGGCTGCTTGGTTATGGTTCTTCCCAATAAACACCACCTGTGAGACTGGCTTTAATCTGGTACGATCGTTTAGCCATATCGGAAGTGACCCCGCTTGGGGAAAGGGGGTGCCGAGGGGCGGTGAGAAGTGTGCCTAACTAAGGCAGATTAGGAGATGAGATGGGGGGAGGCTCGGCCTGAGCCGCCAGGAGGCAGTTCAAATTAGCCGAAAGCTTGTTTGGGGGGGGGGGGGGGTCCGAGAGAGAGTTTCTCGGCATGCGGGAACTATAGCGAGAGGGGAGTGGGGCTGTATAGGCAGCTGCCTCACGAATGAGTTTTTGAGCTAAGACAATGTCGGTATTTATTTAGAGCTAGCTTCGAAGTCGTGGTGAGTGCGCGCTTAGCAAAACCGAAATCAACGAAATCGACGACTTATGAAAAACTCAAGATATTAACCAAAACCACCGTACTAGTTTTGAATTGTTGTATTTGTGTTACTCTAATTATTTCATCAGTCTTCTAGTTTTATAGGTGTAATCGGGTGTCGAAGTTTCAAAGTCAGTCGTAAGAAAAATTTTAAGTGTTTTACTTTTTTATTTTAAATGCCTGATGCATTTAAAATATTTAAAAAAATAACTTAAAATGCACACATCAACAAAACGAAAAACTTCACGTTAGAAACAGCGATTTGACAGCGCTTGACCGGCTGACCAAACTTTCGGTTTCTTTCTCATATTTTAAACTAAAATTAGTTAAATATAACAATAACTTATTTATGAAATAAAATTTAAATTGTTTTCAATTTTTAAATAATTTTTTTTGAATTTATAAGCTTAGCAGAATCTTAGTCCGATGCAACTATAAATTCAGAGTCAAGATTATGCTAAGCATATACTTAGCTAAGTTTTTCGTAAGTAAAGTCTGAGCAAAGTCGAAGTACGGTCTAGATAGATCTCAGCCTAAAACCTTTTAAGTTCACAGTCCGCACTGCTATGAGGACACTATCGCTTTTAACAATTCCATAAGCAAGCAGGGAAATATAACATAGATTGCTCGCGTGGTTTGAAACTTAAGGCTAAGCCCCTCATCCCATACAATTCAATAACTGCCTCAAGTGATTTTTGCTCTCCTCTGGACATGCCGCTATGTGACGATTTCGCAATATAAAATTGTTAGTATGTTTTAATTGAGGCACTAAATCAATAAAGAAGGGATGTTTTGAAAACTATATATTTTAAATTATAAAGTAAGCGTAATTTTTTTTATTCAATTTCTTAGTATTTACAAACAATGTAGTAAAAAAATTAGTACGGTTGTCAGTGAGTCTGTGCACTGGTTCGTCTTCACGTTTCAGAAAAATATACGCAACGAAATGACATAAATCTATCCGAATAAGTTTTCATTTACCCTCGGGATGATCCCTATTGCTGATTGTTATCAGATTAATAGACGTTCAAAAGATTTTTTTTTCATCCAAATTAAATTAAATTGTGGTAAAAAAAATAAAAACTCTCATGAGACACTTTTGGATTTTCCAAACTATTTGTTTTAATAAGGGCTTACGTTTTATAGACTACTAGTGGATTTGTGATTCCTGGATCTCGAAAACAGCGCCATCTATTGGGTCGAATGGAGTTTTTAAACCATCCTGGAACCCAGTCAAATACACACAGAAAATTTTACAGATTAGTTTTATTATTTATTACAAGCCGAACTATAATTAATATTTTTTTTACTTTCATTATAACGCCCCCGCAATCCCCTTCGTGAGTGGAATTTCGTAAAATTCGTTCTCAGTCAAACTCAAAATGACAAAAATAACAATTTCGCCAAATTTCGAACCTGTAAGAGATGTAGATTAAAGGCTTAATTGTTTTAACGCCCCCGCACTGCCCAGGTGGAATTTCATAAAATCCGTACTTAGTAATTTTTAACATGCCTAAAAGAATATTCTGGCTAAATTTTATACCTATAAAAGCTATAGTTTAAAAGTGATTTTTTTATTAACCCATCTTGCGGGAAGAGTCTCATAAAATCGGTTCTAGCTGACCTCTACTCAACGAAAGGAATATTCCTACCAAATTTCAAATCTCTAGACCTTATAGTTCCGGAGATATCGTAATGAGTCAGTACATAGGGGGAAATCTCTTATATGTGTATGTATATAATACGAGCCGAAAGCCGAAGTGCGGTTCTAGCCGGCTAGAACTAGGTGCAGCAAGCAGCAGTTGATAAAATTTAGGTGTACTGTTAAATTTGTAAAAAAATACGGAAAACATATCAAATAACAGTAGGTTAAGGTGCGGTTAAAATCGCAGACATTAATTATAAACTGTGTATGATACATTTACTGCAATCGATTACACCTTGTATTAGCCGGCTACAGCTAGGTGTATCCGCACTTCGGCTACTACGTAACACACGCACACATACACACACACACTTATATATAGTAAAATATGTATATATGTATATATATGTATATATATATATTATATGGGGTCACGGGGGGAGGGCCTGACGTGTTCGACGTCCCGATGTCATAGTTAACCGTGGTTACCCACAGATTTTTCTAGTAAAGTTCATATTCAATCGGGCTATAACTTGTTTTTTTCGATAATTCTCTCGATATACCTAACTGATTAATTGCGTAGTCAGGAGAGCAAGTTGAACAACCGCTCTCACACTTTTACTATTTTTAATAATTAACCTATTCTGATGTATTACCGAGATCAGATCACTTGATATACTTCCTACATATACATACGTTCAACTTCTAACCCACGCTTCTTCGGTGCATTTAACAGCTGACTACTATCGACAGTATTCTAAAGTTGTGGCCATCAATCAGAAGGAGATCATCACCGATCATTAGTAACATATATATATATATATATATATATACAGATGGAGCTAAAGAAGTTTTACCTCAGTGGTGTGGTCATAAGCACACTCGTTATTTTTGTATTGATTGTGGCATTAACACAGTCATTTATTTAAAATGTATTAAGTCTTTATTATAATTAAGTTTGAATCGCCGTAATGCAGCTGGTACAAAGCTGCATCACCAAAGGGTTAGCTCGACCGGAGCAGGGCTACGCTCTCAAAGCGCACCTGCTTTTACAAATGTACGTTTTACTTTCAACATGCTGAATTTTACTTTTTAGTACATAGCGTCTTTTGACGAGGAGGGTGAGAAGGCACCAGGCTGGAGGCGAGTAGGTCCAGAGGGTCTGGTGAACTTGGAGAAAGTGTACAGAACACAAGCGGTCATGGACCACATCGCAAGTTTTCATCAGCATCGTTACGCACTGGGCAGAACTGCACCACCTGTTTTTGGAGATTACCTAAGGTATTTGGTTGTTATTTATATAAAAAAGGAAGAAATATATATGTATGGGACCTGACTTCAAATTATCATCAACATCATCATTACCTGAAATTAAGCCTCCCACAAGGAATGCCACAAAGCACGGTCCTGAGCCACCTGCATCCATCGACTTCCTGCATGTCTTACCAGGTCGTCGCTCCATCTAGTGGGGGCTTACCCTACACTACACCTACCGGTACGAGGCTGCCACTCGAGAAGTTATTTATATTATTTTATTTTATCCTGGTGGTCCTGATCAGGATACTAGGACAAAACTATTAAATTATTATAAAGTCATCGATCCTTGATACGAGTGCAAATTTTAAAGTCAATCGGGCGTGTACAAGTTGGTGAAAATTACATTTAAATATTCCGTTACATAGATGGATAGATAGATATTATAATAGTAATATTTCCTCCAAACCGAATCACAGTCATGGCAGCCTGCTGCAACGGAGACTAGCCATCAGCGCAGGACAGGACTATAGTGTCCAAGTGTATGCGCAAGCACAGGTGCCCACTCTATTGCCTCACTCTCACAGTCCGATGGGACGGTAAACCGACACGACCGGAGAGAGATCAGGCGCAGGATCAACGGCTTTACGTGCTTTCCGAGGCGCGGGTGTGAGGCACCGCTTCCTAATACCGGGCAGCTACTGAGAATTTTTTGATGGAAAAACTCATAATATACTGATTTTTTCGGTCCGACCCGCGATTCAAACCCGGGTACTCATGATCAGCAGTCGCACTACTACAACCACTAGACCACCGAGGCATTCAATATATAAATAAATAGATACACGCGAAGCTAATAGAAGCGTGATAAAATAGAAGATAAACTCCATTACCCTTGGGAAAGCGGTGGTCGCTTCCAAGCTCCGGTATACGTGGTAAAGCCACGCTGCAGCCATATTGTGGTTACGACACGAATGGGTCAACTCGACCGGGGTAGGACGACTCTCACAGAATACTAGCGCAAAATAGCGGCTTAACACTGTGTGTTTCGTATGGTGAGTGTACAGAACCGGAGACCCTTTTTACTGGAAACGAGGCATTCTATCATATTCCTCAGGGGTAACAACGCATCTGAATTTTGATTATTCTTAATTGAAGATGAATGTACATGTCTATGGGCCATAACGTCTACTTACCATCAGCTGGACTGTGTGCTCGTTTGTCACCCTTATTATATAAAAAAGCCGTTAACATAATCTTTGTAAGTAGTTTGTGCAACCTATATTTAACTGCACTCGTAAGATTTTAAAATAAGTAGTAAAATTAAAAATTTTGCAAAACCGACTTCAATGTAAATAAAATGAGAACATCATCCCAGTCGAAGTAATTAAATACGCATTATTAATGATAACTCAAAAGCTATCGGTCAGATCTCTATCAAATTTATATTGGAACACATGAGAAGCACCAGCTTTCAAATAAAAAGGAATCATTAAAATCGATTCACCTAGAAAATAGATTATAATGTAACATATAAAAACAGTATACAGTCAAATTGAGAACCTCCTCCTTTTTTTGAAGTCGGTTGATAGCTTCCCGATGAGTTAGAGACTTTAAACTATGAATATAGTTCGGAGCTGCATGACAATGCAACAGTAATATTGCATTGTATTGCATTGTCGTCCAGCTCCGAACTGTTTCCTGTCTTTACGTCTGTTTGTTTGTCTGGTCGGTACATATTTAGCAATCCACTTTAAATTCTCGAAGAGATAGAATTTTGAAACTTTATATATATAGAAATATATATATATATATATATATATATATATATATATATATATATATATATATATATAATATGTAACGTAATTAACGCACACCCTCAGACACCCCAATTAGTATATTATGTTATAATCATAATACATACACTGAATTTTTAATTAAACATTTTTATGCACTGATTATTTATCAAATTAGTTATACTAATTCCGGAAGAATGTTGTGGTCACAGTACAAATACAAATTTTACATTCGTAAAGACTTTAACGTGCTTGAAATAAAGTTCATTTTTCTTTATTTTTGCACTCTTAAAAGTTTTATTGCACTCTTAAAAGTCTTATTGCCCTAATTTACGGTCCATTTCAGTTCGTTTTGACTGTTTAGATTTAGTGTGACTGTAATTTACGTAGTTTTAATTATTTTTGGGATAAAAAAATTACATATATTAAAAATGATAGGAATCGATTCAAATCGGTAAACGATTCTGAACAAACTATACATATTGTATATATATATATATATAGGGGAGGCCTGTGCTCAGCAGTGGGACGTATATAGGCTGTAACTTTACTTTACTTTACTTTACTTATATGTATATATACTCGTATATAGCCCAAAACTAGAAACATGGTAAAAATGGTTGTCATTTTGAATTATAACTTTTTTTATTTATTTCAAATCAAATCAAATCAAATCAAATAATTTATTTGTCAAACATAGGTAAAAAGTTACAAACTTGGTGTAATAGGTATAATACGTAACACTATGTTTCGCCTACAAAGGCATACAAATATTTGTTTATCACCATCACCTTAATATCAATTACATAAATATTAACATGTTATAAATAAATCGTCCATTAATTATTGCAGGTACTAATAACCATTCATTTTATCTTCAAAGTATTCGTTGATAGAGTAGTATGCTTTATATAATAAAAAACTCGAAAGCAATTTCTTAAATTTGTCTATATTATCGGTTTCTTTGATGTATCTTGGGAGTTTATTAAAAATTTTAGGAGCCATACCCAGGAAACTTTTTGAATACAGGGCTGTTTTATGAGGTTTTGTGCGTAGTTTGTTCCTATGTCGTTTATTATTAGCGTTTTCAAATATGCTAAAATGTTTCCTTACAAACATAGCTACTTCAAATATATATAAAGATGGTAGGGTCAGAATGTTAAGATCAATAAAATGCGGTTTGCAACTATCGGTAACCTGCAACTGACATACTGCTCGTAAACATTTCTTTTGCGCTTTAAATACTAGTTCGCGTTTTGGAGAATTTCCCCAAAATATTATACCATATCTCAATGTTGAAGAGACGTATGCATGGTAGGCGGTTATGACTGTTTCACGATTTGTAATTTTTATAAGGTTATGTAGTGCATAGTGGAATTGATTTATCTTTTTTATTATGTGTTCAATATGTTTACTCCATGTCATTTTTTCGTCCAGCCAAATTCCCAGAAATTTTGTGTGTTCTTTTTCATTTATGATTTTAGTTTTATAGTTAATATTAATTTTTGGTTGGTTTTTTCTTTGTTTGAATGACATAATATGCGTTTTATCCAAATTAATTTTAAGATTATTGTCATTCAGCCACTCTATTATCCTATATAAATTCTGAGTTATGTCCATTTCAATTGAGACCTTGTCTCGTCCCGTGAATAAAACTGTGCTGTCATCAGCAAATAAGGTCATTGGGTGCTGAGTCACCTGGGGCAAATCATTAATATATATTAGGAATAGTAATGGGCCGAGTACGCTTCCTTGCGGCACACCGTAGGTTGTTTGCTTTGGTTGCGAAAGGTATGTTATTTCAATATTAGTACAAGGACAGATCTTTTTTATTTTAGTAATTTGTTTCCTATCATTCAGGTATGAAATAATAAGATTTAACACATTACCTCTGATTCCATATTTTTCCAGTTTAAGCGCTAAGATATTTAAATCAACATAATCAAACGCCTTGGTCATGTCCATGAACAAGGCGGTTGTTGGTGAACGATTATCCATACCGGTGATCACTTTTTCAATAAATCCATACATGGCCATATTTATGTTTTTACATTTTCTAAAACCATATTGTTCGTTTGCTAAGATGTTATTAACTTCCAAATAATAATATAAGTTGTTATATATTACTTTTTCTATTATTTTGGAGAATGTTGGAAGCAAAGCGACAGGCCTGTAGTTTTTAGGGTCATGTCTGTCCTCCTTTTTATATAAAGGATTTATAACGGATATTTTTAAAGCACTAGGAAAAGTACCATTTTCAATACATAAATTCACTACGTAACTTAGAACTGGGGAAATTTCAACGGCCACTAACTTCACTACTTTTGTAATTATATCATCATTACCAGCACTGTTAGTATTTTTTAATTTATTAATTATTTTATATAAATCGTGAGGAATACATGCAGGCATAAACATTGAGTTTAGTCTACTACTTATGGATGTGTTACTTTGGTGACTATTACTAAACTGGTTTATGGGCTGAACTTCATTGATAAAATAATTATTAAATTCCTCAGCAATTTTATCGGGATCATATATATATTTATTATTAAAATTAATTTTTGTAATATTATCTTTGGGCAAGTTGTATTTATTCTTATTTATCACTTTCCATGTGGCTTTTGTTTTATTCTCCGCATTGTTGATATAATAACTATTGCGCGATTTTTGTGTCAAATTAATGATTTTTCTTAATCGTTTACTATAAAGTTTAAGCTTTCTCTTATTTTCCTTGGTAATCGATAATGCCATAGCATTTCTCGTTTAATTTTTTATTTAGCCAAACTTATCACTAACATTATAACAAGATCTTATGATCTAATGCGCTAGTGAAAACAGTAAACATTTTAATGATGAATAAATGTGAATTCGCTGGTTTGGAAATAAATCTAATACAGAGGTTTATTTAGGAAGAACCAGCAATAAACCCGGAGGAACTTATTTTTAAATAAATTTACAATATAAATGGTTATAAAATATTTTCAAAACATCTATTTACAGAAATAGCTTGGAAGCGACCATCTCATTCCCATAGATTATTATGAACCATGTATTCATTTATAATAGCCCTTTGTATACAGTTTTTGTTTGATTAAATATTTAAACTAGTTAACAGAGAGATCTTGTGTATTTTCTGGGACTTTCTTGTAATAGCGTAAACATTGTCCCAAGAATGAATTACTTACTCTGTGGAGATGCGAAACTGGTATCACATACATTAAATTTTCATGAATATACTGAGAGGCCCAAGTTAATATATTTATTAACTTAGGCCTCTCAGTATATTCATTAAGAGATTCTCCCGATCTCTGAGAGATGAGAACAGTATTTGGTGGCCGAACTTGCGCCTTGTAAAGTTGCAGGCGGTGTACCTGCATGAAATACTGTCCTACTCTGCTGAGCACGCCAAGCTTTTTGGAGCCTAATTTAGCCTCCCTTTTACAAATGACTTCGGAACTGTACGTAATTTGATATGTCAACGTCGAGGATTCCGATACTGGCTGAGGCAGTAAGGGAAAAGCCCTGAAATTTAAAAAGGAGTTCTCCCCTGATTTCTTCGTATTTTCTTTTAATCCCCCCCCCCCCCTCATTCTTAACAATAGAATAAGTCATGTTTTCCAAACTAGTCTACGGTCTGCCTTCAGAACAGCAATCGCCGCATGCGAAGACCCAGTCTTCGCACAACCGTCTCAGAGGACCACGGGCAGCGACTTCGAAAACGAGGCCTTATACGAACTGGAAGGGGGAGGTTACTGTCCCGTCCAACCTCTACCACACGATCATGGTGTGACCATGTTTCCTCTAGCACCACAGAATGGAGAAAGAATGGACAGGCATGTTTTACAAGTGAGTTTGGAGAATTTTATATTCTGCACCGTTAAATCTTTACTGACGTTACTGTTAAGTAAAACCTTTAAATATGTAGAAAGAAGGGCGACAAACGAGCACACAGTCCACCGATTGGTAAGTATATGCTGTGGCCCATAGACACCTACAGCTATCCTTGATCAAAAATCGGAATGTAAATGCGTTGTCACCCCTAAGGAATAAGATGGAATTCCTCATTATCAGTTATCAGGGTCTTGGGATCCTCTTACGCACCATAGGAAATATATCAGCATTAAGCTGCAGCTGCTATTTCACGCTGGTATTCTGTGAGAGCGTGTTCCTTGTCTTGTCCAGAAGACACATTTGTGCTGCCACCATAATATAACTGCAGCGTGGCTCGACCACCTATAAAAAAAATATTTGAAAATTTTTGTCAGAATTTTGAAACAGTACCGAGTATTTTAATTTGCTATAATAACGGATAGATCTAATTTTTAAGAAAGCCCGATCCCGAACAACCATAATATAGCTGCAGGGTGGCTCCACTGCGTATAAAAATAATGTCCTCCAGATCGAATCAGATCAGAATTTCGGTCACGGCGGCCAGCCTCAACGAAGACTAGCCATCGGCACAGGACAGGATGGATGGAGGACACTAGTGTATGCGCAAGCGCAGGTGCACTCTCTATGCCCTCGCTCTCATAATCCGATGGAATGGCAACTCAATATGACCGGAAAGAGATCAGGCGCTGGACCAAACGTTTGACGTGCTTTCCTAGGCACGGGTGAGACACCATCAATTTCCTGCTGCTACTGCAAAAAATAACTTTACAGAAAACCCTAACAACAGATTTTTCTCGATTCGGGTTTCGGACCTAGGACCGCATGACCAGCAGGCAATGGTAACTTCACATACAATGTGTCCCTACAAGATCTACATTGTAGTTATTTCCCTTTCAGGTAATGCACCACGGCACCGCGTGTGTGGTGGGAGAAGCGGAATGGTGTGGGACCTTCGCTCACTTGAGGCTAGAACGCGCTTGCGCGCTTCTAACTTGGTGTCGCACAGCTCATCGACCATATTCACAACATGGTATGTAAAATGGCGTAAGAGGACCCATTACCCCATCTTTTAATAGAGTAAGGGTACCAAGCGACTACACAGTCCACCTGATGGTAAGTGGATACTGTTCGCCATAGGCATTATACATGCAAGTGCGTTGTCACCCCGGAGGCTAAGATGAAATGCATCGCTTCCAGTAAAAAGGTAACAGTTTTCTACACTCACCTTTTTCTATAGAATAAGAGTGACAAATGAGCACACAGTTCACCTAATGGAAAGTGGATGCTATGGCCCATAGACATCTACGTTTATCCTCGATTAAGAATTAAAATGCAGATACGTTGTCACCCCTAAGGACTAAGATGGAATACCTCGTTTCCAGTAAAAAAGGTCTCCAGACCTCTACAATCATACGAAACACAACAGTATTAAGATGCTATTTTACGCCGGTATTCTGTTAGGGCGTGGTCCTTCCCCGGTCGAGCCGACTCATTCCTGCTACAACCATGATGTAGCTGCAGCGTGACTCCAACATGCATAAAAAAACGATTCCTCTAATGGCCCTGTCAACCCTTATTCTATTTTAAAAAATCTATAATTTAGTTCCTAAAAAGTCGCTCAGACAAAAATTTTAAGAAATTAGTGTATTAAATTTGGCCTCTTAATACATTTATGAAAATGTAATGTACGTACACAAAAATAAATGTAAGTGACAAAAATAATGAAAGAAAAAAAAAGTGATATTCATTCTGTAAATACTAGGAACGTATACAAGCTAGTAGTACCAGTTACTCAACTTCATCGAGTCAGTAATTCACTCCAAGGGCGATGTATACCCTTTTACAGCAAAATCCCAGAGGTATACAAAATTTGACCTGCACATAGTTCTAAACTTTATTTAACTTAATTAATAAATTTTATTTAACTAAGTTGTTATAAAAAGGGTTATTATAATATTAAGGAATTTATGGATGATAATAACTCCTAGGAAGGGTGATCGTTACCAAGCTATTTCTAGTTTGTTAGATGTTGTTAATTGTAACATGCATGATTGTAAGCTGTTATTTTTTTTAATAGTCCCGCTGGGTTTCTTGCTGGTTCTTCCCGGGACAGGGGCTTATTTTCGAACCAGTGGTAAATTAAAAAAATGACTTTCGACAAATATTATTTATAATCTATATTGAATAAAAAAAGGTTTCTGTTTCTGTTAATTAAGCGCAATAAAATCCGTAAAAATAATTTTATTCAATGTGTAGTATTCTCGTAAATATAAAAAATCATTAAATAATTAATATTCCAGAAAGAAACTGTGATCTCTGCTCTTTTCTAACAAATTTCTTTGCCCCGCTATGAAATTTGTCAAATATTTCATCCTATTTCTAAAGTGATGCTATTCTGATGGCATTACAATACCAACAATAAGAATAGTTATATCCCAAATAATTGGAGTAAAGTTCAATTATCATAATGTCTTGCAGGAGAAACCCCGTCGGAGAATATACAGCAGCCTGAAATCAATCTCTCATACAACCCTGAGGAAGTCATACCAGTCAAATACACGATGAATCTAGCGCATGAGAATGAAGCTGGCATCGTTGGGGACGAAGGGTAAGCTTTAATCATTTTTTTATAGAATCAGGATGAAAATCGAGCACACAGGCCACCTGATGGTGAATGGATGTTGTGACCCATAGACCTACATTAATCCTCGATTAAGGATCAAAATGCAGATGCGTAGTCACCCCTGTGGACTAAGATGGAATGTCTCGTTTCCGGTAAAAAGAGTCTCCGATTCTCTACACTCACCATACGAAACACAGCAACATTAAATTGCTATGTTACGCTGGTATTTTGTGGGAGCATGGTCCTATCCCAGTCGAGCCGACCCATTCCTGCTACAACACTAATGTAGCTGCAAAATGAGTTTACCACGTGTTAAAACTAAACTGCATACGTTAAGTAACCTGAAATTAAACAACTCTAACCCGTCCATAAGCTGTTAAACCAGTATTTTGTTTCATAATATTTGTTAGCACTGGAGAACAGCCCGTGAGGGAAATCGAAACGTTTTTAACTATAGCAGTATAAGCTGACTTCTTGGTTGTTGTTTCATGAATCTTTTTTCCAGCTTCATCGACCTTCAGTGCGTGAAGGACATGCGACTCGGGGGCAAGCTCCTGGAACCTCGGGATATCACCGAGCTGACGGCGTGTGCTAAACGCCACGGTCTGGAGACTTGTTCTCAAGGATCGCACATCATTTCCCTGGTCTACGGTAAAACATTAAGCGACAACAGGACTGTACATTTTTTACTTCCGGCTTATTCTTACAGGTGAGTAGAATATTCTCACCGTTTTTTGAAAACATATTTAAATATAAATAAAATTGAAATATCTATATTTAATATTGAAATAATTGGCTTCTTTCTATCAGACCAGTAGTTTTTGAGTTATCCTTAATAATGCGTATTTAATTGTCTTCGATTACATTGTCAACAAAGTCCGTTCTACAAAAGTTTTAATTTTTCCTCTTGTATCCTTACATCTCGAAACTTTTAAAATAAAATGAAACAAAAAAACTTGTAAACTGAATGTCCTTTCATAATCTTAAATCCAAATAACGTCACATTATAATATATTATCGAAGCCGGGGCGCGGCTTTGTTCCCAGTCCTCTGGGATGACAACGCATTTGCAATTTGATTTTAGTTGAGGATAAATATGGATGTCTATGGGCCACAGCATCCACTTACTATCAGGTAGACTGTGTGCTCGTCTGTAAAAAATTCTGCCATTTTATAAAACATCCCTCTTCTCTTTATCGCAGAGTGTGGGCGGTCGGCCTTCACGCTGTCATTAGAGCGTTGATGACACAGACCAAGCTCGCAGACAGGAGTCTGGCGTGGCTAAAGAACAAGTACACCGCTTTATATTACGAGGACAGCTGCTGCTGTGAGCCTGTAGTCTCCGATGCCATTAGGGTAAGTGTTATAAATCATAAAGATGATGATTTTCATGATAGAGCCATGGTGCAGCTATTATGGTTGTAGCACGAATGCCGTTAGACCGGGGAAGAAGCACGCTCTCAAAAACTACCAGCATAAAATAGCAGTTCAATGCTGCTGTGTTTCGT
Source organism: Parnassius smintheus behrii (assembly GCA_036936625.1). Taxonomy (NCBI): domain Eukaryota; kingdom Metazoa; phylum Arthropoda; class Insecta; order Lepidoptera; family Papilionidae; genus Parnassius; species Parnassius smintheus. Next base: position 13,664,050 of record JAUPFT010000027.1, on the reverse strand, counting down.
ATAGCGAGAGTGTAGAGAACCGGAGATCATTTTTACTGAAAACGAGGCATTCCATCTTAGTCCTCTGGAGTCATCTACATTTTGATTCTAAATCGAGGATAATCGTAGATTTTCATATGCCGTTTCGTTTGTCACCCATATTCTGTTTAAAATATTATAAACATTACACATATATCTTCATGGGGGAATGTTTGCCATAGTTGGTACGCTTGACAACCGGGTCGGCAAACCCAGCTGTTTATTGTAGATTGGCTATTATTGTAATGCAGCTGCAGCGTGTGGAACCAGCAATAAAAATAGCAGCATATTCTGTGTCGCTTATTAATGCATGTCAAAAGCCGAAAACCTTTTTTACTGATGATATAGGAAAACACCGCCAACTTTCTGACTGCCCCAATAATTGATTTTGGCTCGAACCCAGAATAAACTCAGGACAGAACACGTAGTAGAGCCATGCTACAGGTACGTTATGATTGTAGCACGAATGGGTCGGCTCATTTCGTATTGTGAGTGTAGAGAACCGTAGAACCTTTTTTACTGGAAACGAGGCTCCATCTTAGTCCTTAAGGGTGGCAGCGCATACGTATTTTGATTTTTAATTAAGGATAAAAAATGTAGGTGCCTATAGGCCACAGCGGCCAATTACCATCAAGTGAACGGTATGTTTGTTTGTCACGCTTAGTCTATAAATGTTGAATGCGGGAAAATATTTATTATAATTAATATTGAAAACGAACAGATCACATCATCATCATCATCATTACAGCCTGTCCAAATTACACTGCTGAAACTGTCTAACACAATATTGCCTTGCCTCGCTGGGCAGTTGTTTTGACAATCGCAGTTTTTACAGCTTTGAGCTATATTAAGAAAAAGCTGCTGCCCTTTCTCCCGCCTCAGTTTCCCTCTGTCAGCTCTTACGACACCTTTGGGAATATATGGGATAGTTGATATTCTAACCATGCCCTTACATGTTATATACCACAATACCACTGCTAAATATAGTCCTTTCCCAAGGAATGTCACAAAATATGGTCTTGAGTCACCCATATCCATCAATTCCCTATATGTCCTACCGGTTTGTAACTCCATCTAATGTGGGCAGCCTAACACTTCGCATTTTACTGATACTTTATTTATTTTACTGACATTTTACTGATACGAGGCTACCATTGGAGAGCTTTTCTTCCCCATTAATTGTCGGTTCTTCGAGTAATGTAAATGCTTTCGTATATTTTATTAAACGTGGTGAAGTGACGACGAGCCGTGGTAGCTCAGATGTTTAACGCTCACTGTAAATATAACAGAACTCGTATAACCCGGGTTCGATCCCCGCCGACACCAATGAAATTGTTAATTGAAATTTTAAGTGCTGATTCACCACGTGCTCGGCGGTGAAGGAAAATATCGTGAGGAAACTTGCATAATTGAGGAATAAGAAAAAAAAATTCGAAGACATGTGAAGTTCGGCAACACGCATTGGGATAGCGCGGCGGACACTTCCTTGCCCTAAAACCCTCTGAGAAATTAGGGAAATATGCCCAGCAGTGGGACGTATATAGGGTGTAACTTTGGTGAAGTGACGATACAGCTTTGTTATCACTGCAGTAACAATGTTGGCTTGATGATGGAAGGATCTCCCTCCAGATAACCAGCTGAAGATAGCCGCTTAATCCAGTGTGTTCGTATGATAGTCGTTACGTCTTGGGATTTTTTAGAAAAGAGCCTTTTTAGCCTTTTAAATGACTGGTGTTGCACCTGCACTTCCTCTGGTATTACAGATGTTCATGGGCGGCGGTACTCACTGATCATCGGGAGATCCGTTTGCTCGTTTGCCATCTTCTATAAAAAAATGTTGAGAGAAATTTGAAAGATAATGAGACCCTTTTTAATGGAAACGAGGCATTCTATCTTAGTCCTCGGGGGTGACAGCGTATCAGCGTTTTGGTTTTTAATCAAGGGTAAATGTAAATGTCTATGGACCACAGCATCACTCACCATCAGGTGGACTGTGTGCTCGTTTGTCACACTTATCCTATAAAAAAATGTTGAGTGGACTCCTACTCTAACCAGATACCACTTTACTGGTAACGAGGTATTCTACGTCCTCAAGGAGGAAAACGCATTTAAATATTGATTCTTCGTTGAGGATAGATGTAGATGTCTATGGGCCACGTCGTCAACTGTGTGCTTACAATCAGGTGGACTTTTTGCTCATTTCTGGTCTAACTTGTATAAAAACTCTCCGATTATCTTCATACGCAGGTATTCGGTGGCAGAGACTCTACTTGCGGAGCTTCGTCACATTCCACTCCTGTCAGAGGGGCCTTCACGGACTCCCATGGAGACTCTTTAAGGGGGTCGGGAATTAAATTTAAGGTTAGATTTTAACCCGACTAAGCAGAAAGAGATTTATGGTTTGAGAAAGAAAGTAGAGAGAAAAGACGACCCTTATGACACCAGTTCAGTCAGTTATGGGTCGTAAGGACTGGAATTCCTACGCGGGAATAGAATTTGTATAATTGCAGAGAATATTTGCCATAAGCTAGGCACAGCTTGACAGGCAAGATTGCCACCGCAGTTTTTTTTTTAGTTTTTATTAGGAACACACTGATTCCCATCTCCTACTCTGTTTCCATGTGTTGCCTCTTACGTACCCACGAGACGTTATAGGGTAGTGAATATGTTTACATTGCTACTACACTGTCAATTTTAACAGCCTTCAGATAACTATTTCCAGCCCGAGCTGTAAGTCCGTATAAGTCCGTGATACAGAATACACGCTGCAGTAATATTATAGATGTAGCATGAATGGGTCCGCTCGACCGGGGCAGGACCACGCTCTCACAGAATACCAGCGTAATGCCGCTGCGTTTCATGTGGTGAGTGTAGAAATCACCTTTTTACTGGAATCGAGGCATTCCATCTTAGTCCTCAGGGGTGACAACAAATATGCATTTCGATTCTTAATTGACGATAAATGTGGATGTCTATGGGCCACAGCATCCACTAACTATCAAGTGGACTGGTGCTCGTTTGTCACCAAATGCTATTAAAAAAAACTAGATTGGGATTGTTTTAAGGTATGTGGCTACTGCAGTCCACGGAGACCTGCAACTTTAAGAAAGAAGACTACCTCTGTGCTCTCTGTTCACCTTGAGGACTAAGATGGAATGCCTCACAGCATGTAATTATACTGGTTCTCTTGACTCTTCAGAGCGGAACACAACAGAGTAAGCTATGGTTAGCGGCATTAATAACGGTAGAAATTGGTGATAGGGTGGTATCTACGCAGATGGAATCCTTGTTAAAAAAGGTGTTCTGCCACCTAGAAGGGCTCATCGCGGCGCTATTGGACTGTGGCGGACTGGAGGGGAGTAGACATAGGGTTTTTCGCTGATACAGAATAGTCTGTCATTTTTTGCGGGGGAAAAATCTGAACACACAAAAACTATCGTCTGTCACTACGTAACTCACACGTTTTATACGTGGTAGAGCCATGCTGCAGCTATATTATTGTTGTGGCACGAATGGGTCGACTGGACGGGGGAAGGACCACGCTCTTACAGAATACCAGCGTAAAATATTAGCTGATTATGCTGCGTTTCGTATGGTGAGTGTAGAGAACCGGAGACGCTTTTTACTGAAAATGAGTCATTCTGTCTTAGTCCTCACGGGTGACAAGTCATCTGCATTTTAATTCGTAATCGAGGATGGATGTAGATGTCTGTAGGTCACACCAACCACTTACCATCAGATGGACTGTGTCGTTCGTCACCCTATCCTATAAAAACATATGACAATAAAAATATAAACTAACGATTTCACACAAACAGAAACATTATAACAGTATCACGACGAAAGCGACAACTCAGATACAGACTGAGATCGGTCGCTCAACCGATCTGCATATTATATGAAAGCGAGCGGTCTATGTCGGTAAACAAATCCGAAACAATATGACAGTAAATTTTAAGTTCAAAAATAAGTAAATAGCAATAATGTGATTAAAAATTACTCATATTTGAAAGGTGATGTCATCTTTTTGTAAATTTGACATGGCAGATCCTTTTTTTGCAGCAAAAAAAGTGAACAATTTGGCATTTTTGTAGAACGTCAAATCAGCCGTGTAAATTGTACGCGTAGGACCGCGTGGACTTATACTTTGACAGAGGGGAACGCCTGCGCATGGCTTTCCCACTAGGGACAGGCCCTACTCCCCTCCGGCTGGCAATGACCCGTGTCTTTCTATGATTACAAGCGTTAACGAACCGAAGTCTAAATCACAATATTAAAATTTTCAACCTACTTCGGTATATAGAAAACAAATTTCACACCACCACATGGAGAGCTGGCCGCGCCCGGCTTAAAAACCTCACCCGGTGAGAGATTTCCGCTTTTCCTTACACGATACTTTTCATTACAAATGGTGAGGAATTCTATTTTAACACTATCCGAGGACAACTATTGTGATATTTGTTTTTTTTTTTTAGAAAAACAAATCAACGTCAGAATTGAAGAGCTCACCTAAAAACTACGCTTCGAGCTTCGCCTCCGGACCTAAAAGCGATGACGAGGCGGCACATGGATCGCCTAGAAACAGGTAAATTCACTACCCTATCGACCGTATATTTTTTTAAGGACATTCTTTATATGTGACGTAAACCATATAGTGGCGGTGTAAGAATACCTACTAGCCCATATCGTCCAAATGGGTGTCGTAAGAGGTGACAGAGGGAAACAAATCAGGAGGTGGATAGCAGCGCCTTATAACAACTCAAAATAATAAAATCAGCACGGAGCCGTTCGAATCGTCGGCGACCGAGCTCTTTCTGATCGGCCAGACTCACTGGCACTGCGAAGAGATGTTGCCTCTCTTTGCGTATTTTATCGCATCTACCACAGGAAGTGCTATGAGGAATTGTTCGTACTAATTCCAGCCGCACAATTTCACCATCGCACATCGCGACAAAACTCGCGTTACCATCCATACCATCTGAATGACTAGCGGTCCACTACTATGCGATTTAAAAGAAGTTTTCTTCCTCCCACAACTTCACTAGCACTACTACGGACCATACGACTTAGGGACCTTCAAGAAAAGAGTATTTTTCAAAAGGCCGGCAATGCATTGCAATTCACCATATACATACATATATACATACCATATACATAATACACGGCGGTAATCACTTACCATCAGGTGAGCCGTATGCTCGCTGCCCTCTCTTCTACAAAAATAAATAAAAAATAAAAACTGTGGTTGCCAACCTACCTGCCAAGCCTGGTAGCTATGGCGAATTCTTCCTTATAAGGAAATATATAGTAGTGGTCTATATAGTGGACATTTATAGGCTGTTATGGCTATGGAAGTAAAGTGAAGCGAGTAATAGAGTCAACAAGGGACGATCTAGACGAAAGCTTTACGACCAAATTGGCAATATATTAAAGATGAAGCAGAGGATTATCGGAGTCATGGTAAAATTCGCAACGAAAACTGAACTCAGAGAAAACAAAGCATTATACGTGATGGAGCCACGCTACAGCTATATTATCGTTGTAGCAAGAATGGCTCGACTCGATCAGGTAATGATCACGCTCTCACAGAATACCAGCTTAAAATAGCAGCTTAATGCTTCCTAATTCTATAAAAAAAATTACGGTTTCTACAGTTCCTACTCAGGTCACCATCAGCACTGTCCGGCGCGACATAGCAGTCTAACAGCGGCCGCGACCAGCATCATGGCTGGCACACCTAATAGGAATAGGTGAGCTATTGCCTCTTTTTATCTATTCTTATTTAGCCCAACGTTGAACTACAATCAGTTATCAGTACAATAGTTAATTTAACATGAAAAAAGCCCCTGGGTTTCTTACTGGTTCTTCCCAGAACAGAGATTTATTCCGAACCAGTGATTTTTTTTCCGAGCAGTCTGCGGTGAGTGATCATCTATGCGCAGGACAGGATTATAGTGCCCGAGTGTATGCGCAAGCACAGGTGCACTCTCTATTGCCTCACTCTCATGGTGAGATGGGACGTAAACCGACACGACCCGAGGGAGATCAGGCGCAGGACCAACGACTTTACGTGATTTCCGCGTCACGGAGTTTAAATACCGCCAACTTCTTGACTCTGTTACTGAGAATTTCTCGACAGAAAATAACTGATTTGACCCGATCAGAAGTCATGCTTATGGTTCAGTCTAACTACTGCTAATAGTCAGTCATTGAAGACGTTTAGACGGGGCAATCGTGCGGTGCAGTGCGGGGTAAGACGCGGGCGGAGCGCAGCGACTAATGGCCGCTCGGGAGGTATCCGCTAGGGTTGTCCTGTGCCGCAAATAAATTAAAATGTTTCACACTACGTGTGCGGTAAATAAACTGTGGATCGTCCTCTTTTAAAAATAAGGAATTAAAGTTTCATCAGTTTCCACACACACAGACATTTGTTTAAGTGTGAAATAAAATAAAATCAGTGTTTTAGTTTTTTTTTATTACTGTCCGTTCTGAAAACCCTAGCAATTTATTGTTTATGGCGGCTCTTCCGACTACATCAAATGCGATGACTAACTGTATGTTCTTCTCAGGCTGTGCTTACGGCCAGTGAACTAAGCCAGCAGTCAAGCATAGAGTCATAAAAGTAAAGTAATATCTTTTGTACGTTCCTTGTCAGTAAGAAGCAGCTCCCCTCATTTCTCTGAGAGTAATGGAGCAATTTGACGGTTTCGTGGCGCAGTGGCTTAGCAAAGAGATGCAACGCTAACAGCCGCGGGTTTGAATCCCGCAACACAACGGAACAAATATTACTATTACCGTTACAGCCTGTTAAATTCCACTGCTGAACATGGGCCTCCCCTATAGATTACCTCCTAGGGGCAATTGGATTGGCATACGCAGTTTTTTTTTTATTTTTAGTCGTTATTGGTAATACTATGCTACCCATCTCCTGATTTGGTTCCCTCTGTCTCCTACGACACCCACGGGATGTTATGTGGGAGTGGTAGTGGATATTCTTACGCCTCCACTACGTAGTGAGGAGTACAAGTATTGCCCCTGTGAAATTTATGTACGTAAACCACCCCCATGATACAGCAGAAAATCCTAGTGTGAAGGTAGCGTTATTTTTTAAATAAAGGTAAGTAGAGGGTGACTGTCTCTAGTTCTCAAAAATTCTTTTTTTCAGATATATAGGTTTCCTCACGAAGTTTTCCTTCACTGCAGAGCATGTGGTAAATCAACACCTGAAATTGCAATTAACAATTTCATTCATGCCGGTGAGTACCGAAATCAGGTTTTTACCCATGGCTCTTGGGTTTTTTTGTATGATAAGGTTGAAAAACGAACGCACAGTCCACCTGATGGTAAGTGCATGCTGTGGCCCATGGACATCTACGTCAATTCTCAATTAAGAATCAAAATTCAGATGCATTGTCACCCCTGAGGACTAAGATGGAAGGCATCGTTTCCAGTATAAAGCGGCTCTGGTTCTCTTCACTCTTTATAAGAAACATAGCAGTATTAAGCTGTTATTCAACGCTGATATTCTGTGAGATATTCCTTGCCAGGTCGAACAGACCCATTCGTGCAAAATTTATTTTTTTTATTTGTCGAATATGCAGGTGTCCTTACGATGTTTTCCTTCACCGCCGTTCACGTGGTAATTCAATACTTAATATTGCAATTAACAATTTTGTTGGTGCAGACGGGGATCGAACCCGGATTGCTCGCGTACTGTGAAATTTACAGCGAGCGCTTAGCCCCTGAGCTACTACAGCTCTTGGTGCCGGCGGGGATCGAATCCGGGTTGCTCGCGTACTGTGCAATTTACAGCGAGCGCTTAGCCCCTGAGCTACTACAGCTCTTGGTGCCGGTGGGGATTGAACCCGGGTTTCTCGCGTACCGTGAAATTTACAGCGAGCGCTTAGCTCCTGAGCTACTACAGCTCTTGGTGCCGGTGGGGATCGAACCCGGGTTGCTTGCGTACTGTGAAATTTACAGCGAGCGCTTAGCACCTGAGCTACTACAGCTCTTGGTGCCGGTGGGGATCGAACCCGGGTTGCTTGCGTACTGTGAAATTTACAGCGAGCACTTAGCTCCTGAGCTACTACAGCTCTTGGTGCCGGTGGGGATCGAACCCGGGTTGCTCGCGTACTGTGAAATTTACAGCGAGCGCTTAGCCCCTGAGTTACTACAGCTCTTGGTGCCGGTGGGGATCGAACCCGGGTTGCTCGCGTACTGTGAAATTTACAGCGAGCGCTTAGCTCCTGAGCTACTACAGCTCTTGATGCCGGTGGGGATCGAACCCGGGTTGCTTGCGTACTGTGAAATTTACAGCGAGCGCTTAGCACCTGAGCTACTACAGCTCTTGGTGCCGGTGGGGATCGAACCCGGGTTGCTTGCGTACTGTGAAATTTACAGCGAGCACTTAGCTCCTGAGCTACTACAGCTCTTGGTGCCGATGGGGATCGAACCCGGGTTGCTCGCGTACTGTGAAATTTACAGCGAGCGCTTAGCCCCTGAGCTACTACAGCTCTTGGTGCCGGTGGGGATCGAACCCGGGTTGCTCGCGTACTGTGAAATTTACAGCGAGCGCTTAACCCCTGAGCTACTACAGCTCTTGGTGCGGGCGGGGAGCGAACCCAGTTGCTCGTGTTCTGTGCAATTTACAGCGAGCGCTTAGCCCCTGAGCTACTACAGCTCTTGGTGCCGGCGGAGATCGAACCCGGGTTGCTCGCGTACTGTGAAATTTACAGCGAGCGCTTAGTTTCTGAGCTACCACGTTCACTCCATTGCAATATATCTATTATATTTTATTATTTCCTTTATTGATGATTGAAATATTTTAAAAAATCCTTACATTTCAGTGTAAAAATAAAAGTTAGTACTTTCACTTATTATACTAATACTATATATATATATATATATATATATATATATATATATACTAGCCGGTAGGCTAGGAAAATGAATTTACCAATTCACTGCTGCGTACGGGGTCATTCCTATTGAAATAAGTATTTATCGACATCGGTACCCTGACAAATGTATTAAAGAGCCCCAAACTTCGTTCACTCGAGGCCGAAGTTTAAGTCCCTCGTCCAACTAAATATCTTCTTTTGTTCGCAGCTTAAGACGACTGGACACGAGCGAACGGTTTTGGGAGAATATAAAAAATCTCCGAACCGGTTCCGTCAGTTACGACACCCAACTCGACTTTATGGATTTCGTCGCATTATTCAGGAGTTTCAGGTGAGTAGGTCTTCCACTTTAGGGCATTATGATGAAGTGACGGGGTACGTGACTGAAGTAACTACATGGAGCTTCTCCACTTATTCCACTTTTAACGTCCTGATAATATTTTTGTATAGTATAAGAGTGATAAACGAGCGCACAGTCCAGTGTCCAGTCCAGTCCAGTCCAGACGGTAAGTGGACGCTGCGACCCTTAGACATCTACATCTATCCTTGATTAAGAATCAAAATGCGGTTGTTTTGCCACTGTGGACTAATAAGTAACTCCTAATTTCCGGTAAAAAGAAACGAAAGCTGCCATTTTACGCTGATATTCTGTGAGAGCTTGGTTCTTTCCTTCTATCCGACCCAGCATGGTTCTACCATGTAAAATACTATAGTATTTCTCATTGTCACCTTTAACGATAACTACGGGATAAAATAAGGGGTTGAATTTTCTTATATATCTTCTATCTTCAACACAGGACAGTCATCGACTAATTAGATTGAATGCAGGTCATTAAACATTATTTTCATTGTACAATTCAGACCAACATTCTGGGGCTTATAAGTAAAAAATGTGGTAGCCGCGTTACAAAGCACGCAATGGTCGGTTCAACCGGGAAAGAACCACACTCTCACAAAATACCAGCGTAAAATAGAAGTTTAACGCTACTGTGTTTCGTATGGTGAGTGCAGAGAACCGGGGAATCTTTTTACTGGAAACAAGGCATTTCATTTTAATCCTCAGAGGTGAGGACTAAGATGGAATGCCTTGCCTTGCCTGGAACGCATCTGCATTTTGATTCGTAGTCGAGAATGGATGTAGATATCTATGGGTCGCAGCGATCACTTACCATAATGTGGAAAGCGTGCTCGTTTGTCACTTATCCTATATAAAAAAATTTTCATTTCGAAAACAAAGAATGATTGCAGACAGAAAAATTCACAGAGCAATTTGTTCCAGTTTAGTAATGCGGTCGGAGCTGAGAGATGTGTTTGAGCAGCTCGCCGTCCCACGCCCACGGTTCCCACTGCTGGGTGCTGAAAGAAGTCGCAGCTCACCCGAGTTATTTCGCAGCAAAACATCCTTCAGAACAGGTAAGGTGCCAAGTCCGTTACCGTTAACCGTTACAGCCCATTAAAATCCACTGCTTAACAAAGGCCTCCCCCAACGATTGCCTCATCATCATCAAATTTTTACGTGGTAAGTGAATGGCAGAGTCGGAAAGGGACGTCCTAGGCTAAAGTTTATCGACCTAATTAGCGATATATTGAAAGTGGGCCAAATTAGGAGTACCCTTAACCGACGAGCAAGTATGCGTAGATATATGGATGTGGAGGAGGCGAGAGAGGTGTGTCAGGATCGTGCCAAATGGAAGTCTGTAGTTTCTGCTTACCCCTATGGGTGACAGGCGTGTTTACGTTGGCTGCAGATGTTTATAAACAGTGGTAGCCACTTACCATGAGGTGGACTACAATGTCGTATTCATTTCAATTTTAAATAAAATCAAATTATAAACGTGGTCCAGTCACACAACTATCGCCAATGAAGAATCAAAATGCGAATGCGCTGTCACCACTGAGGACTAAGATGGAAAGCCTCGATTTCAGTAAAAAGGGTCTTCGGTTCCTACACTTACCATATGAAACGGTAACAGCATAATGTAGCTATTTTACGCTGGTATTTTATTCGTCCGAGTGGAACCGACCCATTCTTTCAACCAACATACCTCTGCTTAATACGGCAAAAGTATTCTATTGATATAATAAGGAGCTTAATTCCTGTATATCTAATAAAATGATACTAATTGGTAGGTAAGGTCAATCATATTATGTTCACATATGAACACATGTATTATTTACTTTTAACTAATATATGGTATATATTTCCCCATACCATAGGTGGGGGCCTATGTTCAGCATTGGATTTTAAAGGCAGTAACGGTAACTAATGCTTGGTATTTAATAAAGAATAATGGTCCTGTCGTTAGGTCTTTTAACAAGGAACGGGTCATTGGATCTGGACCCGCCAAGTGACAAAGCTAGCAGGAAGAAGGCCTTCGATGTTCTAGCTGCTGCCGCATTGCCAGGTACGTTACAATAAACAGGGATTACTATGAGAATGAGTTAATATAGAATGCAACTGTGCTTGCACTATATTATTGTCGAATCTACAAAATCTTCTCGGATTAAATGTATACAATTTTACAATAAAAATCTCCAAAAATATAAGACACAATAAGAGTTCAAACATAAGATTTAAAAAATAATTCAAAATTTATGTTAAAAAGGGCTTTGGGCCTTTTGTTAAAATGACGTGTGGAAATAACTTTTAATCTGCACTTGCTTGCAAGTCGCCCGGGCTACTGACCAAAGGGTCGAGAATTAAAGCATTGTTAAATTTGACATTTAAAAAATATTAGTACACGAGAGTGACACTGAAAGTTCTTAGAAAATGAAAAAAAAATTGAACAAACTAACAAGTTATTAGTTTTATTAAATCCTTTCAAAATCGTATCCATTTACATCAATACATCGCTACATCGGATGGAACCACTGAGAAAAACATTTTGCCCACTCGCCATTAGGCGTCCATAAAATGTTTTCCTCGAAGTTTTTCTTTTATTTTTGGAAATAACTAAAAATCGCAAGGTGCGAGGTCGGCGCTATAGGGCGGATGACCCTGTAATTTCACGTCTGACGTCATCAAGTAGGCGATTGTTTGTTTGGCGGTATTGCGAGGTCGTTTCTCCCAAACTTTTTCCAAGACACGTGGAAAACAATTGTTAGTGTACCACTCTGCAGTAACTGTTTTTCGATCATATAAAACAACTGTTGCGTTATGACCTGTCCTACCGAAGAACGAGGCCACCATCTTTTTTCCCACGCTTTGACCTCTCTTCACTTTAGTTGACATCTCCTCGGAAGAAAACACCTAGAAAGCAGATTTTCTCTCTAGTTTCAGAAACATAACTATAAATCCAGCTTTCGTCACTCGTAAGTATGTTAAACACGGCGGTTGAGTCACCTCCGTTAAATCTTTGAAGCATTTCACGACACCAATCATCACGACGGAGTTTTTGAGCCTCTGTCAAATTATGAGGTATCCACCGAGCACAAAGCTTCCTGACCGCTAAACATTCATGGAGGATTTTGTGCACTTGACTCATACCGATGCCTAAGCTTGTGCGAATCTGCTGACAAGTCACTCTTTTGTCAGTCTCTATCATATGCCACACAACACTGATGTTATCTTCAGTCGTCGTCGTAGAAGGCCGTCCCTCACGCAGATCGTCGGTGAGATTATTGCGACCACGTTTAAACTCATTAAAACAGTTGTAAACGGTGGCACGATATGGGGCTTCATCGTAAAGGCCAATTTAAATCTATCGTAACTTTCTTGTTGACTGAAATGACATTCAAAGTCATAAAAAATCATTGTACGAAAAATTTCTTGCGTTAAATTAATGCTGACGTGACACAAATAATTTTTAATTTGCCGCCAAATCGTAAACAGATGACAATTTAATAAAATACATAAACAATAATATTGGCAAAGAGTTCCATTTTCAAGATTTGAACTTATTATATCATTTATAAGTGGCCAGTTATAAGTGCCGTGTAGTGGCGATTGAGAATATCCACTACCCCATATCTTCCCGTGGGTGTCGTAAGAGGCGACAGAGGGAGACAGGCAGGAGATGGACAGCAGCATCTTCCTGATAACAGCAATGATATGTTAAAAAACTGCGGTTGCCAACCGGCTCGCCAAGCGTGGCAGCTATGGCAAATATCCCCCCATGAGTAACGACGCAAACAAACGACCCCCAATCTCCGGCGGCCCCGCTATTCCTGGCTACGGTGGCGACCATGGGAACGGCGGGACAAGGGGTGCTAAGAATCTCCGGTGGAGGTTCGGTTGCCACCTACGACGACTCGACCTGGCAACATATAACGCACGCACCCTGAGGACTGACGAGAAGATACTGTAGTTGGAAGAAGAGGTAGACAAGTTGCGCTGGCATATTATTGGGTTATCCGAGGTCCGAAGAGAGGGGGAGGACACGGTAATCCTCGAGTCCGGCAACTTGTTCTATCACCGGGAGGACAACCATCTGTCCCAAGGAGGTGTCGGATTTATCGTCCACAAGCCTGTCGTCAACAACGTTGTAAAGATTGGGAGTGTGTCGACGGGGGTCGCGTACCTGATACTCAGAATCACCAAACGGTATTCGCTGAAGGTCATACAGGTTTACGCACCAACCTCGGCACATCCCGATGAGAAGGTGGAGGAAATGTATGAGGATATTTCTGGAGCCATGCATTCCTCCAAAACCCACTACACGGTGTTGATGGGAGACTTCAACGCAAAACTAGGCACAAGAGAAAGCGGTGAGTTGAAATTAGGGAAAATTTGAGTAGGGCATCGGAACCGTAGGGGCCAGCAGCTGGCCGACTTCATGGAGAAAGAAGGACTCTTTATGATGAACTGTTTCTTCCAGAAGCGGCTCCACAGGAAGTGGACCTGGTCGAGCCCCGACGGTTCGACAAAAAATGAGATTGACTTCATTATGACGACCAGACGCCAACTGTTAAGTGATGTCTCAGTGATCGCAAGGGTGAAAACTGGCAGCGATCACCGAATGTTTAGAGGCACACTGAACCTAAACGTTAAGTTGGAGAGGTCTCGTCTAATGAAGTCAACGCTCCGTCCCCCTCGTGCTCTAGTCCAGAATCCCGAAACCTTTCAGCCCGAGTTACGTAACCGCTTTCAGTGCCTGGAAGATTGCAATGCAGTGGACGATATAAATGACAAACTCGTGGAAACTGTCCACGCGGTCGAAGCTAAGTTCTGTAAGACCGGCCGCAGAAGAACACAAAATCTCTTCGATCACACTCTTAATCTCATGGCTGTTAGACGGGAGATGAGGCTGCAATCGTCAACAGATTTGACAGCATACAGGCAACTAAACAGACAGATCTCCAAATACATGCGGCGAGACTTACGCAAATTTAATTCCGCTCGTATTGAAGAAGCGATTGAGCGGAACTAGGGCTCCAAAGTCTTTGCCAGAGATCTGTCTGCCAGAAAGAGCCAACTGTCAAAGCTGAAGACTGAGTGTGGCAGCATCGTTTCCGAGACACCTGAGATTTTGAGTGAGATTGAGAGGTTCTATGGGCAGCTGTACACATCATCGTTGGAGCCACACGCAAGTGTGAGTAACGATCCAAGAGCAAGTCTTATCCGACACTATTCCGATGATATCCCGGACGTCAGTCTGAGCGAGATTAGAATGACTCTCCACCACCTTAAAAACGGCAAGGCCCCGGGCGAGGATGGAATTACAGCGGAGCTTCTGAAAGCGGGTGGAACACCGGTACTTGAAGTCCTTCAGAGGCTCTTTAATTCCGTCCTCCATGGTGGCACTACTCCGGAGGCGTCCGCCCTCTTGAAGAACTACAGACCGATATCCCTTCTAAACCGCGTCTACGTGCTGTTTTCGAGAGTCATTACGAATCGTCTCGCACGCAGACTCGCCGACTTCCAGCCTCCCGAACAAGCCGGTTTCCGAAAAGGCTTTAGTACCATAGACCACATACATACCCTTCGGCAAATTGTACAGAAGTCCGAAGAGTACAATCCGCCACTTTGCCTTGCGTATATGGACTATGAGAAAGCCTTTGATTCCGTCGAAATTTGGACGGTGCTACAGTCCCTTCAGCGGTGCCAAGTTGACTGTTGGTATATCGATGTGCTGAAGTGTTTGTACAGTAGGGCTACGATGGCTATCCGAGTACAGAACCAGAGTACGAAACCTATCCAACTGCAGAGAGGTGTAAGACAGGGTGACGTTATTTCCCCGAATCTCTTCACCGCTGCATTGGAAGACGTTTTCAAGCTACTGGACTGGAAAGGATACTGTATTAACATCAATGGCGAGTACATCACTCACCTTCGATTTGCCGACGATATAGTCCTTATGGCAGAATCGCTGGAGGACTTAAGCACTATGCTCAATGACCTCAATAGTGCCTCCCAACGGATAGGTCTTAAGATGAACATGGACAAAACAAAGATCATGTTTAATGTCCATGTCACACCTATGCCGGTAGTTGTTGAGAGCACTAAGCTCGAAGTTGTTGACGAGTACGTTGACCTGGGACAAATAGTCCGACTAGGTAAGTCCAACTTCGACCGGGAAGTCAATCGACAGATTCAACTCGGCTGGGCAGCGTTCGAGAAATTACTACACATCTTCTCGTCAGGTATACCTCAAAACCTGAAAACTAAGTTGTACAGCCAGTGCGTGTTGCCAGTGATGACATATGGAACTGAGACGTGGTCCTTCACTGCTGGCCGTATAAGGACGCTCAAAGTCGCTCAGCGAGCTATGGAGAGGGCTATGCTCGGAGTTTCTTTGCGTGATAAACTTAAAAATGAGGATATCTGCAGTAGAACCAGAGCGACCGACATAGCCCAACGGATTAGTAAGCTGACGTGGCAATGGGCCGGCCATATAGCTCGAAGAACCGACAACCGTTGGGGAAAAAAGGTTCTCGAGTGGCAGCCTCGTACCGGTAGACGAAGTGTAGGGCGACCCCTCACTAGATGGAGTGACGACCTGGTAAGACATGCAGGGAGTCGATGGATGCAGGTGGCTCAGGACCGTGCTTTGTGGCATACCTTGGGGGAGGCCTATGTTCAGCAGTGGACTTGTAAAGGGCTGTAATGATGATGATGATGATGAAGTGGCCAGTTCTAAAGTCAGTCTTCAGTCTTGTTTTGCGCACTGGTGTAGATTCTAACATTCTAATGAACTTTGAACAAGACTAAATTCCGTGCCTAAATTGAATAAAATCTTTATACTGGAATTTAAAAAAAAACTATAAAATCTGTAAAATTACTTTATTCAACTATTACCAATATAATAATAACTATTTTTTGTTGAAATTCATAATAGAAGTTTGATATAAACTTATAACTAGCACTGTTTATCGTGCTACTACATAGACCGACTTCTAGACAAAAAACAAACCCAACCATTACCTGTGGCGCTATGAGATCTTTCAAAGATTACGTAGTATCCAATAATATTCCTGTATACTCCCGTACAATAGACCGGAATAAATCACTAATGATTGTTGCAGGAGCTAGTCCAGATATGAGCGGGAGAGTGTTATCTTTGCCGACCCTCGGGAAGTTCTGCGAGACGAGGCAGAACGAACCAAAGAACGAGCAGCAGCTGAAGGATATTATACAGGTTGGTACAGGGTGAAACAGTGACTCAGAGGGAATGGGTGCAGGGGGGCAGATTTTAGGGTACGGAGTTTTGGGAAAGAAGTTAGCTAGTTTTTTTTTTTTTTTTACAACGAAGTAGAGCCATGCTGCAACTACATTGTGGTTGTAGCACGACGAGAATAAATATAATGTCATGGGCCACAGCATCCACTTGCGGTGACAAGTGGATGCAAGATGGACTGTGTGCTCGTTTGTTAACCTCCACTTATTTACTGAACGCCCGACGATGAAGGAAATATATTGTGAGAAAGCCTGCATTATATATACAAGCTGACATTGGTCCTGAGCTACTTCCGTCCATCGAGTATCTACGTGTTTAAACAATAATCACTCTACTGGGAGTCTCCCAATACTGAAACTTGATTTTATGAAATATTACAAAATCTTTTCGAGGAAACTTTTTCACATTAGATACTATATATAGCTATATACGACCCGATTGGATCTCCTCGATCGAGGAAGGACCGTGCTTTCACAGAATACCAGTGTGTGATGAACCGGAGACCCGTTTTACTGGAAATGAGGCATTCCATCTTAGTCCTCACGGGTGAATAACGCATCGCCTATTGATTCTTAAAACTGTATAAATGTAGATGTCCATGGACCACAGCATCCACTTACCATCAGTAAGACTGCGTGCTCGTTTGTCACCTTATTCTATAAAAAAATACTTGTTGTTCCCAATAGCGACACGAACCAGATCCAATGTTAAGGGCCGAGAGCTGCTTGTCCTTCGAAGGCTTCGTGCGCTTCCTCACCGACAAGGATAACTACGCGTTCGTCCCGGAACAGAGGAGGCAGCAAGTCAATAGCTTCGTTGGGTAAGTCGGTTCAGTTCCTATTGGATGTTCTGTGATATATCTATGTAATATATGCAACTACGAAAGCTAAGAAACTTTATTGACGTGAAACATCGATTAACACGCTTTCGCAGTAAGGCGACTCGTATGCCGCGACGCTCTTTGCTCTAGAACCCAAATCACTGACGTCTCCCGTAAATCTAAACTGGGACTGGGCCGGTCATGTATGCCGTATGTCAGAAGAACTTTGGGCCAAAATTACAACTCGGTGGACTCCTATAAATGTCAGAAGACGCCGAGGCAGACCCAGAAAACGATGGCGGGATGAACTGGACTCCTTCATGGAAGACTGGTCCTCCATAGCGCAGAAAAGTGGAATACCACCAAGAAAGGTGGAAAAGGGTGGGGAGGCCTTTGCCCAGCAGTGGGACGTTATGGGCTGATTAGATAAGATCATTTATCTTGTGACGGTTAATGGCATGACGCCCCGTTATACCGTCATGCCTTCTCTACGCCACCGCTCTCGACTTCCTTGTGTATGCGTGTACGTACCCTATACACTTGGTTTTGATGTGAATTCTTTAAATTTGCTTCCATAGTGGGAGGAAACTAGTATAACAAAATAAACTGATTATAACAAAATCGCCGAATACAGTTTAGAGTTGCGACTAAATATCTATCATCTACATTAGACATGTAGATCTGAGATTGATCAATCGAGGAATCGATTTCTTGCGCCTAAAATATCAATTTTCAAATCGATATATAGTAGTAGAGATATGCTATTCGAATTTATTTTAGAGAAACTGCCGACCAAATTATAGTGAAATGAACTAATGTAATGTAATGTCTTTGTTTGATTCGAAAAATATTTTATCGAGCTTTCTATTTGCTATAATTGGAAATAAAACTACAGTGTTTCAAAAACATAACGCTATACAAGTACCAGATATAACCCATAAATAAAATATACTTTCAACAGTAGAATTATAAAAGACATGTAAAGTAAAAGTTAGTAAAGTTACAGCCTATATACGTCCCACCGCTGGGCACAGGCCTCCCCTCATTTCTGAGAGGGTTTTAGGGCAAGGAAGTGTCTCTTCGTCAATTGTGTGTTGGCGAACTTCACATGTCTTTAAAATATTTTTTTTCTTATTCCTCAGACTCAGGTTTTCTCACAACGTTTTCCTTCACAGCCGAGCACGTGGTAAATCAGCACTTAAAATTGCAATTAACAATTTCATTGGTGCCGGTGGGGATTGAACCCGGGTTACTCGCAATTTGTTATATTTACAGCGAGCGTTAACCATCTGAGCTACCACGGCTCTATATATAAAAGACATGACATTACTCATTTCGTACATTTCAATACAGTGGACACATTGAGTACCTCTTTAACGAATCTTCGGTGATTTAGCCGAATATTCGGCCGAATACGAATATTCGATAAAGCTGTCGAATATGAAACAAATATTCGGCCCATCTTTAATAAAAATAAATATTCTGCGGTTGCCGATTGCCAAGCGCAGCAACTATGGCAAATATATTCCCTTAATCAATGGGGGAGGCCTATGTTCCGCATTGGACTTTGATAGGTTGTAACCGTACAGCTAACGGTTCTTTAGTAGTGTCTAAAAGTTTTCTTTCTGCCTATAGGAACCCAGCCGCCCAAGAAGACGACGACGGAAACAAAGAGCTCACCCGGCACATGGAAGGTCCCCTCAGCCAGTACTACATCGCCAGCAGCCACAACACCTATCTGACCGGACACCAGCTGAAGGGGGAGTCCTCTGTGGAACTCTATAGTCAGGTAAGAGACCAATATAAGCTTTGATTTTTCTTTTATATAAGAAGCAAGAGTGACAAACGAGCTCACAGTCCACCTGATGGTAAGTGAATCCTGTGGCAAATAGACATGTATCCTCAATTAAGAATCATAATTCGTAACTGAACTTTTAATAAAAACTATTAAAACCTTATTTTAAGGCGACACCCTAACCAAAACCTTGCGATAGTGCGTTTTTCAGAGACTATTACCTTATTAGTTATGAGAAATAAACTACATCTAAAAGAACATTATTAATGTTCGATATCCTATCATCACATTCCACGTTCTAATTTGTTTTTATGTGCTATAAATATATTTAATATCAACTTTAAAAAATCACTAAAATTATTGACTACATGCATCTGTTGCTAAAGGCAACGCTCTAATCATTTGAGGATTACACTTACGGATAGATTCCAAAAATTTGGGCGCGATATATTGTAGCGAGAGCGCGTGGATTGTATAGGACCGAACGCTCAAGGTCGTTCGCTAGGAGTAGTGTCATAAACGAAACTATTATGTGGAAATTATTTTTTGAAGTGAAATCTTAGGTATTTAGAATGGTTTTTTATTAGAAAACAAGATGAAACGAAAAATCGACACCAAAAGAGACAAAATACACATCTATAAGATTTAGATTGTGATAGAATGAAATAGATATTAAATTAGTCATGTTTAGGCCATCTATAAGTCTATTTTACGTTCCACCTTGAGAGTCAATACGTTTTTGTTCGATAAAATGACTTTACCTATAGAACGAAGTAGATGGCGCTATTACAAAGCAATTTTACTCACAAGAAAATATTCTTTTGATATATTACACTAAATTTAGGCTCTACGTGTCTAAAACTAAGAATTGTATCTAGGCAAAAACGTTGTTGCCCGTAAATCACATTCAATTCGAGATAATTTCAAATAAAAGTAGAAGCCTTATTTAATCGTATTTTTAAAAACTGCAATAACGGTTTATATTATTTAGATATTTTAACTTAAGTTAAAAAAAAATTGGCTTCTCTTTGAAAAATAACCCCGTATTACGTATATTTTATATTTCATTTGAAGGTTTCACTTCTATCGCCTGTATTCACATACACACTTACACTATTTAATTTTTAGTTTCTTAAGTGGATAGAGTAAGTCAGCTTAAATTCTAATTTCGTCCCCACTTGCCCGCGCGTCGTATGCTATGTACCGACATGTTTGTAATCGCTAATACTGTAAGTAGATAGGTCGTTAAGACACTTATTTCATTAGGTTTATCATATTTATGCCTGTTTCTTAACGCCAAGCCAGTCGCTTCTTATTTTTATTACGGTTATTTCCCATTTTAATTTTACGTCGTCCTGTTGCGTAATGTATATTCTGATCGTAACCTCCCCGTTCAAAGGCCGAAGCGAAGTGACCGTGCGGCAGGAATCACGCTTCAAAAGGCCGATAGTTTAGGTAATTTATTTTTACAGTGAAAATAATGGTATTTTAAAAAAAAGTAAATAACATAAGCACTGCTTTATAGTTAGTTCTTTACCATATATTTATTTCAAAATTAATGCTGCAATATTTTCGGCATAACGAAGGATCTTGCTAAGCCATTTGAGATTATATTTCCCCTTAATGTCAGATTTTTTAAAGTTTTAGTATTTGACTATTTTGATCAAAGGCTCAAGGTAACAACTAGAGAAGGTCGCTTAAAGCCGCTATTTATCGATCGTTACGAGTAGAAATGCCACTTCCTTTGAGGTAAAGCCTATTTGTTAGAAAAAGAAACAATAATTTAAATCACTTAAGTCGGTTCAGATATTGGTGGACATACTTAAAAACATGTGTCGAATATAGAACCTCTTCCTTTTTTCTAAGTCGGTTTAAATGCAGATACGTTGTTACGCCCGAGGATTAAGTTAGAATGCCTCGTTACTAGTAAAAAGGGTCTCCGGTTCTCTACACTCACCATACGAAACACATCAGCATTGATCTGCTATTTTACGCTGGTATTTTGTGAGAGCGTGTTCCTTCCCCGGTCGAGTCGACCCATTCCTGCTACAACCATAGTATAGCTGCAGCGTGGCTCTACCACGTCTTACCTCTTTATACTCGTATACAATCTCTTTCAATCGTAAAATACTACAACACTCACGAATGTCCAAAGGAAAAAAGGTTCTATGTACGTAAATATAAGGTTGCGTTTTGCTATCATCAGTTTAAGCATTGTCTATTCCGAAGCCGACACATTTTATTAACTACACAGAATATATTGACCATTATTATGTTAATTATACCAGAAATAAAAATACAAAATTTGCAAATACATTTTATTTTACGTTACTTTAAACCTTATTTCCTAATTTATAAGATAGTTTTTCACCTGTTCAGCACACATTCTTTATCGGGCTTAAATCAGCCACTGCTAGGTATACGATAATAGCTCTTAAAACGTAGGCGCTTAGTGCGTATTTCGCCGATACCAGAATCTCGCTCTGTAGTCATCGCTGCATGTCAGGAAAGCCGGTGCCGTGCCGGAGTGAACAATATACCTGAAAAAAAAATTACATTTAACATACTATAATGTCCTCCAGACGAAATTTCAGTCACGGAGACCAGTCTCAGCGGAGACCAGTCTCAACGGAGACTAGCCATCGGTGCAGGACAGAATTTTAGTGCCCAAGTGTATGCGCAAGCACAGGTGCACTCTCTATTGCCTCACTCTCATGATCCGATGGGACGGTAAACCACGACCGGAGAGAGATCAGGCGTAGGACCAACGGCTTTACGTGCTTTCCGGGGCATGGGGGTAGACACCGCCAACTTCCTGACTCCGGGCAGCTATTGAGAATTTCATGACAGAAAACTCAATAACTGATTTTGACCCCACCCAGGATTCGAAATCCGTGACGACTGCCGAACCTGATGATGACTGATGGGAAAAAAATAATCTACTTGCGACTTTCTCGCCACTTCTCACAAAGAATCTATCGACTTCCTGCATGTCTTACCAGGTCGTCACTCCATCTAGTGGGGGGAATTTAGATAAGATAGGTTTTAAATTTAGATTAGATTTTAAATCGTAATAAATTCTTTGAAGTTATTACGATTGGTTTTCATGGGCTTTATTTTTTTGCGTAAATGTAGCCTAAATTACTTTTTTTTAAAAGACTACCGCCGCATATTTTTTTAAAAGACATGTTAAGTGACTACCGCCGCCCATGAACATCCGCAACACCAGGGGAATTGTAGATCCGTTACCAGCTTTTTAGAAAGGAGTAAGCTCTTTTCTTGAAGGCCCCATAGTCGTATCGGTCCGGAACAATCGCCGGTGGTAAACTATTCCACAGAGAGGTCGTACGCGGAAAAAACTCCCAGTGAAACGTATAGTGGTGGACTGCCAAGCATCCAGATGGTGTGGATGGTATCGGGAGGTTTGCCGCGTAGTGCGTTCACGAAATTTGGGATTAATCCCAACTATTCCTCAGAGCACTCCCCATGGTATATGCGAAAGAAAATGCAAAGAGATGCAACATCTCTTCGCAGTGCCAGTGAATCGAGCCGATCGGAAAGCACTCGGTCGTCGACGAATCGAGCCGCTCTGCGCTGGATGCGGTCAGACATAAACATTAAAAATTGTATTTCTCTTATAAGTACCGTATTTACTTTTACATGCATTTAGTGAAAAGATGTTATTTTGACATTACAAACAGACATTTTAATTTTATTTATTTGTATAGATAAATACATAAGTACCTGGATGACCGAGCTTTGCTCGGGTTTTTTTTTAAATTACATTTAGATACAAATTACATACTGATGAATAATATTTTTTGATCTTATTGACATAATAGAAAAAATTGAACTGGTTATTTCAATAAAAATCATGAGAATCTAAAAAAGGGCTCGAAATAATAGATTTTCTCACAAAAGAAGGGAACTTGAAAAAAAGGAAAAAAGTCGGACCGAAGACGGGACCCGAACCAAGGCATTACGATTTCGCGACCGCTCGATATCCACTTGAGCTATTACGATCATTAACACAAGGTCAAAATTTACCTTCTTATATTGTAGCAGTTTTTCATTGCCTGAAAACACGAACAAAAAAACCTTTTCGAAAAATAAATCCTAGCTAGATCGATTTATTGCTCCCGAAACTCCCTGGACACTAGATTTTATGAAAATCGTTGGAGCAGAGTATATATATATACAAGAATTGCTCGTTTAAAGGTATAGGACTACGGTCTGTACACACCTGACGGCTCCGTTGTGTCCCAACGACATCAGTTGGCAACGACTGGCACTCCGCGAGTGCCAAGTGCAGAGCGAAGTTGTCGCCTCGTCTGGGAACATCACGTAATCCTCCGTGTGGTTGAGAATCGCTTGCGCGTGATGCTCCTGTCTCCCTGCGAAAGTGAAATTTGGCTATAACTTCAAACCTTGGACCTCGCTCATATCACCATATCATAATTATAAACACTCACGCCTGTCACCCATGGGTGTAGGCAGAGACTACGGACTTCTACTTGCCACGTAGACAGAGAAACCTATGGACAAATTGACGCCCTCTTTCGCATTCGCACACGAAAAAGATAGATTTATGCATACGTCTTGCATAGAAATGAGACAGAACGGTGTGATTGTTTGTCCCTTTCTCCGTGCCGGTTTTTTTGTTTAGCAAACTACACTTTGCTAAACAACTTTGACAGTTCGTAGCGATCTAAGGAGTTTACAAATTAGTTTAAGTGAGAAAACAAGTGTTTTGTGAGCTTAAGATTGGTGAATCTTTTTCAGTTCAGTTCTTAAAGCAATTAAAATTTTTATCTAAATACGTTTAAAAATCATAAAGATTATTGTATAACCTAAAACTACGTTATCGTCCTTTCTCACTCGAGGTCACGCTAATCATTAGTCTATAGGTTTCTCTGTCTATGATTTGCCACGATCCTGACACATCTCTCTCAACTCCTTTACATCCATATACATACGCATGCTCATGCTCATGAACATGCTCGTCTGTTAAGGGTACTCTTAATTTGTACCATCTTCAATATTTGACTCCGGTTTTGTAAGAAAAACATAAAAGGTCTATCTACGCTTAGATAGAATCTATTAAAGGGATTGTGAAGTGCCGATACGTCTTTTCAAAAATACAATCTATTTCATATCGCTCGCCGTCGTATAGCCGTCGCGCGATAGACAGAGTATCAAATGTTGGAAGCAATTGCCTATATTTTCTTTTTAAAATATTGTTACGAGCAATAACGTTTTCACGCCCCTAAACCTTTACGAAATGTGACAATTTCGGTCTCATTAGATTCAGTATACCTTAATTTAGGTCTGTACGTTTTCCTTTTATAGTAATTCAATTTAGTTTAATTTAAAAAAAATTAAAACGCTCGTGGAAGTTTTTAAGTCAAAAATACAGATATTTAGATGCTAATAACTTATATCGTACGCAATATTTCATTAAAATAAGAACGTACGGATCTAGATTTTCATTACATCTACAAAATTTCCAAAAACTATGAAAATTAGACTATGTTTACTGGTAAATGTAATGTGTATAATTTTATGATAAATGAGCAAAATAAGTTTTTAACATAATTATAGATAGAAAAAAAATTATAATTCTGGAGTTAATTTGAAGCTGTGAAACAGTCTAGTGAAAAGTTTATTATTATGATAAATGAGCAAAAAAAATTTTAAATTATAGGTAATAAAATTTTTATATGCAGTCGATTTGAAGCAGTGAAACAGTCTAGTGCAAAGTTTATTTTTATGATAAATGAACAAAAAAAATAATAATATATACCTAATTATAATTATAGGAAGAATATATACCTAATTATAGGTAATAAAAAAAATTATATGGAGTTAATTTGAAGCAGTGAAACAGTCTAGTGCAGTTTATTTTTATAATAAAAGAGAAAAAAAAATTTTGATATCATCACCATCATCATTACAGCCCTTCACAAGTCCACTGCTGAACATAGGCCTCCCCCAAGTAATGCCACAAAGCACGGTCCTGAGCCACCTGCATCCATCGACTTCCTGCATATCTTACCAGGTCGTCACTCCATCTAGTGGGGGGTCGCCCTACACTACGCCTACCGGTACGAGGCTGCCACTCGAGAACCTTTCTTCCCCATCGGTTATCGGTTCTTCGATATAATTATAGATAGTAAAAAAAATTATATGGAGTGAATTTGAAGCAGTGAAACAGTCTAGTGCAAAGTTTGTTTTTATTACTATCGAAATTGTCAATGTGCATATCAGAAACGGAAAACAGTTTTGCTTACCTGTAGTCCCAGCTCCAGTGTACTGTATGAGGCACCTACTGCTTGCAAGTTCCCAGAGCTTGATCGATGAATCCATGCCAGACGTCAAGAGGTACTGAGAGGGAAATCTACATATAAATATGTGAACGGAAAACTTTATACCCCTTTTTGAGCATATGGATATAAGTTTATATGGAGAAGAACGTAATACATAAACACTCACGCCTATCACCCAGAGGGGTAGGGAGAGACTACAGACTTCCAGTTGGCACGATCCTGACACACCTGTCTTGCCTCCTCCACACCCATATGCTTCGCATACATGCTTGTCGGTTAAGTGTAGTACTAATTTGGCCCATTTTCAATATATCGCCAATTTGGTCGATAAACGTTCGCTTAGGACGTTCCTTTTTTTATTTTATAGAAGAGGGGGCAAACGAGCATGTGGCTCACCTGATGTTAAGTGACTACCGCCGCCCATGATCAACTGCAACACAGAGGAATTGTAGATGCGTTGCCGGCCCTTTAGAAAGGAGTAAGCTCTTTTCTTGAAGGTCCCCAGGTCGTATCGGTCCGGAAAAATCGCCGGTGGTAAATTATTCCACAGAGAGGTTGTACGCGGAAGAAAACTCCTTTTGAAACGTACAGTGGTGGACCGCCAAGCATCCAGATGGTGTGGATGGTATCGGGACGTTTGCCGCGTAGTGCGTTCACGAAATTTGGCGGCTGGGATTAATCCGAACAATTCCTCAGAGCACTCTCCATGGTATATGCGAAAGAAAATACAAAGGGATGCAACATCTCTTCGCAGTGCCAGTGAATCGATCCGATCGGAAAGCACTCGGTCGTCGACGATTCGAGCCGCTCTGCGCTGGATGCGGTCAAGTGGAAGGAGCTGGTACTGGGGAGCCCCAGCCCAGAGATGGGAACAGTATTCCATGTGCGGCCGAACCTGCGCCTTGTAAAGTTGCAGGCGGTGTGCCGGCATGAAATACTGTCCCGCTCTGCTGAGCACGCCAAGCTTTTTAGAGGCCAATTTGGCCTTCCCTTCCAAGTGACCACGAAACTGCACGTCACTCGATATGTCAACGCCAAGGATTCCGATACTGGATGAGGCAACAAGGGGAGTGCCTTGAAACTGAGGGGATACGACAAAGGGGTTCTTTTTAGCGGTTAACGCGCAAACTTGTGTCTTCTGGGGGTTAAACTGGACTAGATTTAGTCGCCCCCAATCCGAGACTCTGTCCAGCAGAGACTCGACTTCAGACACAAGTGTGTCCCGGCACGCAGAGACGTTTTCCCGAGAAATATTGGCTCGGCCGGTGTAAAGAGCATCACCAGTGCTGTCATCTGCATAGCAATGAATGTTACGGGTATGCAACATATCATTGATATGCAGAAGAAACAGCGTTGGCGATAGCACGCAGCCCTGTGGAACACCAGCATTAATAGGCTTGCAATCGGAGCTTGCACCGTCTACAACGACCTTGATGCTCCGATCTGCAAGAAAACTGGTGATCCAATCACACAATTTCTCGGAGAGCCCATAGGAAGGGAGCTTCGAAAGAAGCGCTTTGTGCCAAACCCGATCGAAGGCCTTCGCTATGTCCAAACTAACGGCCAATGCCTCCCCCTTGGACTCTACTGCCTCCGCCCATCTGTGAGTTAGGTAGACCAGAAGATCACCAGCTGAGCGACCACGGCGAAAACCGTATTGGCGGTCACTAATCAGCTGGTGATCCTCAAGGTACCTCATGAGCTGGCAGTTTACAATGGACTCCATTGTTTTGGAGAACAAGGAGGTGATGGCGATAGGCCGGTAGTTGGACGGGTCTGAGCGGTCGCCTTTTTTAGGGATCGGGTGGACGAAAGCCGTCTTCCATGATTTTGGGACTACGCCTAGGGAGTAGGAGTACCGGAAAAGACACGTTAAAACCGGTGCCAACTCTGGAGCACACGTCCTCAGCACAATTGGGGGGATTCCGTCAGGCCCACTCGACTTGTGGATGTCCAGGGAGAGGAGTGCTTTGCGAACCGAGCGCTGAGTGAACTGCACTTCCGGCATGGAGCACTCACACCGCGCGATGGTCGGCGGCGTACTCCCCCCGTCATCGAGAGTCGAGTTAGACGCAAAGAAAGAGCCTAGAAGATCGGCTTTCTCCTTTGCGGTGTGGGCCAGTGAGTCGTCCTCCCTGTGCAGAGATGGAAGAGATGGCTGACAGAAATTCCCCTGGACAGCCTTGGCGAGAGACCAGAATGCACGGGTTCCAGAAGGAAGACGAACTAGTTTCTCGCCAATTCTGCCTATGTGCTCTGACTTTGCCTTGGCAATGACTCTTTTGAAGGACCTAGAGGCGGAATTATACTTCTTTTTTAGAGCGCTGGTGTTTACATCCCTGGACGCTGATGGAAAATGATGCTATTTTACAGGAGTGACCAAACCGTGGCTCAGATTTACCACCGATGGGCACCACTGAGGAAGAAATAAAAAGTTCCATACCCTGAAGTAGCACACGTTGGGATCGTCCGGCGAGAAGCAAACCCGCCCCCAAGGGTAGGATGCAAAGAAAGACCGCATCCCATCCCAATCGGCTGACCTATAGTGACAAACACGGCGGCAGCCTGCAGAATGCAACCGCGATTTCAGCGTGAGTGGCACCACACTCCGGACAAGACAATGGTCTGAGGAGCCTAAAGGGGCGTCGACGGAAATCTGATATCCGTCCGGGTGAGAGGTCAGCAGAAGGTCCAACAGGGAAGGTGCATGATCCTCCACATCTGGAATCCGCGTAGGCGAAGTAACCAGTTGTGTCAAACCATATGCCAGGGCAAAATCATGAACAGATCTCCCCGCATGATCGGTTAAACGTGAACCGAGCCATTCGGCGTGATGGGCGTTAAAGTCGCCGAGGATCACGATCTCTGCGGAGGGGATCTGCTGTAGCAACGAATCTGCAGCCATTTGGACGTGGTCGAAGAGTCGGTCTGTTTCGGCATTACCGCTATGGGACCTCTAGAGGCACCCGTAGACGCGCGGATGGTCGTCGCTGTCTACGCGTAGCCAAAGGATGGACAGGTCCGAACCTTCAAGTCTGCCGAGGCGTCGAGAACAGACGTCCTCTCTGACGTAAACGCAAACTCCAGCCCGAGGCACAAAGGAGTGTTCCAGTTTGTACCCCGGGCAGGAGAGATACGAGACATCAGCCAGAGAGGACACCTGCGTCTCGGTCAGAAAGAGCAGAGCCGGCCTCGCCGTCTCGAGATGGTAGTGGGTCCTTTCCGACTCTTCCATTCACTTCTGCAACATAAATTTGCTATGTCACTCTTTCCTCATTCATTCTTTCTACATGACCAAACCACCAAAGAATTCCTTTCTTAATCCTGGTCACGACATCATCTTGTAAACCGCACTGTTCTCTTATCACCCAATATCTCACCCTGTCACTCAGATTCAGCCCTTACATGGAGAAGAAGTATATATAATATGTATTTATATGTGCAAACACATTAAATTAAATTAAATTAAACATATTTTCTTTATTATCACTGATCGTATATCACTATCGTGAAACTGTCAAATGTTGCAAACAAAATAATTAATATCAATGATAATTTTGTAGTTACCACAATATTTATGAATATAAAATGTTTATTAATATTTAAATTACATAATATTTTTGTCACAATTTTCTTAACATTCTGCGAATTCCTTAAAATCTGGCAACACCGTAATCAACGACGGTATCTTTGAACCATCTGTCTATCCATTACAGTCTATAAAAATTCACTAAGGAACATAGGACTCCCCCATAGATGACCTTTTAGGGTGGGATATTTGCCATCGTGGCGACGCTTTGCAAGCAAGTTGACAACTTCATTTTTTTATTATTTAGTTGTTATTAGGAAGACTGTGGTATTCCTTGGGAGAGGCCTATGTTCAGCAGTGGACTTGAAGGACTGTAATGATGATGACGATATTAGGAAGGCACTGCTGCCCATCTCCTGGTCTACTTCCCCTGGGCTGACACCCACGGGCTGATATGGGGTAGTGGATATTCATACACTGTCACTACATGGTAAACCGTATCCAGTTCCAAACCTTGCTATTCCTGGTGAAGGCAACGGAGCAAACTTCGGATCCGTCGTGCGCGTTTATAAATGTATTAAAGCAACGATTGGAGACCGTGTCCCATAACTTCACGGTACCATCGGCACTGCCACTCGCGAAGTACTTGCCATTCGGTGAAAACCTGTGGCAAAAGATAATATTGAGATTATACGATTCAATAGCACAATATCGTATGAACAAGTGCTTAGTAACTTGCTACATGGCTATTTCTAATACTGAGTATTATTTTTTCAACCTCGTGCCTCTCAAAGCACGAACAGCCGTGGGTCCTGCGCTTGATCTCTCTCCGGTCGTGTGGGTTTACCGTCCCGTCGGACTATGAGAGTGAGGCAATAGAAAGCGCAAAACACTTGGGCACTATAATCCTGTCCTGCACCAATGGTTAGTCTCCGTTGATACTGGCCGCTGTGGCATTATTATTATTCCTAATACGTTTTATATACTTCATTAGAATATAGAGGGGTTATTTTTTAAAGAGTAGCCAAATTTAAAACTTAAATTTAAATAAATAATGATATACGGTTAGTGCAGTTTTGGAAAATACGAGTTAGTAAGGCTTCTACTTTAATTTGAAATTATTTATATATATATATATATATATATATATATATATATATATATATATATATATTTATTTATTTATTTAAAAACGTTACCCCTACACTAGGATTTTCTCCTGTATCGCGGGGGCAGTTTACAAACATAAATTGCACAAGGACAAATATCCAGACCCGGAACAATTATTTGTAGGCCATACAAATACTTGTTCCGTGCGGGATTCGAACCCGCGACCCCCAGCGTAGCCACTCATTGCTAAGCCACTACACCACGGAGTCGTCAAATATATTTACGGGCAACGACGTTTTTGCCTACCGATCAACCCTTAAGAATGTGTGCGTGCGTAGTAAAATCAGTTAAAATAATGCATTACCACGCATTTTGAATTTAAAAGATAAAAACGATGTAATGTTTGATTTTTTTTTAAATTAATTATTCTTCACTATTTGCCTCTATCACTTATTCTGAACCTTCTCTGCAAATTTACCCGGTTATTACAATATAACCCTGTATAAGAAAAATAATTAAATATTAATAAACTATAAACTATTTTTTATATAGATTAAGGGTGAAAAACGAACACATAGACCACATCATGGTACGTGGATGCTGTAGCCCATAGACATCTACATCTACCATCAATTAGGAGAACTGATCTCTACACTCACCATACGAAATAACAACATTGAGCTGCTATTTCACGCCAGTATTCTGTGAGAGCGTGCTCCATTTTGTTCTTCAACCATAATATAGCTGCAGCTTGGCTCTACCACGTAAAAACTAATTACTAAAATGCAATGGAATGAGTAAAATTAAATAAAATTCACTTACTTTATCGAATTAACTTGCTTCTTATGATGGTGCGTCGGTATGGGACAAACGAAGCACTGGCTTGTGGTCACATCGTACAGTCTGATCACCGGGTGGGTTGTAGACGCTATGATATGGTCACCGAGAGGGTGAAAGGCCACACAAAGCACCTGCTCCGCGTCCTGTAATTATGTATCTTAGTATGTAGTTTTAGAAAAGAATCATTTTAATTCAATACAGTACAAGAATACTTTTTAAAAATCTTTTAATCTTTACCACTGGTTCGGAAAACACTTCAGTCCTGGTAAGAACTTGTAGTGAATCCACTATGGCCTGGTGTATTTAAGGTTTTTTTTCCAACTTCAAAAAGGAGAAGGTATTCAATTCGACAGTATGTTTTTTTTGTGTGTTACCTCAATTTTACCAAACTTTTTTCTGGGTGAACCGAATATGATGATTCTTTTTTTATCTGAAAGCTGGTGCTTCTCGTGTGGGACCATATAAATTTAATAAAGATCCGACAAGTAGTTTTTGAGTTATCTTTTATAATGCGTATTAAATTGACTTCGAATACATTGATTTGGTCGTATTTGAAATCGGTTATATGAAATGTTTACTTTTACCACGTGTTTTACCAGCTCATGCACGGCTCCTCTAACGTAGACCCACCATAACGACACCGCATACATAAAAATCCATCATTTAGGCTACAGTGTGCCAAAGATATAGACATACATTAATGATTACTAGATACAAAACATCACCTTCTCTACGTCGGATAAAAATAACAACCTACTCACCGTTATAGACTTGTAGGCTTTCTTAGCGGAGGCCTTCGTTATATCAAAGAGTTTGATGCAGCAGTCCCTAGAAGCGGACACCAAGATTTGCTCACGAGGATGGAAATCCAAAGCAGTTATTTCATCAGTGTGATCGTATCTGGAAAGTTAGGAATATTGTAAAGAAAAACGGGCATTTTGGACTAGGAATATACATAAATTGTTACCGACAAGAGACGGTCAACAAAATGTAGTGGTAAATTTCACAGTACTCAAACAACCCGGGTGCAATTTCCGCCAGCACCAATGAAATTATTAATCGGCAATTTAAATGCTGATTTACTACGTGCTCGACAGTGAAGGAAACCTGCATGTCTGAGAAATAAAAACCTGTAAAAAACTTTCGAAGACATGTGAAGTTCGCCAACCGCAACCGGTTGCGGAGGCTCGGCGTACATTTCCTTGCACTAAAACCCCCTCAAAAATGAGAGTGGGCCTGTGACGAGCAGTTGGACGTCTCTCATAGGTAACTTTAACTTTAAAATATATATGAAAATTTTATACCATAATATTAATTTTTAAGTTTGCAATGACTTATCACAATAAACAACAATTTAATAACTCTAGTAACTTACAATGTCCTAATAACAGGGTGCCCTTGTTGCTCTCTCCCAGGATCCACTTCCTCGGGTGCTGATTTGGCCAACATTCTTTCCACATCTAAAATCTGTAACAAAAATAAAGAAAAATTGCGCTTACGTTTCAAAATTTAAAGTCCAAAAAAACTTTAAAAAAACTGTCCCATATTGGTCTGAGACTTGTAAGTCCTTAGTTTATGTGAAATTTATAACAAACAAGTGGTAAAATAAAAACTTTGTATAACAGAATTCAGTATAAATAAAATGAGAACATCATCGAACATCATCATTTTATGATCTATGGAAACGCTTTCAACGTCCATATTCGTGTAACAATGAATTTCCAACATGGGGCAAGTGTGACTGTTTTTGACTGATATAGTGGTGTGCCTTTAAATAGACTTACCACACTAGCTCTGGATGTTTTGTTAGTATAATAAAAGCAATGCCAAGTGGAAAATAAAATTTTATTCAGAACGTTAACAATTTATATTAATATAATCATAATAAACGTGACACTGTCACACTTACCCCGATGTTAGATATTAGGTGAGGTGAGTGTAACTGTATCCGTATTTCAAAGAATAGTGAATTTCAGGTCGCAGAAACATATTACTCTATAAGTACCAATATTATTCTTTAGCACTCAGCTTGTATCTGGTTTAAAATAACTTAATGACATAACAAAACACTTAATAACTTCACCTCTTAAAATTGCGTTGTCTGTCGCCAGTTGAGTGGTTTTAAAAATAATGTCTGTTGATAAAATAGTTCAAGCTATGTACTTAACTGTCAGTTTATTCAATAGCGTAAAATTTCCTGCGTTGTTTAATAGATGGAATTAAACCAAAAACCGTGTTTAGGCCGCATAATTTGCATTTGTTACACTGATTCACATTTGTCTCGGGTGACCCTATATATTTTTATACATATAATTTTATATACATAAAGATACAGCCTATATACATCCCACAGCCGGGCAAAGGCCTTCTCTCATTTCTGACAGGGTTTTAGGGCAAAGAATTGTCCGCTGGGCTACTCTTCTTCTTTCTTTTGTGGCGGTTTGATTAAATTCGCCAATGACGTATAGAGTAGAAAATGAAGGCTTATGATTTTAATTAAAATAAGAGTCTGTGATAATACAAGGATTCAGTTTTCCTCCGAGAATTTTGACAAATCTATTTGTTGAGTTACCTAGAACAAATATGACAAACACAGGTGTTAGACTCTTACCCATATGTTAAAAGTGACAAGGATTTTAAAGTTTCATATTATTAGTATTAATAAAATCACATAAAATATACACAAAAGGAGTACTGGTATATGTTAAAAGAGAATTAAAATCTATAGGTCGAGGAATATAAGGAGGAAGGTAATCATAAAGGGAGGAGGATAATTTGGGACAGTTGAAAAAAATATGGTTTGTGGAACCTTCATCTAAGCCACATTCACACAATGAGCTATCCCTTACTCTGATTTTTGCCAGATGTGCATGTGTACAGGCGTGTCCAATTCTTAATCTACAAATGATTGAAGTTGCATGTTTATTTGCTTTGTTAAATTTAAAGAACCAAGGCTTGGGAGGAATAACCTCTTGGATGGCAGCATAGTGCTTACCTTTAACATTTTTGGAAACTTCCCATAATTTATTCCAATTTTCATTCAGTTTCCTTTTAGCTAGCAAAATTAGGTCATGTGAGTAAATTAAATTTTGTAGAATGCCGTTAGCAATTGCATTTTTAGCGAGTACATCAGCTGTTTCGTTACCATGGATACCACTGTGGCCTGGAATCCAGGCCACTGAAACATGGATTCCTTTAAGATGGCATCTGAATAGGGTATTTTTTATTTTAAGAATTAGTGGAAATTTATGTTTGTTATGGAATTGATTGGACAAAATAGCTAACAAACAACTTTTTGAATCTGTGAAAATAACTGTTTTATTAAGATTATGTGACTCTACATATAACAAAGCTTCACTGATTGCAGTTGCTTCACCGGTAAAAGTGGAGGATAGTGAGGGGCATTTAAAGTTAAGAATGATTTTGAACTTAGGAATCCAAACAGCAGCTCCAGTATAGTCTTCATCAGACTGTTTTGAAGCGTCTGTGTACATGACAAGCCAATCTTTAAAGGTGTTTTCTATAATTTCTTTTAATTTCAAATTTGCCATTGGAGAATCCTTTTCTATACCTAGATCTAGATGAATGTCGGGTTGGAAAACAATAGCCTCGTAAGGAACATCAAAGAGTGGATTTATTTTACATTGAAAGATTGGGTAAGGAAGCTGAAGAAAAATTACAAAACTTTTAAACAAGCAGGGAGAGTCCTTATGGGTCCAGTATCGGTCAGATGAGATATACTCTGAAAGAAGGTGCAATTTAGGAATTAGGGGATGATCTGAAAGCTGGCATATCTTAAATAAGAATCTGTCTGAAAGGTATTGCCTTCTTAATCTTAAAGGAGGATCTACGCACTCAACCTGAAGAACATTTATTGGTGAGGATTTCATTGCCCCTGTAATAATGCGAAGGCATTTCGATTGAATTTTGTCCATTACTTTTAGGGACGATTTATTGCAAGGCTCCAACAGAAAACATCCATAGTCAAGGTGGCTTCGTATTAAAGCATTGTACAGTAATTTCTGAGAAAAAGGATGGGACCCCCACCAAACACCTGACAAAGACCGAAGAATATTTATGTTTTTTTCGCATTTTTGTGTTATATATTCAATGTATGGACCAAAGGCCAATTTCGAATCAAGGATAACTCCCAAAAATTTAACATTGCCTCTAACTGGAAAAGGTTGCTTATCATATACAATGGATATATCGGGAATTCGCCTTTGGCGGGAAAAGATCACCACACTACTCTTGGCCACAGATAAAGAGAGGCCATGATTAGTTAACCATTCTTGTAAATAATCCATGGATGAGTTTAGACGGGAACATGCCACTGTGAAGTTGTTTGAGGAGATGTATAGAGCTAAATCGTCTGCATAT
The DNA here is from genome assembly GCA_036936625.1 of Parnassius smintheus behrii. Lineage (NCBI taxonomy): Eukaryota > Metazoa > Arthropoda > Insecta > Lepidoptera > Papilionidae > Parnassius > Parnassius smintheus. The sequence continues at coordinate 13,628,716 of JAUPFT010000027.1, read as the reverse complement.
TGAAGAACATTACAAAAAGAATTTACTGAAAGTTCTAAATCGTGAGTATATATAGAATAAAGGAGAGGACTAAGAACTGAGCCTTGTGGAAGTCCTTTCCATATAGTTTTTGGGGGAAGCAGGAGATTTTTAACATTTATAGATATTGATCTAGAAGAGAGAAAGTTAGAGACGTAATTGACTATCCTCACTGGAATGCTCAGATTAAGCATTTTCTGCCTGAGCACAGGAAGTAGCACATTATCATATGCAGAAGAAATATCCAAGAAAACTCCTATGAGAAATTCATGTTTTGAGAAAGCAATATGAATATCTGTGACCAAAGTACTTAGGCTATCCATGGTACTTAAACCTTTTCGGAAACCGAATTGGCTTTTAGGTAAGAGATTATTCCTTTCCAAAAACCACTCCAAGCGATTTTTTATTAAATGTTCCAAGATTTTTGCCAAAGTACAAGAAAGGGCAATAGGTCGGTAACTGGAAGGGTCATTGCTAGACTTACCTGGTTTGAGAATGGGCAAAATAATTTGGGTTTTCCATTCAGCAGGAGGATTACCAGTAATATAAATAAAATTTAAAATGGATAGTAAGACAGTTTTAGTGTTCTCACTACTATTAATTATAAATGAATAAGGAATCCCATCAATACCTGGTGAGGAGTCTTTAAGGCCATTGAGTACAGTAAACAATTCTTGAGAAGAAAAGGGGGAATCAAATTTATCATTTGTTTTTAAAAAAGCAGAATTAAAAACTAGGCATTCATCATAAGATGGGACTGTTTGTGGTGCAAGTTTATTAGAGAATTCATCTATCCACAGGGAAGGATCATTAGAAATTATATTTTCACTAGAAACTGCACAGCGATATTTTTTAACATTTCTCCAGACCAAAGATGGGGGAGTCCTAGGTGACAGTGACTCACAGAATTTAAACCAACCAGTTCGCTTTTTGTCTGACAGTAATTTTAAGGTTTCTGCAGCAATTTTTTTATAGGAGATATAATTCTCTGCAGTCATAGAACGGGAGTATATTAATTCAGCCTCTTTTCTTCTCCTACAAGCTGCTGAACAATCTTGGTCCCACCAAGGAGGGGAAGGATACTTATTTTTGAAAGGTTTTTTTAAGGGGATTGACTTATTAGCAGCAGAAATAATTGCATTTCTGAACTCTATATATACAGGAGCAATATTATCATTGTTAATTGGGGGAAGATTTGCAACCTCTTGTTCCAAAACTGTAGAATATAATTGCCAATTAGCTTTGGATAGATTATACTTTAGTCTTGGGCAAAATGTAAAATTTATTCCAGGTGAAGTAGGAGGAGTGATGAATATAGGAAAATGGTCACTGCCATAGCTAGAAGGTAATATTTGCCACAAAAGAAGGGAAGCAATATCTGGGGAGCAGAGAGTTAGGTCAACGGCACTTCTAACATTTTGTAATGGGGATACTCGACGGGTAGGAGACCCGTCATTTAGAATACAGAGATTAAAATTATCAATAAGATCTAAAAATGAGGGAGCCAGTGAATCACACAGATGGGAGCCCCAAACAGTATGATGCATATTAAAATCTCCCAAAATAACCATAGGAGGTGACAGAGAAGAAATAAGTGTTGCAAGTTCTGTTAAAACATTTGCATCAGGATTAGGAATGTAAACAGAGAGAATAGAGACATCAAGGGCCTTAATAGCAACAGCATTAACTGCTGGACTATGAGAAGGGAGAGGAATTTGTGAAAATGTAACTGTTCTTGAAATTAAAATAGAGGTGCCAGCACGACCATCACTCCTATCATCCCGGAGGCATGCATAGCCTGAAACCCTAAAATGAGACTCAGGTCTAAGCCATGTCTCCTGGATGGCAAGAATGAAGGGATGAAATTTATTAATGAGGTAAATGAGTTCATTTTTTTTATTTCTAATGCTCCGACAATTCCATTGAAGAATTGGCGGGACTGCGAATGTTACGGGCTAAGGAGGAAAGCTGAGTAAGTTTTTGGTGTAAGCTGAGAGGAAGTTCCGTATCATTAAAACGGGAGATCATGTTAATTAGAATTGATATCATAAGTTCGCAGAAATTATCATTACTAGAGGAGTTGTTGTCATTTCCCAGTAGAGCACACCCATTAGGAAGGGAAGAATTAGGATTCTCAACAATTGCCTGATGGGCTGCCATATCATATCCAGTATTTAATGATTGGCTATAGGTACGTTGAGGGATAAAAATTGTTTTTTTGTATGATGCAGTTTGTGAGAGCTGAGCCGAAGGGGTTGAAAGACTGTCAGTTATGGTATAAGGGGTCTGTTGAGAACAATTACGAGGCTGGATTCTTGTTGTATCAGCAAAGGATCTTTTTGTCTGAGGGAATCTAGCTGAAGCTTCTAAATATGAGATATTTTCTTGTGACATAACAAGTTTAATAGATTTTTGCCTTAGATGTTCAGGACAAGTAGGGTCTTTTGCGGTGTGGGGACCTGAGCAGAATAGACAAGTAGGAGTTTGTCGAGAACAAGCTAAACCTTCATGATTCTGTGCACACACAAAGCAGCGAGGAGATGATCGACACTGGGAAGTAACATGGCCAAATCTACAACATTTATGACACTGAATTAGTGGCAAAATATATTTTTCTACTGGCATTGAAGTGTAAAAACAGTAAATATGGGGAGGAAGTTTTTGTCCAGAAAAAGTTAGAACAACCGTCTGAGTTGGAACCCATGAAACGCTATTGCTGTCACTAACTGATCGTCTATTAAGTCGCCGTGCTTTAATTATAGAACCGTAGCCAGAGGGAATTTCTATAGCTGCTATTAATTCTTCTAGTGTCCACTCTATGGGAACTTGTCTAACTAGCCCCATACGAGTGATACTATATGAGGGGATGGTTGCTTCATATTTGGAAATTTGGAGAGCTGGGTGATCGATAAAGGTGTTTGCATCTGCAGCTGTTTTAAACTCCACTGATATTCTATTTCGTCCAACTTTTTTGACTCCATCATGAACTATATTTTTAATATTGTTATGATACAGAAAGTGACCAAATTTAATTGGTTTAAGAGTTACTCCAGACAGCTGATCATTTGAGATTTTACTTACATGAACTAGAAAAGGAGCGGCATCATCTTGAGAGTACTTAACTTTTTTATTAATAAAATCAGGATGGGTATATGAGGATTGTATTGAAGGAAACTGTTGTTTTGGATCAGAAATAACTATTTTTTGTGGATGGGCAGACTCGTTACTTACTTGGGCACGTTTACGGTTAATTAGATCTACATTATCAATGTTAATGGGTAAGGAAAAGGAATCATTGCGACCCCTTCCGGGATCGGGAGGTTCGTCCTCCATTATACTACTACAACAAAAAATTACATAAAAACGGCACAACTACAAACACTTACTAATTTACAAATATTAAAACCTCCACCAAGACAGAAAAATTTACTATAGTAACTCAACAACACTTAATAAAATAATAAATTTTAAGCAAAAAAGGCACGACACTTGTATCTCTCACTTCCTCCGAAAAAACATTAGCCGGGCTACTCCAATACGTGTTGACAAACTTCACATCTCCGAATTTTTTTTTCTTATTTATCAGTTACCTCACGATGTTTTCCTTCACTGCACGTGGTAAATCAGCACTTAAAATTGCAATTAACAATTTCATTGGTGCCGGTGGGGATCAAACCCGGGTTGCTCGTGTACTACGAAATTTATAACGAGCGCTTAGCTCTTAAGCTACCAGGGCTACTATCTACATGGGTGTATTTTATTTCATAGAACCAGCATAGCTTATTACGCAGTAAAAAAAATATATTCGGTTTTTTAGTGTAAATAATCAGAATCGAACCTTGATACTGGCGTCCACACTGCCTGTAGCCACAAGCTGCCCACAGGAGCTGAAAGCACCGGCTCGACACGCCATCTTGTGGGACGTCACGTAAGCTGTTTCATATGTAGCTGGCTCGGGGGCCAGAGAGGAAGCATCCATTTCATACTCCAGATCTAAAAGTTTTACACGTTTTTGTACTTGATACAACTCTGTGGGATATAATTTCAGCAGCATACAATTTACTACCACAAGCTTCAATGATAACTTACTCTAGTAATTTATCCTAATTAAATAATACACGTCGGAAGGGCTAGGGTCGCTTATTCTGTGGGTATAGATTTATCTATGCCCATCAACAAAAGACCCTTTTCAAGGCTGAAACATACCGATACTCGGGTACATCACAGAGCATGGGTATCGATGAGGCGGTCATGAAACAAGTTTTTCAACAAGTTAAAACATGTTTCCTTCCTCGCACTACACAATACTACCACCAGAGATTTTTCCGGACCGATACAACTTAGGGACCTTCAAGAAAAGAGCCTACTCCTTTTTAAAAGGCCTGCAATGTATCTGCAATTCCCCAGGTGTTGCAGTTGTTCATGGGTGGCGGTAATCAATTACCACCAGGGGAGCTGTCTGCTCGTTTGCCCCCTCTTCCATAAAAAGAAAACAGTCAAAACTTAACACCCTGGATAGAAAATAATTTTCTTTATACCTCCTAGCAGAGGGAATCCTATCATCTAGATAGGAACTCCTCTGCTAGGAGTCCGATTGGGTAGACAACACCATCTCACCTAATCCAATCGGCAAGCAGTGTACACTGCTCTGTTCTGATGGGTATAGAGCTATAGAAAGCTTATGTAAGTACAGTCGGGGGCATTTCATCTTAGTCCTTAGAGGTGACCTTCTTTACATGACGTTAGCTACAGGTACTTCACTTCAGTAGCCACTCAGCATTAAATAAATAGGGCAGCGCTATGTCAAGGCACATGTTGATTTAACATAAAATGTCAGAGTCATTTTTGATCAATCTGTGCGTTGCCCGTTTCTCGCCACCCCATCCAAACTCAAGGTCGTAACAGCGAACCAACTATACATTAAAGTTGGTAAAAATCATTTTGCTTATACCCGCTTAGTTAAATAATATGATGTGTCTCACCTAGTTTGAAACATATAATGTATTTAAGCAAAGTAACACCCTAATTGTATTAATTAGGAACTAAATAAGTTAAATAAAGACACTTCACTTAGGTCACATATAAAAGACATTTTCGTTATGGTTTAATTTTCTGACCTGGTACCCATATATTACGGTGTGATTTTAAAGACTTTTCACGTTAGAAGAATAGCCGCTATCTAGGTATTTTTTCCGCATAGTGAAGACGTTATTATATAATTAAATTGTACATGGACTTACAGCTAGGCATTCCATCTTAGTCTTTTGAGGTGACAACGCAACTATTGTGATCTTTGTTTCAAGTTGGCTGCAGCTGTGTTTTGACTGTAGTAGTCACTTACCATCAGCTGTACTGTAAATTTGTTTCTCACTTCTGTTGTACAAAAAAATATCAACAATATATAAGCATACTGGTAACAGACGGCAGGTATGGGAGAAAATTTGCACATTAATAAATATAAATTTGGTGAGCGATTTCTTTATAAACTCCTTCCCTTTTTGTTTTTATTACTCACCAAAACCCGTTGTTCCCAGCAAATGTTCTGCACCACTCGAGGCTGCCAGTCTGTCTTTTCTATCGGGCTCGTGTTGGAGGCCCACCATCATTAGATTCAGCAGCCTGTAGTACAATCAAATGACATTTAAAAAAAATTGCTTTTAGCCCATAAATATATCTCTTTAAACAGAAGCCAAAAGTCAAGTTGTCATCCATGTAGTGTAAGAATATCCACAACGCTTATCATCCCATGATGGTTGCAAGAGCCGACAGAGGAAAACTAAAACAGGAGACAAGTAGCAGCATATCCCTGATAACTCAAAATCATAAAAAATCTGCAGTTGCCAACCTCCCAAGCGTGGCAACTATGGCAAATATCCCCCTATGAAGCAATCTATGGGGGAGGCCTATGTCCCGCAGTGGACTTTAATGGACATCTACTTTATCTACGATTAAAAATCAAAATGCAGATAAGTTGTCACCCCTGAGGACTAAGATGGAATGCCTCGTTTCCAGTGAAAAAGGGTGTCCGGATCTCTACACTCACGATATGACACACAGCAGTATTAGGCTGCTATTTTGCACTGGTATTCTGTGAGAGTGTGGTCCTACCCCCGTCGAGGCAACCTATTCGTGCTACAACCATAATATAGCTGCAGCTTGGCTCTACCACGTAAAGATACAACTCCTTCTGTAGTTGAAAGTCAGTATTTACTTTTTATTTAAAGTTAATTTTTGACTAGGTAATAATGATAAAAATTTGTTATGATTCAGTAAAAACTGGAAGATGTTCTATAACAATCATAATGTATATGCACATACCTGTCACTGGGTGGACATGGTGGATCTGCATGCACCGCTGCTGATAATGTCGTTGCTATTGCTTGAAATCCATCGTAATACAGTTGACTGTAAGAAATAATAATTTTTTTGAGAATAAGGGTGACAAGTGTGCTTGTACACTGCCTACCTGATGGTAAGTGGATGCTGTGGCCCATAGATGCCTATGCTCAATTAACCACTCAATCCCCTAGCGGTCTCAATGAGACTTCGGCTATATTCTGTCAAATCCCTAGCAGTCTCATGAGATTGCGGTTATATTCCGTCAAATGCCTGTGCTGTGGGTGGGTGCAGTCTTTTGAGAGCACTTTAAACCATTAAAACTTATATTTATAGACTACTTTTTTTTAGAGAAGTTTGGCATTATAGAATCTATATGAAGTCTAAAGAAAAGTGAGTTACTCTATGAATTTTTATTTTTAATCTACAGTAAAATTGGGCTATTTTAGCAAATGTCGTAAATTGACAGGAGAATAAAAATAAAATACATAGAGTAACTGACTTTTGTTTAGACCACAGAATAGGGAATTTCGTATAGATTCTATAATGCCAAACTTCTTTATAGAAAAGTACTCTATAAATATAAGTTTCATGGTTTAAAGTAATGTGGGTAGGTACAGTTGAATGCGACCGCTTAGGATTTGACGGATGCATGCAACTGCATGGGAATTTTAAGAGGATTGTGGGGTTAAGGCACATATAACAAGCTCAAAATACACAAGAGTTGTCATCCCTGGGGAGTAAGATTTAATACCCCTTTTTCTGTAAAAGGGGTTTCCCTTTATATACACTCACCACACTAAACAGCAGCATTAAGTGAGTGATGCTTTAAACACTTATAACTCAGTAACACCATAGATATAATATTTGATTTAAAGATTTGTAAATCTACATATTTCTTTTATAATCTTGTATTAAAGGAAATTAAGGAGTTAATTATTCCAAAAAGAAAAAAAAGCCTTACTGTTCTTATGGTAGGTATATTACACAGATAACAGAGATGGTTTTATCCTATTTATTGTACAGTGTAATATACTCATCTAAGAGTATGTGTAATCTTATACAAACACATGCATACATGAAATCATATACAGACCTGAGATCATATAAAGTCTAAGACAAAAACATAATGGTAAAAACAAAAAGCCATTATGGGTAAAGGTGACATATCATTTTCAAAAATGTTAATAAAACTTGATGTTTTTTTAATATAAAAATCACAAAAGGAGACGAAAAATATATAATTATATTTAACTGAATAGTATTTGTTACGAAAACATAACCTTTTTAACGTAACATAAACAATGCCGAAATGTAATTACCTATTCAAATTGTATTTTATTCACACCAATTTTCGGTTTATTTGGCTACTATTTATGTTACTTTTATACATGGTATGAACAAATTAATAATTTGAAGGAGAAATACTAAATGATAAAATGTTAAATTCCCAGTAGTTACCTTATAATCATCCGATATAACAATTCCCTGTTTTTCACCACGTTCCTGGTGTCAACATCGCCATTATTTTCCTTCATTGTTATACAAAACTTAAGGAAATACAAGAAAAACTGTAAGAAATATTCTCAAACCGGCAGCTCAAATTGACTGTGGTTTGACAAATCTGAAAAATGAAAACACAACCACAACACAACCACAGAGCCACAGACAAGAAATATAGAGATATCTTTTTTTTTAACGACAAAATCAAAAAGACGTTTTGATTTGACTTTTGTCTTTACTTTGCTTATGATTGAGGTTTTTTATACTATTAGTCAATTAACGCGTTCCCAATTTTAAAACTGGTTATTAATTAAATATAAATACTGTAAATAGCTATTTATATTTAAATAAATAGTATTTAAGTATATATCAACTTTTTCAACGTTACTGGTTTTATACGTCCAAGCGGTGAGTGTCTGAACTAAGCTCATACTAACGCAAATCAATAACGTAGAACATGCGCAATAGAATTTTGCCGCTTCATTTACTACTTTGCCCTAGATTAAGGATTGTTCTCTGTTGCGCTCAACAAAGGTGGTTCGTTGGACTGCAAGATCGCAACGGACACCAATCCTTTTTTTAGGATAGGGTGACAAACGAGCACACAGTCCACCTAATGGTAAGTGGTTGTACATATATCCTCAACCACGAATCAAAATGCAGATGCGTTGCGTTTCCAGTAAAAAGGGTCTCCGGTTCTCTACACTCACCATACGAAACACAGCAGCATTATGCTACTATTTAATGCTGGTATTCTGTGAGAGCGTGGTCTTGCCTCGGTCGAGCCGACCCATTCGTGCTACAACTATACTACTAATATAACTACAGCATGGCTCTACCACGTAAAATGTTCTCTAAGGAATAGGTCGTATTTTCCCATGGTCAACTCTACGTAGCTTGGTTAGCATAATTCAAGAGCTAGGGTCAAGAATCTGAAAGTTTACGATGAACGAAACAAATACTTTTAGTATAGTCTATAGAAGTTTATTGAGAAAGAACATTCTAGAACTATTATAGTCTTTGCGTTATAGCATAGTTACAATGGGTGCGTTTGGCAGAAAAAAGCGCTAGCAAGCGCTTGTAAGCAAAATGGCGATCATAAGCGGTAAGCGCTGTCAAATCGTAAGTAGCTATTTTCCTCCAGGACACGATGTTAGTTTTAACCGAGGAACCTAACCTAATTTAAATATATGTTTGTGAAGTATTCATATTAAAAACTTACCAAAAATGAATTTTTATTAACATGTATATGTCTATTCATGTCATTATATTACTTAAAACTAATATTGCAAAAAACAACTTTTATACTCTACTTCAAAACAAACAAATTAAATAAGCAAAATGGCGTATTGTGTCAGCGCTACTGAGGTAGCAATCGTGTCCTGGCCGAAAACTATTTTAGCGCTAGTTAGTTAGTTTCTGCCAAACGCACCCAATTACTTTGCGTTATAGCAGTTGACAGCTTACAGTTTGGCTGTCTAGAGATAGAATAATGTTCAATCGATTTAAAAAAGGTGAATAATGATAAACAAAATAAAGCAAAAATTATCGATTAACTATCGATATATTAAATAAAACCGAAACGCATATTTTTTTATAAACTACAATGCATGTAAAATTAAGTTAAAATAATTTCTGTAGTAAAAATGTATTCGGATTTTAATGAAACGCGAGCAAAGCTACGGATAAAAGCTAATCTATCTACACAAATAAATAAAATTGAAGTGTCTGTTTGTAATATCGAAATAGCTGCCTTATGTTGGGCTAAGCGGATTATTTACATGCCATTACGTCATTTTTAAAATCTTGTTTGTTTGTCTATCTCTCAAAGTCGCTCAGCGAGCTATGGAGAGGGCTATGCTCGGAGTTTCTCTGCGTGATAAACTTAGAAATGAGGATATCCGCAGTAGAACCAGAATGACCGACATAGCCCAACGGATTAGTAAGCTGAAGTGACAATGGGCCGGCCATATAGCTCGAAGAACCGACCACCGTTGGGATAAAAAGGTTCTCGAGTGGCAGCCTCGTACCGGTATACGAAGTGTAGGACGACCACCCACTAGATGGAGTGACGACCTGGTAAGACATGCAGGAAGTCGATGGATGCAGGTGGCTCAGGACCGTGCTTTGTGGCATACCTTGGGGGAGGCCTATGTTCAGCAATGGACTTGTGAAGGGCTGTAATGATGATGATGATGATGATGTCTATCTCTCTGTCCAGACTAATCTTCGGAATACTTGAACCAATTGTAATTATGTTCTTATATTTATGCTATATGTGTGTATATTTAAATGTATTGTGTTTGTATGTATTTTTATATATGTATATTTTAATATATGTGCACTTTATTTATGTATAATGTTCGCACCTGCCAACAATAATTGTCCTTGGCAACCAGGATTGACTGTCATTTAGGTTATATTTTCTTTCCAAAAATATTTCTAAGAAAAACCTGACAAAATTATCTTAAATCCAAAGAAGCGCCACATTAATAGACCTTACCTAAGCGAAACCCGGGCGGGTTATATTTATAACTAGCCACAGTTATAAATATAAAAGTATTGTATTTATAACAATTAAGAAAGAACTGATAAGAATCACATAATCTCATCCCTGATCATTTTATTCTATAGGTCCTCCTCACAGGATGCCGGTGCGTCGAGCTGGATTGCTGGGATGGCGACGATGGCAGTCCTGTTATTTATCACGGGCATACCTTCACTACCAAAATACCATTCAGACGGGTCGTGGAGACTATAGCCAGGTAATGTTATGTCTTTATTACATTTTACAGCGACATCTGACTAATGGCAGGGTGCGGACCGCGAATTATTAATTATATTGGTTATGTTAATAGCATTACGTGTGTAGCAAATCTTCATCCATCCAGTGCTGGACATGTGCTTTCAAACAGACGGGTTGGTGATTTTTATGGATCTTCCCAAAGTCACCCTCTACGTGGTAGAACCACGCTGCAACTATATTATAGGTGCGCTAGGGACAGACGCGTGCTGCGCAATGCTTATAGATAATCGCTTATTGATTCCTTAGAAGGATGAAGAATAGAGGCAATAAATTGTGTTTTATAATAGTAGTTTAAATAACAAAGTTGGAAGGAGGCAGGCTTATAATTTGTCATGCTGGATGTTCCAATTATGGATTTTAGCAATATGAGCGCCTTGTCATTAGCGTAGACTTGGACGAAGATTAATTATTGTGTACCTATTTTTTACTAATAATAAACGTAATTATTGAATATTATTCTTTTTATTTTGCATTCAACACTTTTTCATAATATCGACACGACAATGGTGCGCCACTTTGCCTCACTATGCCCGCAAGTGCGACAGAGTGCGCAATAGGCGACGTCCTGTTGCCCTATTTCATTGCACCGCGAGCAGCGAGTGTTTAACATTAGTATAGCATATATATTAGTGTATTTTTTGGCGAATCAAATACATAAAATGGAATTAAACGAGTTATGGTGCCTACACCGAGACGCCGATTTTAAATGATGACCAAAGCATATTTTTCCACAGGAGTGCCTTCGTGGCGTCTCCATACCCTCTGATCCTCAGCATCGAAAACCATTGCAGTCTGCCGCAGCAGCAAGTGATGGCTAGTACATTTGAGGTCAGTCCATGCACACATTTATAGTATATTATTTAGTGTTGCCGATTACAGTAACAGACGTGATCATCTCTGACAGTGTTGCCTGTCACCAGTCTGGGTATTTAACATCTGGTGTATACCAACGGTACAATAATATGAATTGGCAATAGACCGACCTTATAAAACCGCTCGAAGAACTGACAACCGATGGGGAAGAAAGTTTTAGTACCTAAGTCCTTTGTGGCCCAGTGTAATTAAAATTATTTTCTTATAAAATTGAACTGACTACTGATATTTCAAGATGGAGGTGATGACGTGGTAAGAGATGCAGGAAGTCGATGGACGCAGGTGACTCAGGACCAAGCTTTTTAGTGTTTTTTTTTAATAGAATATGGGTGACAAATGCGCTCACATTCCATTTGAAAGTAAGTTGATGCTGTGACCTATGAAAATTCAGATGCGTTGCCACCCCTGACAACGAAGATAGAAAGCGTGGCTCTACGAAGTATATGTAATGACCATGTCTTAGCCAGCAGTAGTTGGATCACAAAATGACAACCTCGCATAGTACACTAGCTTCGTCTTCATCCAGGCAGTGTTTGGAGACCAACTGGTGACGTCGTTTTTGTTCGAAGTGGACTATACGGACGAGCCTCGTCTACCCAGTCCCGAGCAGCTTAAGTACAAGGTAATGTTCTTCCTGTAACGATTTTTCAATTTTTTTTTTGCTTTCGTTATGGATTCATACTATTATACTTTTGCCAGTTTCAATATATAAGAAAATATCCTATTTAATATTTTGTTTCAAAAACTTTAGAGATTTTGACGACATCAAAACCTAACGGATAGTCGATGACGACAGTATCTCAAGTTCTTGTAGCGCCTAAGCGGACAAAAAACCTTAAACCGCGGCTCCACATTATCGCCGTGAAGCTCCGTCAACAGGCGTGAACGTGAATGTGGATGGTTTTCGCGGGATTCACGCGCGTTCACGCCTGTTCCCCGATCAGAGTTGGTATTTTGTACCGCGACAAAGGGTTCACGCACCCTTTGTGGGACGTTCACGCGCACACACTACACATCCACATTCACGGCCCCGTGCCATTTCGTTTCGGACTACAAAGGCGTACGGACGACATATTTTACCGCGGCTCCACATTGTCGCCGTAAAGCTCCGTAAACAGGCGTGAACATTAATGTGGATGGTTTTGGCGTGATTCACGCACGTTCACGCCCGTTCCCCGATCAGAGTCGGTATTTTGTCCCGTGACAAAGGGTTCACGCACCCCTCGGGCGGCGCGGCGTTCGCCCGTGTACATCCACATTCACGGCCCCGTGCCAGTTCGTTTCGGACTAAGGCTCATCGATCATCTACATCGGAGCACTTGTTTCGTCATTCCCACCAGCAGTTCATATGCGCATACATTTAATATAGAAAATCGCATCATTTTTACGTGTCAAAACCCACTTTAAGCCATTAATTTTAAAACTGTAGCAAAAATCCTCCGGCGATGTAGTTTCCGCCAAAACTCCTTTTGTATTATTATAATCATCATCATCATTACAGCCCTTCACAAGTCCACTGCTGAACATAGGCCTCCCCCAAGTAATGCCACAAAGCACGGTCCTGAGCCACCTGCATCCATCGACTTCCTGCATATCTTACCAGGTCGTCACTCCATCTAGTGGGGGGTCGCCCTACACTACGCCTACCGGTACGAGGCTGCCACTCGAGAACCTTTCTTCCCCATCGGTTATCGGTTCTTCGAGCTATATGGCCGGCCCATTGCCACTTCAGCTTACTAATCCGTTGGGCTATGTCGGTCACTCTGGTTTTACTGCGGGTATCCTTATTTCTGAGTCTATTACGCAGAGAAACTCCGAGCATAGCACTCTCCATAGCTCGCTAAGCGACCTTGAGCGTCCTCATACGGCCAGCAGTGAAGGACCACGTCTCAGATCCGTAAGTCATCACTGGAAACACGCACTGGTTGTACAATCTAGTTTTTAGAGATTGAGGTGTATACCTCAATCTCTAAAAACTAGATTGAGAGAAGACTGACGAGAAGATATTATTGTATTATTATAAATATTATATTTATTTTATTTTTAAATGAAAAAATACCTGAATATATAATAATACTAGCTGTGAGGCTATGCCCGGCGTGCACGGAAATGCCTCTTTTTTTTTTGTTTTCTGTGACAAGTATATGCGGGCGCGCGCACAATTTTTTCTTTCATGAAACTTAAATCGACAATCGAGCTTACAGCATACATGATGATAAAAGTCTATTGTATAAATAAATAAATCAATTAAAAAAACTATAGAAATTAAAAGAATACGCACCCGATTAAAAGTAAAAAAATCAACCAGTATATATATTAACGGGCCGGCGAATAGAATATATATAATATACTAGATGCCCGCCGCGGCTTCGCCTGGATAGAATCTATTATTGAGGCGTTATTCATGTTTAATATAATCAAAGATCATTTCTTTTATCAATTTTTCGTGTTTTCAAAAAATACTTCGAGTTATTGGGATAAAATATAACCTAGATCCATGGAGTATAGATGTAAGGAGGACAATCTCCCATAGAATAGTTGAAAATGTGTCCGTCCGTAAGCAGTAAATAACAGTTCAAAAACTCTCCACAACAGCTCTCGAGTACAGGGTATAATAATCGTATCGTTTAATATATAGTAATCGCCGTAAAATACGTTGAGAGTGATTTTAAAATAAAAATTTAAAGCAATAAAAAAATTATTGTAAAAAGAATTATGGTGAAAGTTTGTGCAATAAAAAAATATAAAAAGTTCTTTAAAATTTAGACTTATTTAGCGCTTTCCTACGGACACTTTTTTATACAGATACTGTACTCCTTACCTCTACAGTCCATACCTAGATCCCTCCGGCAGTGCCCTTTATTTTTTTTAATAGTATAGGGTGACAAATGAGCACACAGTCCACCTAATGGTAAGTGGTTGATGTGGCTCATAGACATCTACATTTAACCTCGATTACGAATCAAAATGCAGAATGCGTTGTCACCCGTGAGGACTAAGATGGAATGCCTTGTCTCCAGTAAAAGGGGTCTCCGGTCTCTACATCCACCATACGAAACACAGCAGCATTGAGTAGCTATTTTACTCTCGTATTCTGTGAGAGCGTAATCCTTCCCTGTTCGTGCCGACCCATTCGTGCTACAACTATACTACTAATATAATTGCAGCAGGGCTCTACTACGTATAAAATCTGTTCATAAAGTTTCATCACAAACGGTTCAACCATTCCGAAGGTTAGTCTGGAAAAACAAACAGATATTTTAGAGACCTGTATTTTGATTCTTGATCAAGGATATTACTGCCTAGTTGTTGTAGTGTTCGCGATTGATGGTCATGTGATCCAGGGTTCAAATCTCCGGTCGATTCAAATCAGTTATTGGGTTTTTGTCTCTAGAAATTCAAATAGAATCTGAAGAATCTACCTAGAGACAGGAAGTAAGCGATGTTTCACTCCCGTGCTTCGAAAAGCACGTGAAAGATTAGTACTGCGCCTGCTCCGATCGTGTCGGACTACCGTCCCATATTGGGCTATTGGGCTATCCGAGTACAGAACCAGAGTACGAAACCTATCTAACTGCAGGGAGGTGTAAGACAGGGTGACGTTATATCCTCGAAACTCTTCACCACAGTAATAGGTGACGTTTTTAAGCTACTGAACTGGAAAGGATACGGTATTAACGTCAATGGCGAGTACATCACTCACCTTCAATTTGCCGACGATATAGTCCTTATGGCAGAATCGCTGGAGGACCTAAGCACTGTGCTCAATGACCTCAATAGTGTTTTTTTTTTTTTATAGAATAGGGTGACAAACGAGCACACAGTCCACCTGATGGTAAGTGGTTGCTGCGGCCCATAGACATCTACATCTATCTTCCATTACAAATCAAAATGCAGATGCGTTGTCACCCGTGAGGACTGAGATGGAATGCCTCATTTCCAGTAAAAAGGGTCTCCGGTTCTCTACACTCACCATACGAAATACAGCAGCATTAAGCTACTATTTCACGCTAGTATTCTGTGAGAGCGTGGTCCTTCCCCGGTCGAGCCGACCCATTCGTGCTACAACTATACTACTATACGGATAGGTCTTAAGATGAATATGGACAAAACGAAAGTCATGTGTAATGTCCATATCACACCTATGGCGGTGGTTGTTGGGAGCACTAAGCTAGAAGTTGTAGACAAGTATGTTTACCTGAGACAAGTAGTCCGACTAGGTAAGTCCAACTTCGACCGAGAGGTCAATCGACAGATTCAACTCGGCCGCGCAGCGTTCAAGAGATTGCGACACATCTTCTCATCAGGCATATCTCATAATCTCAAAACTAGATTGTACAACCAGTGCTTGTTGCCAGCAGGGGCAGCATTTTTTGGTGGTGCGCGACCTCATAGTGGCGCCCCTATATACAAAACCTTAGTGTTCCTATACTATGCAGTTGCTTTTTCGTAATTTTACATAGTATTAGACCTATCAAATATCTACAGGTGTATATGCGGGGCGAGCACAGTTGTGTCTATCGCTCTAGTCATAGCAGTTGCTCTGCTTTTTCGCTTTAAAGAAAAGTTTTTAATTCCGCTCGAACTACTCCGGTGCGCTCGACAACGCCACTATGCTTGCCTTGCTGCCGTGACTAGTTGTAAGTACATATTGGGTGCGTTTGGCAGAAAAAAGCGCTAGCAAGCGCTTGTAAGCAAAATGGCGATCGTAAGCGGTAAGCGCTGTCAAATCGTAAGTAGCTATTTTCCTCTAGGACACGATGTTAGTTTTAACCGGAGAAAGTAACCTAATTTAAATATGTTTGTGAAGTATTCATATTAAAAACTTACCAATCATGAATTTTTAATAACATGTATATGTCTATTCATGTCATTATATTACTTAAAACTAATATTGCACAAAACAACTTATAAACTCTACTTCAAAACAAACAAATTAAATAAGCAAAATGGCGGATTGTTTTAGCGCTACTGAAGTAGCAATCGTGTCCTGGCTGAAAACTATTTTAGCGCTAGTAAGCGCTTGCTAGCGCTTTTTTCTGCCAAACGCACCCATTATTTCTCATAATAAGAGTTACTAATCTTGTTCGACAACTTTTATTTAAACTGCTGTTCTGCAGACAGTGTTAAAAAAGATAAAATAACTACCGACAACAAACTTATTGAAAAGTGTAGATGTCCAGCTTTCTTGCTTATGCGCTTGCAATTTTTTTATTAATTCGGAATAATTTATCTTCCGGGCAATAGAATTTTCTACGGAAAAGATTCCAAGATATGACGGTCTTTTCTGAAACATAGTAGAAATGTAAGTATTTTTTAAAAATGTTTTGACGTACTAAAACTTCGTTTCGGTTTAGCGACAGTTATAGTACAGGTATAGTCAGCAAGATACGAAGTGCTGTCTACACATTTGGGAAAAATATCCTGCCAATCAAAAGTCCGAGAATTTTATGAGGATTTGCTGATTGAAAGTCTTTAAATAATGGATTCAAACTCATAAGTTCCTCAACCAATTTACAAATACACCTGTTCAACTGATTTGCAAATCAACACAGACTTTTTAACCTTTCAAGAATTATTTTCATTTTGTATAAAAACGAAAACGTATCCTATAGTTTTAAAAGTTTAAGTTAAGTAACCAATGCACTTTTAATCGTATCAATCACAGGGTAAAAAACGTTCACAATTCTTTAAGATCAGTTGGTATCTCACCTACGGCTTCATACACAAATAATATTTTGTTTCTTCGAGATGGGCTAGCTTAAAAATTGGATCTATCTGATATTAGACCTGATGAAAAGGCTCGACACTGTTTCAAAATTCTGACAACAGTTTCAAACAATACGATACCTTTGGTAAATTGATAGATTCAGACCGCATAGCTTATTTTATGCAAGCAGCTATACAAGTCTAGACAGACCCGTATTACTGCGACCTAAAATATCTATTGTGATCGCTACTATAGCTATAATTCACCGCTAAGCACTATGTCTTCAATGAATAGGAGGCTTAGCTGTGAGCAATTTCAATTATTCTTGGTGAAATTGATAGTTTCCCAGATGTGTTAAGTTTGCGCATTAAGGGTTCACAATCAGTCGGGATGTCAGAGACATTTTTTCGCTAAGGAACAAAACCGGCACATCCTTGAGTTGCTTAGTCCCAAGATGGTCATGTGCTTTTTAAGAGAACAGTGTCCAGTCAGGGCTCTTGCCAGAATGCCAGAATGGCGATACAATTGCACAATTTCTCGGGAAGTCCATAGGAAGGAAGCTTCGTAAGAAGCGCTTTGTGCCAAACCCGATCCAAGGCCTTCGCTATGTCCAAACTAACGGCCAACGCCTTCCCTTGGACTCTACTGCCTCCGCCCATTAATGAGTTAGGTATGATGCATCAGAATGCGCGGTTTATTTTTACATAATGTGATTAGGTTCTGATGCGAATTTACGATCAAAAGACCGGATTAAGGTTTTAAAATGTTCAGATCTTAAGTTTCTTTAATTGTGGCTAAGAGTTTCAAAGGTCAATCGGGCTAGGCTTATTGAGATTCCACAAAATGGCTCGGTTCAAATTGTGTGCTCTTTATGTCCTCCCATGCGAGCTCATCAGCAAGTTCCATTGCCCACAATACCCGCGTGGCACGAAACCCATCTTAAAACCACCCTGTTGTTAAATAATATTACTATATGTTATGTAAATAATGTAAAATATCGGTGCCATAGGCCATTCCGTTCGCCTGTTACACTCTTTTTTTTTCAGAGAGTAAAAAATCATGTATATACTATATTATATAGAATCGTGGTATAGATATTATATGTAGAGCCATGGCAGCTCAGATGGTTATCGCTCGCTGTATATTTCCCAGTACGCGAGCAACCAGGGTTCGATTCCCGTCATTACCAATGAAATTGATAATTGCAATTTTAAGTGCTGATTTACCAGATGCTCGGCGGTGAAGGAAAACATCGTGGAGTGGTATGTCCGGGAAATAAGTAAAAAATATTTCCAAGTCATGTGAAGTTCCTTACCCGCAATGGGGCAGCGCGGCGGACACTTCCTTGCCCTAAAACCCTATCAGAAATGAGAGGAGGCCCGTGCCCAGCAGTGGGACGTATATAGACTGCAACTTTAATTAACTTCATCATACTATATATACCACCAGGTACTAATCAAGAATAAGAAACTGCTGCCCGTGGAGTCCAGTCCAACTATCGGCTT
Source organism: Parnassius smintheus behrii (assembly GCA_036936625.1). Taxonomy (NCBI): domain Eukaryota; kingdom Metazoa; phylum Arthropoda; class Insecta; order Lepidoptera; family Papilionidae; genus Parnassius; species Parnassius smintheus. The sequence continues at coordinate 13,609,965 of JAUPFT010000027.1, read as the reverse complement.
GACTGGAGCTAATTCTGCGCAGGGTTATGGCGGAGTTCTGGTCACGACTTTTAGGTGAGCTATGCAAATCTATTTATTGAAGCGTGGTAGCTCAATGGCTAAGCGCTCGTATATTCGCAGTACGCGAACAACCCCGGTTCTGGATTCCGATCCGCCGGCACCGAATAAATTGATAAATGCAATTTTAAGTGCTTGTTTACCAAGTGCTGGGCGGTAAAAGGAATACATGTACATCTGTCGTGTTTTTTTTAGTTATATCACGGTTAGCATTTCTCAGCAACCTGATTAGAATAAGAATTAAACCATTGTTAACTTTTTCATTTAAAGTATGAAGCAGTGAGTTGACATACGAGCACACAGTACGCTTGACGGTAAGCGGATAATTTGACATCATAGATAGCTCAATAAGGAATCAAAATGCTGATGCTTTATCGCCTTCGAAGACTAAAATAAAACACCTCGTACACCTCACCGGTAGAAAGGGCCTCCGATTTCCACTCTTCATTAAACACAGCATTATACTTCTATTTCATGCTGGTACACCTCCTCGACAGATCCAACGGTATACGTCACACGAGCGCATCGCTTCCAGATCAAAGCAACCGGACCAGCTCTATAATGTCCAACCAGTCAGCGGGCAGTTCACTCACGGAATATTTCTCTGATGAGGATTATGATGAAGATGACGAAGATATTGATGGTGAGTTAACATTCGTAACACATGAGTTGATTTAAAAATATGTTTACTGTGTCCTACTTTATGACAATTTCTAATATCCCAAAAATGCACACACGGAATGTATGTTATATACGTTACATTTTTTTTATACTACAGTCCATCTGATGGTATATACCAACAGTACAATAATCTGAAATGTCAATATGTTGTATTCCATAGACATCTACTTCTGTCCTCGATCAAAAAACAAAATGTAGATGCATTGTTATTTTTTAATAATTATAATTTGAAAAAAAAAAAGTAATGTAAATGGAAATGAGTCTTGGATACTTGAAATTAAATAAATAATAATAATAAAAAAAATAATAGTAATTGTTACCCCTGAGGACTGAGATGGCAGGTCTCGCCTCCAGTAAAAAGAGTCTCCGGTTCTCTATACTCACCATACAAAATGCAGCAGCAATAAGCTGCTATTTTACGCTGGTATCCTGTGATCCTTCTCCGATCGAGCCGACTCATCCGTGCTACAATCACAAGATAGCTGTAGTATGGCTCTACCACGTACTACAGAAGTGGATACTCTGGCCCGTATACATTTACATTTATCGTCGGATAAAAATCAAAATCGTTGTGTAGTGGAGGCGTGGCGACTGGTTAGAAAGCTCAGCTACAATCAAAATAACTATAATGAGTTAACTATCTCGTATAATATTAATTTGTGAACTTTGTACTAATTGAAATATACTGTACGAAAGTAAATACTTCCAATGATCAAAAAATGCGATCGTAGTTGAGTTCTATTTCGGAACACAAGCCAAAATAGCAGCGCCTATAACGGCAATTGACGCATGTTACAATTATATCGAAACGAGACAGGGCGCGCGAAATCAATAGCCGCAGGTCAACCTCGACAACCGCTCGCGCAGTAATGAATTCAGATGGCCGACGCAGTGAAATATATGGTACTTTTATTTAATTAATTAAAAACATGTATCGAAACTTTTTCGGTCGTTAATTGAATTATGTCGATGTTTTTTCCTTAAAAAAGGCATATAACGAAAATGTATTTTATCATTATTAAAGTATAGGATATTTGTGAGATAAAAATTTTTTTGATGGTCGATTTTCAATAGAATCTACAAATTAGAGCTCCCAAATCACGCCTATCAGAGTTTTGGCCTAAAAATGCATCGCGAGAATGATTATTACTAAATAAATTATCTAAAATTTGCCTTAAGTATATTTTAGTAGAGAAAACAAACTATTTTTAACAAGTAATTGTTATTTCAAGCAACGAACGGAAAACATATATTTTAAACGAGGAAACCTTGTAATTTCACGTTTTTTTTTTTGTAATAATCCCCTCAAAAAAATCTATCGAAACTCAAATCATATAGAGCTCCCAAATCATGTCTATCAGAGTTTTGGCCTAAAAATGCATCGCGAGAATGATTATTACTAAATAAATTATCTAAAATTTGCCTTAAGTATATTTTAGTAGAGAAAACAAACTATTTTTAACAAGTAATTGTTATTTCAAGCAACGAACGGAAAAAATATATTTTAAACGAGGAAACCTTGTAATTTCACGTTTTTTTTTTGTAATAATCCCCTCAAAAAAATCTATCGAAACTCAAATCATATCTACTGCCTCGTTAGTCTAGTGGTTGTAGTGGTGCAACTGCTGATAATAAGGTCCTGGGTTTGAATCCCGGGTCGGGTCAAAAAATAAATTATTGAGTTTTCCGTCGAGAAATTCTCAGTAACTGCCCGGAGTCAGGAAGTTGGCGGTGTCTCACCCCCGTGCCTCGGAAAGCACGTAAATCCGTTGGTCCTGCGCCTGATCTCTCTCCCGTCGTGTCGGTTTACTGTCCCATTGGATTATGAGAGTGAGGGAATAGAAAGTGCACCTGTGCTTGCGCATACACTTGGGCAATATAATCCTGCCCTGCGCCGATGGCTAGCCTCCGTTGAGGCTGGCTGCCGTGGCCGAAATTCGGTCTGGAGGACATTATTATTATTATCATATCTGCCCAACTTTACGAACGGCAATAAAAAATAAATTTAGTAGGCATCTTTGACCTTGTTACTTCGCAAGGTCACAGGCTCAAGGGCAAAGGGCAAAGTAATTGTTCAAAAATTTTTTCGTATGTCTTGCTGCCCCAGTCTATTATATGGTAGTGAAAGTTGAGTTTGGCAGTAGAATAAATGCTGTAGAAATGCGGTCTTTAAAGAGTATGCTAGGGCTGAATGTGAATGAAAATGAAAATCACAGGATGAGAAATTGTGTAATAAGAGAAAAATGTTTTTCTTTTTTGTAAAATATTAAAATATCAGTGCCATGGGCTTCTACTCCGTTCATACATTAGTACGTAATATATTAAAATCTTTCAGAGAAAGAGCTTCACAAGATACTCAACTCTATGGAAGAAAAGGTTGGTCGGACGTCTCTCTCGCTCTACCAGAGCTTCCGCAGGAGCGAGGGAGACAGCGAAGCATGCGGGAGCATCAAACACGGGAACAGAAAAAGGAGTAATCAGATCGCGAGAGAACTAAGCGATATGGTCACGTATGTCCAGGTAACAGTTTTTTTTAAAACAGCAACCCACTCAGTAGTCCACTGTTGGTTGTTGCCATTTTTTAATAAAATAAGAGTGACAAACGAGCGCACACAGTCCACCTGATGGTAAGTGGATGCTGTGGCCCATAGACATCTACAACAATTTTCAGTTAAGAACCAAAATGCAAATGTGTTGTCACCCCTGAGGACTAAGATGGAGTGCCTCGATTCCAGTAAAACGGGTCTCCAAACAATCGGGTCATCAAACAAAAAACATTACATTACATTAGTACATTTCACTTTAATTTGGTCGTAAGTTTCTCTAAAATAAATCCAAATAGTAAATCTCCTGCCGCTCATCAGGCCCATCTCTACTTTTTACTGGCCACGTGGCATTCCATCTTGGTCCTCAGAGGTGACAGTGCATCTGCATTTTGATTCATAATCGAGGATAAATGTCTATGGGCCACAGTATCCACCAAACATAGGGCGGCACTGAAAATTTTGGGAATCAAGGAAGTGACACAACATTACTATTTAAAAATGTATTTATTGCTTTTTAAAGTATTCTCCGCGAAAATTGACACATTTTTCCATACGATGGAACCAATCATTGAAGCAACCATTCCATTCGGATGTTGGGGTCTCCAAAATGGCCGTTTTGTAGGCGTCCACAGCTTCTTCAGGTGATGAAAATCTCTGTCCACGCAATTTATTGTTAAGCTATTGCATAGCTTCTATCGCAGGCCTTGAGCGCGGGGACCGAATCCAGAAATTTATTCCGCCGTAACGAAAAAACCTCACGCTCCCCACTCCGACGGACACGGAGGTGTGGCTTGAAGGCCGTGCATTGTCTAACGTCGTTTCTTTTCGGCAGTCTTCGACACGGTGTTTGTGTATAAAGTGTTTTGAATATGAATGAACAAAGTGCATTTATTATTAATGAAGAAAGTCACGAAATAATAGTGAAATAAAATGAGTGAGTACTCTATATACATACATTTTATTATTATCACAAATGCAGTACTAATTTTGAATTGAAAATTTAATACCTACTGCAATAAAGATAACCTAAATTTTTGATATTAAAATGAGCGATATTAAAAGTAGCCCTCTTTATATACACACAAACACACACACGCGTGTAGTTTAAATTCTCAATTAAGATTCTCAATATATATATATATATATATATATATATATATATATATATATATATATATATTAGAGATGGGCCGAAATTCGGTACAAGAAAAATAATACCTACTCGCACTTATTCTAAACTACAATATGCCATGGCTACAACTGGTGGTTCTACTCATGATACTGTACCACTTTCCCCAAGGAACCCACAGTCAATTCTCAAAAAAAATGCACTTTGTATGGAAATCGGTCAGCTGATTGGCCAAGTCTCCATACAAACAACCGTGGCATATATTTTAGAAGCACCTTATATAACAACATTAGATACTGTAAAATAAAAGGTATTATTTTTACTCACTCATGGTCAATTATTTATTTATTTATTTCGGAACATTGTAATTGTAAACCTTATATTAAATCAGTTCCTATCTTATCATTAATCTTAGTTCTTAACCTTAATCTTAGTTAATTAGTTATTAATCTTAGAAATCCCTGCCTAATTAATAATTACCCATATTACAAAAATGAAATAAACTTTGTATTCTCCTATTAAACATCTGGATAGGAGTCCGTAAATTAAATAAAAAAATAATGTTTTTGATTCAACATTCATTAACCTCAAGTATTTTTCATTACAATTAAAGGGTATTTGTTTTCAACAATCATATTAAACCAACTGTTCTTATCTATCTAGTCATATTTAAAAGTTACCAGAGTCAGGTTATGGTGCAAAAACACCAAAGATCTTATCAAGCCTTATCTGGCAGAAGTTTGTTACGTTTTTTTTTCGTAGGTATATGTTTCCTGCGGTGTGCGGACGGGGTATTTGAAGTAAATGCGTAAACAAGTCACGACGCGTCGCTCTCGAGAAAGCGTGCGAAAATGAACCGAAGTGAAATTTGTCATCTATGAGAGTGAATTTTATCTGTGTACTCTGTAACAAATAACTATATAGAAAAAAAATGTGAAAATGACATTTCGCCATTTTTGTTTGTGTACTGGTTAGGAACTCGATCAAAAATTTGATAATTTTTCTGTTTTTATACGTTATTTCTAAAAAAATGTGAAAATGACTATTCGCCATTTTTGTTTGTGTACTGGTTAGGAACTCGATCAAAAATTTGATAATTTCTTCGTTTTTATACGTTATTTCTAATGTTATTTTACATCAAATTAATTGTGAAGATATTTTCTTTAGGAAATATGTATCATTACGACGATTCAAAAACGTTTACATATAATAATTTACCTCGAAATTCACGCGATTACGCGATTATCGTTTATTGATTATATGTTGTTTAAAAAGTATTCTTATCAGTTTTTTGTGTTAAATGAATGCTAAATATAAAAGAATGCTTCAGTATTGATAGCAATTTATTAACGAAATATCTGTTGAGATGTGTCTAGAAATTATTAATACTTATTGTTATTTATTTATTAAAATAATAAATAAATAAATAAAAATAAGTATACATTTATCTATATTGAGTACTAGTTGTTCCCCGTGATCTCGCCCGCGTGGAATATGGATTTCATGCGTTTTAATTTTTTTGCACGGAACCCTAATTCTTTTTCTAAAACAAAAGTAGTTCAAGTTATTCCTTATATCATCAGCTATCTGCCAGTGGAAGTCCCGTCAAAATAGATCCAGCTGTTTCGGAGATTAGCTGGAACAAACAGACAGACAGACAGACAGACCGACAGACAGATAAAAATTTTAAAAATTGTGTTTTTGTTACTAGTACTTTCATATGCATTTAATAAAAAGCTGTTGTTTTAACTTTACAAACAGACACTTCAATTTTATTTATTTGTAGATATAGATATAAGATATTATTCATATCGGTGTCATTTTAAAGGGAATATCATGTACTATTATAATAATAAAATAATTATCTCCAGTAAATATTATACTTTTCTTGTAAAACACGAAATAAAAATAAATACGATTTATTTTTATATTCCCATATGCTTTATTTTTTTTATTAAAAATAAAGGATGAACCTTTATTTTTTATTTGACCAATTTTCTTTTAATAAAATTAAATTCTGAATTCGTTGAGCTTTTTGAGAATATTTTTATTTGAATGTTAGGTAGGTACCTATATTAGTTTTTCAGTAGTAATCGTTTTTGTTGCGACAGTCTCGCGTGGTCGTAAAAAAAAGTTACTGCGCGGACAGGTGTACGAGAATCACTTGCGCGGCGCTTGAAGGCCGTGCATTGTCTAACGTCTAGACATGTGTCAATCATGCATGATTCGTTCGTTTGAGCTGGTACACTTAAAAGTATTGATGGTTCATTCATTTGTTTTTGAATGTACCAGTACAACCAATCACAAACAATTGACGATACCTTTTTAACCCGTGATTTGTTTGAATTGAGAATGAGCCGCAAACCGACCGAATCCCGAAAGATCTGAATGAATTGTTTTCAATATAAGGTATACCAGTGCAGTATAATCAGTGCATGCATTTGGAAATGTTGCCAAGTTAGGCGATTTTTAGCTATTTAGGCTAGTTTTAAAGTAATCGGAGCGACTAAAATTGTGATTTTCTACTAGTCTCCGAGTAGGCTATTTCAGAAAGAAGGCGATTGTAAAGGATATTATTTATTCTATAACCCTTTTATTAGAAAATAATAAAATGTAGATATTGCAACTGACTTCTTAAGTATTTTTTAATACCTTTGGTGGAGCCACGTGTCTAAGGCTGCCGAAGTCTAGTTCCCCGGTCGAACCTTAAACCTATTACGCGAGATATTAACAAAAGTGGACTGTATATGCGATTGCTTCTACGCTTACGTAAAAGCGACTACTATAGCATGCGGTATAATGCACTCGCTCTTCCCTAAACTAAAACTATTATTGTGCCAAATCGCTGAAAAGGAATCCTGCCTGATTAGAATAACAACAAAATTGGAGCGGGTTAAACAACTATATAAGACAGGAACTAATTTAAGGAATATTGACTCACCGGGGTTTCTTCTATTTGTGTAGAGCACTATAGCTGCAACTTCTGGAACTTCTTCTAGACAGACACTCTGGGGCCCCAGGGGTGCGTCGGGAGAGAAGCGTTGTAGTTTCAACGACGACTGCGGCGGAAAGAGCTGTTGTTCCAATGACTGGCGCGGTGGGAAGAGGACGCGCAACGGTCGCGTGTGTCTTATATGTCCTCGGTTCCGATGATTACGTGACATTCTAGAATCATCTTCTTGCCCCTCCCACCCCACCACCCCGATGTGTCGATAGGAGGGTACGAATGATATCGTTTTTCGGAAAGGAACAAGCGACTTGGCACCCCTACCGTCAAATATAATAATACGAATGGTTTTCCGCGCAACCATCTCCCCCCCCCCTTGAAGGATTTCCTTCAAAATTAACTAAAACAACTAGAGCTAAGATCAACTAACAAAATAACTAACTAACGCTATGATTACCTAAATTCAACTACAATTTTAATCTAGAAAGCTAATTTAAATTATGGAAGAGGCAGGGGGCACAAACGGATAACAGGACGCAGGTAAGACCCAACCGTGGTCTTAACGCGAGCTATCCTAATTACTCCGTCGGAACCGGGAAAGACCTCTTCGACAATTCCTAACGGCCAGTGGAGAGGCGGCGTATTCTCTTTGGTGAGCACAACTACAGTTCCTACAGCTAAAGGCTCAGTTGCTGTGTTCCATTTTTGCCGAGACTGCAAAGTATGCAAGTATTCCATCCTCCATCGTTTCCAAAACGATTGCACTAACCGATCTAATAATTTGTGGCGTGCGGAAATGCTAAGTCTGTTCTCATCCATATCTGCGGCGGGCAAATACTTTAAAGGCGTTAAATTCAAAAAATGTGCTGGAGTTAGAGCTAGCGGTTCCGAGGGGTCACTAGACAACGTACGACAAAGTGGGCGACTATTCATTACGCATTCAATTTGAGCGAGCACCGTACTTAGCTCTTCGAAGGACAAAATTTGATCTCCTATTACTCGGTATAAATGACTCTTTAGACTCTTGATATTAGTCTCCCAATTGCCCCCAAAATGACTCGCGGCTGGGACGTTCAGAGACCACTCAATGCGGTTCTCGGCTAGAATGTGAGCGAACTCCGAATTATAATACTTGCTAGCTAAGAGCTCATGTAGTTCCGATAGAATACGTTTTGCACCGACGTAGTTCGTACCGTTATCCGAATACAATCTACTTACAGGGCCACGGCGGGAAAGAAATCTTTTAAATGCAACCATAAAGCCTGCTGTGCTTAGATCACCAACGAGTTCTATATGCACCGCTCGAGTAGTTAGACATACGAAAATGCAGACGTAAGCCTTTGTGGATCTTATACCACGCCCGCGAGTGAGCGTGACCTTAAACGGACCAGCGAAATCAGACCCGGTGTGCGTGAAGGGCTTTACTGATTGTATTACTCTACAAGATCTAAGTTCCGCCATTTCCGGAAATGACGGCTTGGGGCGTGCCCGAAAGCAAGCTATACATCTGTGCACCCGATTGCGTATTAAACTACGTGCAGAAAGAATCCAATAATTCTGACGCAAAATCGACATCAACAAGTCGGGGCCAGCGTGCGAGTTCAATTTATGATGGTAATCGACTAATAAGTTCATGATATGGTCTTTACGCGGTAAAACAATAGGGTGCCGTTGGTCGAAACTCAATTGCGAGTTGGACAAGCGTCCTCCTACCCTTACAATCCCATCCTGTAAAAATGGCTTAAGGCGTTGAAAGGCGCGACTACAAGCTCTATTCGATTGTAATCTTCTAATTTCTTCAGAGAAGTGCGCACGTTGAAGTTCACGTAATACTAGCGACTCGGCATAGTTGTAATCGGACGTAACGATATACGAACAAACACTACTTATCGACTTTTAAACTACAAAGGCTACACTATAACGACAAAATGATTTAAATATAACACAGCGTATTGCTGTGGCGCGGCTAAACTATACTATTTTATTTTTAATTTTACGGAACACCAACAATCTAAACAAACACTAAGGAAATACCAATATATAATTCTATCAACGACAAACTAATATTTAAATAATAAAACTATCCAATCACAAGTATGCAGTTTCTAAGCGACTAAGCTATAATTATTAATAAGCGGTGAAACTATGCGATGAACGCTTCGGAACAACACTGCATATGGCTTGTTGCTCGCGAAGTCTCACCTCCTCCCTCCAATCAAGATTGGCCTCAGCAGGTCTATTCCGTAGCCTCCAGTGAGGCACGCTTTCTGTCGCAGCGGCTCGGTGTCTCCATGCGCCGCGACCGTGACCTCGATCCGCGCCGCGCGCGCTTCCGCTAACTAGATCGATTCGAGCACTGAATATGTCACCTGACGGGTTGCGGGGCGATCTAATCTTGCTAATATGGGCCTTGTTCGCGGTGTCGGTAAACCTAGCTCCAGGGCTATCCCTACTCGGCGTTCCCTTCGGCTGCGACGAAACTACAACAGGTTTACTAACAACAGACTCTAACGTCTTGCTTCTCGACCCTTCGCATAATTTATTACCCGAGTGCGGGATGTTCCCCTCCCCTATTTCCCGAAAATTGCGAGTCAATAATTCGGGAGGTTCGACAGCGACGGTGCAAAAACAGGATGTTGCCGAAATGCTATCTATGATGGGGGCGGAGCCAAGGATAACATATCCCAATACGGTTTCCAGTGCGTAAGGCGCGGTGTGCGAGGAGTTGCCCCTGACCTTATTGTTTAACAAAAGATGAGGGAAAAGCGATGCTCCAATGAGCATGTCTATGTTTCCAGGAACGGCGTAAGTGTCGTCCGCCAGAGTCAAATTCTTAAATTCAATCATTGCCGAGGTGTCAACCGAAACGGTTGGCAACCGTTCAGTGACCCTATCTACTACTAGTGCATTTATATCAAAGTTAACATTACGATCTATCCGAGAATAAAATTTTAAATTTATATATCCCTGGGTAGCTTTACTAGTACGTCCGATGCCTTTAACTACAGGACATGAAAGTGACCTATTTATTACTAAGCCTAAGCGCTGACAACATTGTCGCGTTATAAAGCCATTTTGGGCTCCGCTGTCCAGCAGTGCACGGACGCTTTGTTCGTTTCCACGCGAATCCCTAACCAAAATACGTGCCGTACCCAGTAACACGGTTGAAGGAGGTTGTGCTCCCATATTTGCCAATGAGCACAGAGCGACATCACCAGGTCGACCGCTAGAATCGTTGACCTTAGTAGGGGCGAATTCCTTGTCCGCTTTACTTGACGCCGCTATGTTGCTATTTTCAAAATGTAATAGCGTGTGATGTTTCCTGGCGCACTTGCTACATACGGAACTCGAATTGCATTTTGCAACTAAATGCTTATCGCTTAAGCAGTTCAAACATAGGTTGTTTGTCTTTACTAATTTATAACGCTCGCTTGGTGAATATTTACGAAAAGTCGCACAATTATATAAATTACCGTGTTTATCTTTACATACTATACAAGTATGCTGGAGTGATATTGGCGTAGCGGTTACGTAAGTTAACGACCCTGCTATTTTAGATGGTTGAGTCTGTCTACGGTCGACGCACCTTTTATTCTCCTGTTTAACGTTCGGAGAGCGCTGCATCACCTTTATTTGATCTCGCACGAACGATGCTAATGAATGAAAGGAAGGCATCTCCGAGCTACGATGCTCCATTTCAGACGCACGCACGGTGTCGGGGTCTAATTTCTTTAATGCAACATGGAGAAACACCACGTCCATAAGATCATTAAATTTCAAATTCTTAAGTGCAGCCACCGATGCCACAAATTTATCTAGAAACTGCTCTAAGCCGTTGATGTTCGCGGATGATATAGGTTTAAGATCGAATATCTGGTTCAAATATTCGGAAGCTAACATTCTCCTATCTTCATATTTAGTTTTAAGCTTTTTTTTTATTTAATCATTTTTTTTTTAATTTTCATTTATAATTTACATGATAAAAACTTAAATAACTAAAATAATAATTAAAATTATAATATTTACGATTAAAACTAATTATATATACAATATAAAAGAAGAAACTATAATAAAGAAAACCTAAAACTAAAAATTTAAATCGTCAAAAAGACCTGCTCCCCGTGGTATAGTGCCAAGAACGCTGGCTGCGTTTCCTCGCTGAATAGCTATACTTAGCCTTTGAGCGAGGAAAGAACCAGCCCTCTTATCACCAGCAGCGACGACCAGTCGTGGATACAGTTCCTTTAGAAACTTCATTGCACGTGGACCCCACGGACCAATAGTCTCTACAGCAAATGGCACAAATATGTAGTCATTTCTCAAAGACTCATATTTGCGCCATTTACTAGATTCGGCTGCCTCTGATGCCGCCCCGGCTCTAAAACAGGTACCCTTGAGATGAGAGGTCGCCAAAGTGTCAACGCAAGTAGCATCCCACACTAGGGCTTTACCTCTCTCCCAAGGGACCAAAGTCATACCGTCGGGTCTCCTACCATCGTCCCTAAATATCCCGCAAGGCTCTAAAACCGAGGGGATATTTATAGAGACAAGAGCCCTTCGGATGATTTCGTTCAAAGAACCGTGACGGGAAAACCTACCTGCACTTTTTTTGCATGAAAGTCCGTGGAGCCCAAACTCATCGACGCTGCTACCACAGGGACACTGGTGAGGTTGACAAATAGCCACTCCTAGCCGGATTCCTACGGCGATGCGCAAGCTTTCCCCATCAAGCAATGTGCCGAGATTACTTGATGGTAGAGCATGTAACCAGTGGCTAGATTCCTTAGTCGAAACAGCTAGAAGGCGAGCCTGATCTTGTTGAATATGGAAATTTTGAAATAATTTTTTGTGGACACTCCGTACCAACGGAATATCCCACTGTTTTTGTTGGTTAACTTCCAGTGGGAAATTTTCGCCGGGACAGAGCGTTAGCCATATTTGTTTTGCCTCCGCAGCAAAGCATAGGTCTACTTTATTATTTAAAATTGTGTTACAAAGGTCATTGACACTATGCACGGAAGCAAGGAAAGCAGGCAATGCGACGCTAGAAATATTTCTTATACCAATTCCACCAAATTTGATAGGTAAAGTGGCTTGATTCCAGGCTATTGTATTTAATCTCAAATTTAGAATGTTTTCTAAAGCAATTTTAAGATTATTATCAATATCTTTTAAAATATCCGAACATTTCCAGACTGGACTTGAGCGTAACAAGTATGTAAATTTAGGTACAAGGACACAATATTTTAAAATGGTAAGGGCAATATGGGGATTTAAAATATATAATTTATCAACGTGATTTAAAAATTGATCAAATTTTGTTTTTAAAACAGGTTTAATACTATCGAAAAACATCGTTTTAAGCGTTTCGAATATTAATAGGTAATTGTTTGCTGTAGGTGTAAAACCAGAGCAGATCGACTGTGCCCTGCCACTAAGTTTACTAATTAAGTAATATAATTTTTCGGCGTCCGATAACGATGGGTTATTGTGTATATTGTTTTGAAAACTACTGAAGAAGAAGGGCCACGTCTTAATATCACCATTGAATACCGGAATATCTATTGGCGGCAACCTAATCGAGTCACTTGGACGTACCTGTTTTTCCGGCTTTGCTTCGTTTTGAGATTGTAGGGACATCGCAGTTCTTTTCACGCGACACAAAATATCTTCGAATGCCAGCAGCGGTTGGTAGTTCACTATGTATTTCGGGTCGATTTGTAATTCCAAATGATTAATTTGGTCTAATATTTTTTCGTAATCTATCCGTAAAGAATCTATCGTTTCAATTTCATTCAAAAAGGTTTCCCGCACTGCTTCTATATTAATGTTCTTTATATAATCACTTATATTCTGCATACGCGAAAAGAGTATGTCCCTCTTGGCATAAAGCGTTTTAATTTTGATTTCACTTCCACTAACTGCCATTTTAAACTATTATAATAAAGTTATATCAATCACAATTAATCTCACAACGCACAAACAATGAAGGATGGACACTCGGTATGCCGTATTACGTAATTAAATCGAACACCTGCGCAGCGAGTCGAGGTGACGCGTCATTTGCACTCAATAATTTTATCAAGATTGTGGGTAAGCGTATCAAACGGTTCCTATTACACTGTTTCAATTATTTAATAGGCTTTAAATTTAATCAAATACGAGCGCTATAAAACGAATAATTCTGTTTGCGAGTACCTAATCAAATTTTAAATTTAAACGAACACTATTTAAGTCTATTCCCTAAATTAGAGTGCATTATCTAATTAATTAATTCAACAATTCGACCAAATCCTGCCGAAGTGACCATAAAATGGTGGAGCCACGTGTCTAAGGCTGCCGAAGTCTAGTTCCCCGGTCGAACCTTAAACCTATTACGCGAGATATTAACTAAAGTGGACTGTATATGCGATTGCTTCTACGCTTACGTAAAAGCGACTACTATAGCATGCGGTATAATGCACTCGCTCTTCCCTAAACTAAAACTATTATTGTGCCAAATCGCTGAAAAGGAATCCTGCCTGATTAGGAGAACAACAAAATTGGAGCGGGTTAAACAACTATATAAGGCAGGAACTAATTTAAGGAATATTGACTCACCGGGGTTTCTTCTATTTGTGTAGAGCACTATAGCTGCAACTTCTGGAACTTCTTCTAGACAGACACTCTGGGGCCCCAGGGGTGCGTCTCAACGACGACTGCGGCGGAAAGAACTGTTGTTCCAATGACTGGCGCGGTGGGAAGAGGACGCGCAACGGTCGCGCGTGTCTTATATGTCCTCGGCTCCGATGATTACGTGACATTCTAGAATCATCTTCTTGCCCCTCCCACCCCACCACCCCAATGTGTCGATAGGAGGGTACGAATGATATCGTTTTTCGGAAAGGAACAAGCGACTTGGCACCCCTACCGTCAAATATAATAATACGAATGGTTTTCCGCGCAACCAACCTTTGTAGTCTACTTCTACGCTTACAATCCTTATTACTTCTGATAAATAATATAACACTAAAGGTACCTAACATAAGTTTAAATTAAGGCATTTTCTTAAAATATTTCTTATAAAATTGGGTGACTTTTTAAGACTTTCAACTTTTACTCTGCGTCAACTTTTTGGCGACTTGGATTCGGCTAGAATAGGTAACACTACACTATTCGTACAGAGCGAGGAAATGGAACATAGGTACTATTATTAAATACTAACTAATCTCTGGCGAGACGCGAGAGGTATAAAGATGAAATGAACAATTAAATACGATACGTCAAACAAATTAAATCGGAATCAAAGCTAGATCTCTCGAATCTGGATTCTGGATTCCCCGGTCTGGTCTCTGTGACGATCTGACGATGAAGTGTACTCGTAGATGGAGGATAGGATTAATTTAACGTTCTTTTATAATTGTGCAAGATTGAAGTAGATCAGTTCAGAGAAGCTGCAAAGTGAAAACGTGGATAGTTCTTTATGTGTCTAAGGAAGCACTTTATTTTTATCAAGTAGCTACACCCGCACTGGTAATAAAAAATATTGTAGAGTATTTATTATATAAGGGTTTTTTTATTATTATATAAGTAAAATAAAAAATATATTTTACATTTAATTATTTATTACATTTGATTGTTGCATCTATGATTTAAAAATATCATTTCATGGCAAAGGCGTATAAAAAAGGACTTTAAAACACCTAAGTTTCGTGGGGTTTACTAAAAATAACACTTCAAAAGATTTCAAGGCAAATTATTTATTTAATATGATGATTTTCTTATAAGATAAAAATTTATCTTATAAGAAAATCATCATATTAAGTACTTTGTAGCAAATAAACATTACAATCCTTATTTTTAGACATGTGAAGCCTAAATTTTATAATATTAGATGAAAACAATATCTTCTTTTTACTAAAATTGCTTTCAATGCTTTGCTTTGTAATAAATAGCGCCATCTTATTCGATCTATAGTTAAAATCATTTCTCATTTTATCGAAATCAAACCAAAATGGATGAGACTCAAGGTGGTACGCTCATTAGATGCTAGATGGCCTAAATGCAAAGTAAATTTATAAGAATCGATAAAATTAAGTATAGTTATGAATGAAATTTAAAAATAAAGAAATTTATTAAATTAATAAAATATATAATAATAATCTTGAATAAAGTTATCAATTAAATCAAATCAATTGAAGTTTTTGTGTTTATGCCATCCAGCATCTTTTGGACTTACCACCTTGAAAATCCATAAATTTTTGTTCGATAAAATGCTTTATTACCTATAACATGCAGTAGATGGCGATGATAGCATTACAAAGTCATAAATATTTTTTTCCCATTTGTTCCCAATGGATCCTACAGACACAGAGTACTGGAGCCAGAAAGGATCCATTTGAATGATCGATCCGAATGTACCGGTACGCGTGACGAAATGTACTAGAATGATTCGGTCGCTAGAAATGGGTGATCTACACATGTCTACTAACGTCGTTTCTTTTCGGCAGTCTTCGACACGGTGTTTGTGTGCGTGCAACTAGACGTATAGTACGACTCTACGAAGCTCGCACGAATCGAGACGAGCTGCTCCGAAATCGGACGAATACATAAGCAGCTGTTTATGAGAAAGTATATAGGTGTATAGGTATTTATGTACAACAGTGAATAACTGTACTTGTAAAATTTGTGTATAAAGTGTTTTGAATATGAATGAACATAGTGCATTTATTATTTATTTATTTAATAAAAGAAAAAAATTTGTTTTCTTATCGGTCACCGCGCTCAAAAAGTGTAACTTGAATTAATATCAAAGAAAAATAAATACTGCATAAATAAAATAAATAAATATTATAATTGCATAAGTTGATACAAAATGCTATGCAATAGCTTTACCGCGGCAGTCCCCGAGTGCCACACGTCTTTTTTTTATTTTAGGGAAAGTATAGAAATCATTAGGGCTGTTATGTGTGTGTTAGGGCTGTACGGCGGATTGTCTAATAATTCTATGTTTTCTTGCTCTAAAAACTCTTTTGTTCTGTGTGCGGTGTGAGAACTCGTATTGTCGTGATGGAAGGATGATGCGGCGGTTGCAGTTCTCTTTACGGAGTTCAGAAACGCCCTGTGCCAAACAAATGCTAGCATACCATTCTGCATTAACCGTTCTTTGTCCCTCAAGAGGAATAGTCGTAACATGGCCGGTTTTGGAGAAAAACGTGGCCACCATTTTTTTTTGCAACACTCCGTGAACGAACAATTTTTGTTGGCTTTAACTCATTTTCGAACACCCATACTCGTGACTGGTTTTTTGTTTCGGGTTCGTACGCGTATATCCAGGATTCGTCACCTGATACGATGTTGTATACAGCATTTGAGGATCCTGCGTGGAATCTTTCGAGAGTTCTGACGTACCAAGTAACGCGAGCCGCTTTTTGCTCTTCACAGAGCGAATGCGGAATCCACCGGGAAAACAACTTTTTTACACCTAATTGTTCATGCAAGATTATTTTTATTTGTACTCAAGCCAATGTCTAAAGTTGCCTGAATTTCGCGGTATGTCATCTCCCTCAATCAGCTTACGCACAGCATCAACGTTTTCTTGGGTGACTGCAGTTTTTAGACGACCTTGACGGGGATCATCACTGAGCTTGACACGTCCACGTTGAAATTCAGCAAACCAGCGATAAATTGTGGTTTTGCATGGGCTTCATCACAAAATGCAGAAATCATCCTGTCAACACACTGCTTTTGTGTTAAACCACTTCGAAAGTCATAATAAATCATCGCTCTTGAATTTTCTCAAGTTAAGTCCAAGTTTGACAAAACCTTGTGACAAGACCGAGAATCTTTTTTTAAATAAATAAATGGTATTCGATTTTTAAAACCAAGGAGTTTTCAATTAAAAAGATTTTAATATGACAGGAACAGTGGAAATATTCCATTCCCGATACTTTTAATGCAGCCTCTGTACATTGAACGGTGTGGTCATTTGTCAATCTTATTCAACAAAAAAATATTTATTTAAAATAGCAGCTTAATGGGTTAATTTTGTAAATAGCACTTATAGCTTCTTTTTTCTTTATAATTAGAAAGATTTGACCGGGCTGCAGATCGTTAAAAATCTATTCTTAAAATTTCTAACAGCCCGGATATTTTGACCCATTGCCTGTCTCGTAACCCACATGTTATTGTTCGTTGCTGTCGGCTTACTTTCCTATGTAGTAATATGTATAAGATATAATATATCTACACGGTAATAGATATATGTCTTACATTTATTACCGTGTAATGGCGGTGCAAGAATATCGACGATGAACAGTCTTTCCCGTGGGTATTGTAAGAGGGGAACTAGTCAGGAGATGAACAGTCTTTCCCGTGGGTATTGTAAGAGGGGAACTAGTCAGGAGATGAACAGTCTTTCCCGTGGGTATTGTAAGAGGGGAACTAGTCAGGAGATGAACAGTCTTTCCCGTGGGTATCGTAAGAGGGGAACTAGTCAGGAGATGAACAGTCTTTCCCGAGGGTATGGTAAGAGGGGAACTAGTCAGGAGATGAACAGTCCTTCCCGTGGGTATTGTAAGAGGGGAACTAGTCAGGAGATAAACAGTCTTTCCCGTGGGTATTGTAAGAGGGGAACTAGTCAGGAGATGAACAGTCTTTCCCGTGGGTATTGTAAGAGGGGAACTAGTCAGGAGATGAACAGTCTTTCCCGTGGGTATTGTAAGAGGGGAACTAGTCAGGAGATGAACAGTCTTTCCCGAGGGTATGGTAAGAGGGGAACTAGTCAGGAGATGAACAGTCTTTCCCGTGGGTATTGTAAGAGGGGAACTAGTCAGGAGATGAACAGTCTTTCCCGTGGGTATTGTAAGAGGGGAACTTGTCAGGAGATGAACAGTCTTTCCCGTGGGTATTGTAAGAGGGGAACTAGTCAGGAGATGAACAGTCTTTCCCGAGGGTATGGTAAGAGGGGAACTAGTCAGGAGATGAACAGTCTTTCCCGTGGGTATTGTAAGAGGGGAACTAGTCAGGAGATGAACAGTCTTTCCCGTGGGTATTGTAAGAGGGGAACTAGTCAGGAGATGAACAGTCTTTCCCGTGGGTATTGTAAGAGGGGAACTAGTCAGGAGATGAACAGTCTTTCCCGAGGGTATGGTAAGAGGGGAACTAGTCAGGAGATGAACAGTCTTTCCCGTGGGTATTGTAAGAGGGGAACTAGTCAGGAGATAAACAGTCTTTCCCGTGGGTATTGTAAGAGGGGAACTAGTCAGGAGATGAACAGTCTTTCCCGTGGGTATTGTAAGAGGGGAACTAGTCAGGAGATGAACAGTCTTTCCCGTGGGTATTGTAAGAGGGGAACTAGTCAGGAGATGAACAGTCTTTCCCGAGGGTATGGTAAGAGGGGAACTAGTCAGGAGATGAACAGTCTTCCCCGTGGGTATTGTAAGAGGGGAACTATTCAGGAGATGAACAGTCTTTCCCGAGGGTATGGTAAGAGGGGAACTAGTCAGGAGATGAACAGTCTTTCCCGTGGGTATTGTAAGAGGGGAACTAGTCAGGAGATGAACAGTCTTTCCCGTGGGTATTGTAAGAGGGGAACTAGTCAGGAGATGAACAGTCTTTCCCGTGGGTATTGTAAGAGGGGAACTAGTCAGGAGATGAACAGTCTTTCCCGTGGGTATTGTAAGAGGGGAACTAGTCAGGAGATGAACAGTCTTTCCCGAGGGTATGGTAAGAGGGGAACTAGTCAGGAGATGAACAGTCTTTCCCGTGGGTATTGTAAGAGGGGAACTAGTCAGGAGATAAACAGTCTTTCCCGTGGGTATTGTAAGAGGGGAACTAGTCAGGAGATGAACAGTCTTTCCCGTGGGTATTGTAAGAGGGAACTAGTCAGGAGATGAACAGTCTTTCCCGTGGGTATTGTAAGAGGGGAACTAGTCAGGAGATGAACAGTCTTTCCCGTGGGTATTGTCAGAGGGGAACTAGTCAGGAGATGAACAGTCTTTCCCGTGGGTATTGTAAAAGGGGAACTAGTCAGGAGATGAACAGTCTTTCTAATAACGACTAAAAAGAAAAGACTGCGGGTGCCAAGCGTGGCGTCTATGACTATCCCCTTATTATATACCCCTTATATACCCCCCTATTTGACATATGGCAAATATCCTTCCTATGCGGGAGGCCTATGTTCCTCAGTGGACTTTTATAGACTGTAATGGATGTTTGTATGGAAGATGTTCTACCAGGAGCACATGACCCACTGAGAGGTGAAATTATTAAATCAACAGTAATATTACACTATGGCAAATATCCCCCTATGAGACAATCTATGGGGGAGGCCTATGTTCAGCAGTGGACTAGACTGTAACGGTAATTTTCCTACTATTGAACAGGTTACTGTTAGGTACTATTGAACGGACAGTGAAAGTTTTAAGCTACCAAGTCTCTTTACATCAATTGTATTGTTGCTACTTGTAAATCAGATAAGAGAAAACTTTGCAAACCAAACTTCCTATATTAACTTGAATAAAAAATTTTAAAAAGCCTGTCAACAAAAAGAGCTGATGACGTTTGAAGATAAACAAGTGAAAAGATTTTCTTGCGTCATTGCTAAGAACAGTCTCGATGAAGTCACCTTTCAAACAAACAAAAAAACTAAATCTAAATCAGTACGATGCCACATACAGACACACCGATACACACGTTAAACATATAACACTCCTTTCTTTGCGTCGCGGGTTAAAAACATAATTTGATAACTTTAAGCTAATACAGGTTGTTAGTGTAAAAACCGTTATCCTTGAAACCAGTGGTTTGGTTTCACTTATAGAACGTAAATTCAATGAATTTAAAAACAAACGCTATTTTCTTTTATAAAATTTAAAAAGTTTCTGTCCGACACCTTCCGTAAATTTATGGATACCCTATGCGCCCGAGCGACCGTAATCACTGTAAAGATCACCGCTCGAGCTAGCTACCTACACAACATTCCAATAAAAACACAATAGGTACACATAACCTGTGATGTAACTTTTCCTTCATACTTTCATACTGGCTTAGGACAGCCAAAAATTGAGGAATTAAGGCCCCAGTCTTGTAAAAATTTGTGTTCTCGCAAAATTTGCAGCAAAACAAATATTTTTTATAGTATTTAAAAAAGAAAAAGTGAAACATATTTTATATTTATTTAAAGTGTAGGATTTGATATTTTCGAAAATGTTTTTTAATTTTATTTTGGTGTTTGAATTAATAGCTCTATTAGGCGTTAAACATGCCTATGTTTAGGTTACATGCGTAAAAGGTCTTATTAAAGCCTCTGCTATGTACAAACTATAACAATATCAAGAAAATTATTCAGATTACATTTATTTACATATTGTCTACAATAATCTAATCTGGTCACTTTTTTTATAAATGCTTTAATTTTCTTATTTGAAGGGCTTAAAAAGTTGTAATTTCATGATTTTTTTACTGCAAATATCTATTTTTTCTATTAGAAGTATAAATGTAGCAAAGTCGTACTTAAAACCACATAAAATAGAACTATTTTCAAGTGAGTTAGAAATAAATAAAATTAAAAAAGTATATATATTCGTACTTTTTACCTATATGCCATTTATACACCAGAAACGCCTGAAAATTCTCTCAGTTCCGCTGGGACAATGTTTTTTTTTCTCAAAATTAAAGAAACTCATAATATCAGCAGCCGATAAAAGGTTAAGCTATAAGATTAAGTTGTTGCTTTAAGTTAAGCGTTAGTTTGTAAGAGGCACCATATTCTAAATGAACAACAAATGTATAATGACATTTAACTACATACGTGGTAGAGCCACGCTGCAGCAATATTATGGTTGTAGCACGAAGTAGTCGGCTCGACCGGGGAAGGAACACGCTCTCACAGAACACCAACGTAAAATAGCAGCTTAATTCTGCTGTGTTTCGTATGGTGAGTGTAAAGAACCGGAGACCGTTTTTACTGGAATCGAGGCATTCCATCTTCGCCATCAGGAGTAACAACGCATCCGCATTTTGATTCCTAATCAAAGATAACACATAGCATACACTTACCATCAGGTGGATTGTGTGCTGGTTTGTCACCCTCATTCTATTTTTAAAAAAAAAACTTGTGTGTGTAATTGTGTTTATACGCACCAAGTGAAACTTCTTCACGACATATCATTCTTCTTTTATATTATATTTTATATAAATAGCTTAAATAATAGTATACTCGTGCAAACGGCGGTGTAACGTTACAAAAAACTTTACACATTTTTGTTTTTTAATCCACTACGTCGATAAAGAATTTTCGATTCTAAATATAAGTATTATACAATAGATATTGAAGTGAAAACTTCTTTAGCATCGTTGTGATATGAAAGTCTATGAAACGAAAAAGCGACGGTAAAAAGAGACTGACACATAAATTTATAAGATTTGACGTGGGAGAAAATGATATAGGAAACATTTATAGCTCAATGCTCGTGAGAAAAAAGTCGTAAACTCCGCCGAAACGGCGTCACTTAGGCGTTTTGTTCAATAAGGTACGAAGGTGTCGTGTGCCTATGGATTAAACAAGCAGTGAAGAACGGCCTAACCTCAACTTCGTAATAGGTAAAATTGATATAAATCTTTTCGTAATTAATGAGTACTATATAAGGTATATCGAAAAGAGTATAAACATTCGAATGGAAGTTAATCTACTCGTCGTAACAATTAGTGGCTGTCCCATTATTTTAAAAGTACGTTAACAATGTCGAAGACTTTTTTAGATATTTTAAACATGGTCGGATTAAATTATGTCGTTTAAATAAAATAAGTTATAAAATAAATGAGTCCAAGTAATACTAATTTGAATAAAAAAGAACCATCAAAACCAGTAGTAGGTAGTTGCGTGCGTTTCCCATCTGTATGGTTCACTTTTCATAATCTATGATTTTCATATAGAAATGGCAGCCACGTGGCAACGATAGTAAGCAGTAAAAAAATTAACAAATACAATTAACCATATTGAAAAAAAAACCATTCATTAAAAATTTACGATTTCATAAATTCGGCCATCTAGTTCTAGCTTCTATTTTAATTAGAGATGGGCCGAATATTCGTTTTATATTCGGTATTCGGCATGTTCGGCAGGTTTACCGAATATTCGTATTCGGCCGAATGTACGTGTATAATACGTGTACGTATACGTACGAATGTATAATACGTGGCTAAATCACCGAACATTCGAACCGAACATATTTCATAGTGTCCAATGTATTGAAATGTACGAATTAAGTAATGCGATGTACTTTACTGTTGAAAGTATATTTTATTTATGGGTTAAATCTACTTACTCTAAGACTGCCTCAAATGCATAAATCTATACATTTATGTTTTTGAGGCACTGTGGATTTCTTTCCGATTATGGCAAATAGAAACTTGATTAAATTGGTTTTGGAATCAAACAAAGAAACATTAAAATACATTAGTACATTTCACTTTACTTTGGTCGTCAGTTTCTCTAAAATAAGTCCAAATAGTAAATCTACTGCCGCTCATTTTTATCATATAACTATCAATTTTCACTAAGAATAAAATTCTTACGGCTCTTTACCTTATTCACTAAGAATAAAGAGCCATGGTAGCTCACATAGTTAGCGCTCGATGTAAATTTCACAGTGCACGACCAAACCGAGTTCGATCCCCGCTGGCACCAATGAAATTATTAATTGCAATTTTAAGTGCTGATTTACAAAAATTTTGAAAACATCGTGAGGAAACCTGCATGTCTGACAAATAAGAAAAAAATTATTTCGAAGACATGTAAAGTTCGCCAACAAGCATATTGGGGCAGTACGGTGGACAATTCCTTACCCTATAACCCTCTCAGAAATTAGCGGAGGCCTGTAACCAGGAGTGGGACGTATATATGTGTGGGACGTACTAGATGATGCAATAACATGTCAGGTGTGGCGGGAAGCGAGAGGCAGGGTCACAAGTTTCGACATAAATTGGTTAAGTCCCAAGGTTATCCTGCCGAATAATGTTATTTAGGTTTATATATTAGGTAAAATTTTTACCGAACCGAATATTCGGACGAATATTCGTATTCAGTGAAATCCATATTCGGCCCATCCCTAATTTTAATTACCACCTTGGGTGTCAATCAGTTATTTGATAAAGTCACTACCTATAGAATGAAGTAGGACGCGCCATTATAGATATAAATATAAAATTATAACAGCGCCAGTATTATTATTTTACTCGAAAGAAATATAATATCTATGTGTCTAATATATATTAAAAGGATTGTTACATTTATTCACTATAAAATTAAATTTTGTAGTTTAAATTATAATATTAAATTAATAACTGGCCGTAAAGTACGTATTTGTATTTTATATTTCATTTCATTTGAAGGTTTCACTTCTGTCGCGTGTGAACTGCACGCATGTTTTTTTTTTAAATTTGATTTAATCAACTTCTCAGGCAATAAAGTTTCGAGGTCTGAATCCTTTGTCCCCTCGGAGCTCTGTGAAACAGCCCAGCACAGTCATCAAGGACGGTTCCAGTGCGGCAGCATGCAATAGCTTCGAGTCCTCGGAGAGCAGCGACAGTGCTGGAACGGTAAGTGGGCCTTTTTACTGGTTGTTATGCTGCTAACTATATTGTTGCTGATCATGAGGTTCCGGGTTCGAATCTCGGGTCGGGCGAAAATCTGTTGTAGGGTTTTCACTTTAAGATATATTTGGAGTCAGGAATTTGTGCTGTGTTTCACCCCCGTGCGTCAGAAAGCACGTAAAGACGTGGTCCTGCGCCTGATCTCTCTACGACAGTGTGGTTTACCGTCCCATCCGACTTTTATTTATTTAAAAACACGACAAATATTTGCTAACTCTCAAAATTGGGCGATGGACAAGACTACGACATCTGGTAATTTGAACTATCGCCAGTTAACTGCCAAAACGTTATTGAAACACTCAGCTGTTTTTTTTCTATGAACCCACTTAACTCAGGTAGTCGGTAAGCCCTCCGAACGGTAGTTCAATGAGATGGTTAAATATTTCTATCTATCTTCGATTATTGAAACGGAATTATCCAACTATAGATACCAATGGTAGACCTTTTAACTTCCACTAAGGGATAGATGGGTTATTGAGACCGGCCGTATGAGATGGAGGGAATATAGAGTGCACATGCTTGCGCATGCACTCGTGCACTATAATCCTGTCCTACGAAGATAGTCTCCGTTGAGACGAAATTCGGTCTGGAGGACATTATTATTATTATCAAACTACCAAGGAGTAAGTAATTTATAATAACCCCTGAGGGGCAAACGAAAAGATCTATTAGAACCCGCGTAAAAGAACATATAGCTGACGTGAAGTGTCAACGTTCCGGGAAGTCTGCAGTTTGTGATCATATCTTAGGCCAACCATTACATCAGATTTGATAGACCACAAATCCTCGCGAAAGAACATCGATTCCTACCAAGAATGATAAGTGAGGCTATTGAAATTAAAAAAACATCCTAATTTCAATAAGTAAAGAGGTTGGGTACTACCACCCAACACTACTACTACTACTACTACTACTAATACTACCGAGCATAACGCTGCAAAGTTTCTAGACATAGTAAGTTCATTCTGCATAGATCGGACCATAAACAATAATTAAAAAGCTGAAGGTACTACGGGTTAACATTGGCATCGGGACGTCAGTCACCTCAGTCCCCCGTGACCATGGGTGCCGAAAGCACCCGAAACGTCGGGAATTAGAAACCAATCCAAATTAAACGCGATAAAATCCGTAAAAGTAGTTTGAATCAATGTGTAGTGTCCGCGTAAATATAAGAAATCATTAAATAACCCCTGAGAAATAGGCGATCGCTACCATGCTGTTTGTAAATATTTTCATACATAATGGTACTTATAAAATATTTTATTGTAAATTAATGTTTTTTATAGCGTTAGATGACAAACTAGCACACGGTCCATCTGATGGTAAGTGGATGCTGTGGCCCATTGACATCCATATTTATCCTCAATTAAGAATCAAAATGCATATGCGTTGTCACCCCTGAGGACCTAAGATGGTATGCCTCGATTCGAGTAAAAAGGGTCTTCGGTTCTCTACACTCACAATACGAAACACAGCAATACTACGCTGCTATTTTACGCTGTATTCTGTGAGAGCGTGGTCCTGCCCCGGTCGAGCCAATAAAAGTAATATCCAGCAACTAGCCCAGCAGTCGCAGTCCTCGTCCGTCCCCTTTGCTTGATTATCTATTTATAGATATCGTCCCCAGCTTGATTATCTTGATTAGTAGTTGATTCTAGATGTTTACTGCAGCAGCAACTTACCATCAGGTGGACTATTATGTCGTAGTTCTTTTGCCACTTTATTGAGACATACAAATACGTTGTCACCCCTAAGGACTAAGACGGAATGCCTCGTATGCAGTAAAAAGGCCATCCGGTTCTCTACACTCACCATACAAATCACAGCAGCATTGAGCTATTATTTTACGCTGTTATTCTGTAAGAGCGTGGTCCTCCGAGCCGACCCATTCGCGCTACAACTATAATATTGCCACAGCATAACTCTGCCATGTACAATAATCGTTGTGCCCAGCAACTAGCCCAGCAGTCCCAGTCGTCAGCCGTCCCCCGGGCCCGCTGCCTGAACGCGCCGGCGGTGCACCACCCGTGCTACCGCTGCTCGTCCGTCAACGAGGCCATCGGCAAGAAGATCTGCAGGAAGCACCCGCTCGCGCTCATCGCTCACACGGAGACCCAGCTCGTGAGGACTTATCCCGCTGGGTGAGTTTTACCGCTGTATCTATACACTAGGATTTTCTTCTGTTTCATTGGGACAATTCACGAGGACAAACATCCAGACCCGGTACAATTCTATGTTTGCCATACAAATATTTGTTCCGTGCGGGTTTCGAACCCGCAACCCTCAGTGCTGCAACTTATTGCTAAGCCACTGCGCCACGGAGCTGTCAAATCATTTCATCATACATTTAAGTAACTTTTTTTACTATTTGCCTAACTAACGCTACTGACGATATTAAGGTCCCGGGTCGCGTCAAAACCAGGTCAATTATTGGGTTTTTCTCAGTAGCAGCCCGGAGGCAGTAAGCTGGCGTTGTTGCACCCCCGTGCCTCGGAGAGCACTCATAGCCGGCGTCCTGCGCCTGATCTCTCTCCGGTCGTGTCGGTTTACGTCCCGTCGCACTATGAGAGTGAGGCTATAGAGAGTGCACCTGTGCTTGCGCAAACACTCGTGTACTATAATGCTGTCCTGCGCCGATGGCTGGTTTCCGTTGAGATTGGCCACCGTGACTGATACCTCGGTCAGGACATTAAACAAATAAAAATAAAAGAAATGTCTAATCGGTTTTCTTCCACCAGACTAAGGATAGACTCGTCCAACTTCGACCCGGTGACATTCTGGTCTTGCGGGGTCCAACTAGTGGCGTTGAACTACCAGACGGAGGACGCCGCGATGGCGGTCAACGCCGCCATGTTTGAGAGCAACGGCTGCGTGGGCTACGTCAGAAAGCCACCCGTCATGTGGGACCCCAACCATATAGCTTACAGACGGTAAGCTTCATTGTTTTCACTCAAAGGTTTTACAGGACTAAAATGGAATGCCTGGTCTCCAGCAAAAAGGGTTTCCTGTTCTCTACACTCACCATTCGTAACACGACAGCATTGATCTGCAATTTCACGCTGGTATTCTGTGAGAGCGTGGTCTATCTCTGGTCGAGCCGACTCATTCGAGTTACAACAGAAGTTTAGTTGCAGCGTGGCTCTACCACGTATAAAACTTGCTTGTTATAAAACTTATAGGTGCGTTGTCATTTGTCACCGCACTGTCCTGTTTTTGGATCGGTAAAGAATAAAAGGGACTTGGTAGGATTCTTTCTCTACCTAAGAGTCCGTTAGTTTCTTAACTATTTTCGTCGCCAAATAGAAGTGCTTGGACTGTAAAGGGAGCCGGTATATTTACCGGCTGTGAGATATTCCATCTTAGTCCTCAGAGGTGACAGCACTACTATGGCCGCAGAAGCCACTGAACATCAGGTGGACTGTACACTCGTTTTCACTTGGTGATGGTCATTGTCCAACTGTGGACTTCAAAAGGCGGAAGACAAAAAATAATGACGAACAACTTTTCCGCCTCAATCAGGTTCAACCCCATGGACAAGGAGTTCGATGGCATCCATTCGGCCGATCTGACTCTAGCGGTGATCTCCGGGCAGTACGTGGCAGAGAACGTGTACTCTTTCTATAACGCGTTCGTGGAAGTGGAGGTGCTGGGTGTCCCAGCAGACTGCAGGAAGATACGGACCAAGGTCGCCAGGAGGAACGCGCTCAATCCCGTCTGGAACGAGACCTTCAGCTTCAAGGTGGGTAGTGTCATATTAATAATAATAATGTCCACCCGACCGCATTTCGGCCACGGCGGCCTGCCTCAACGGAGGCTAGCTATCGGCGCAGGACAGGATTATAGTGACCAAGTGTATGCGCGCAAGCACAGCTGCACTCTCACTTCCCTTCCCTCACTACACCTCTTCCCTCACTCTCATAATTTGATGGGACGGTAAACCGACACGACCGGAGAAAGATCAGGCACAGGACCAACGGCTTTACATGCTTTCCGAAGCACGGGGGTGAGACACCGCCAACTTCCTGACTCCGAGCAACTACTGAGAATTTCTTGACGAAAAAACTCAATAATTAATTTTTTGCCCGACCCGGGATTCGAACCCAGGACCTCATGATCAGCAGTCGCACTACTACAACCACTAGACCAACGAGGCAGCAGTGTCATATAATGGAAACATTGATAAAACTATTTATACAGATTTTATAGTATTCATTTTCTTATATTTCATTCCCAACGTTTCGAGTGCCTTACTGAGTGAGGTGTTTGACGTCCCGATGTCATAGCTATCCCGGCTGCCTTTATTAAGTTTTTGAATATTAATTTTTGGTTCGTTCGTTTTAAGTACTTACAGTATTTTGAACTCTTGCAGTGGTACGCTTAGGTTTTATTAATTATATGATAGCAAGCAGATGGCACCACCCATCTATGAAAAATAACAAAATAACATCCATAAAAAATTACAATAAACGTCCATAAATCCGTAAAAATAGTTTTATTCAATGTGAAGTAGTCGTGTAAATATAAGAAAGCATTAAGTATGTATATGGAAACATTTTAGCTAACTTCAATCAAGTAGATGGTTCTTTATTTGAAGGTATTTTATATGTGTATCACGCGATATCTTCACTAATCGTGAACCAATTTTAACTATATTTTATTAGTGTAGTCCCTTTAAAATTTGTTGATAAAATTTCACACCTTAAGTTGGAAAAACAGGGAATGAAATTTTGAATATAAACGTATTACATTGTTAAGAAAATCTCTGTCCGATCCGAGGGGATGTTTTTAGTTATCATGATATAATTCTGTTCTTTAAAGGGAATAAATAAAAACAACAATCTCAACAAAAATAAAATAAAATTTAATTAAATTTGGAAACTTACGCGGCAATATTTGTGGCGCGGGCGGTCGTCAGCTAACAATACCGCCATATTCAAATATATCGTCGCCGACGTCGGTGTTACTAGTCTTTGAAAATTTGCTGAATTTTAAGCAAATTATAGGGGAAAAAAACATGTATTTTAATAGCATTAAGACTTTAAATTTTTTTCGGTAACGTCGTTGCGGTACGTATGTGGCCTTTCGAATCGGAAAGGATTTTCATTTCATATTGTAGGTATAGACGACATTCTGGTGCTCCCTTGCGGAAGCGGAAACTTGCACACTTATACTGTAAACGCTTAGAAAAAATAGTGGGGCGCATCTTCGTGGATAGCGCTATATAAGTATAAAAGTCCACTGCTGGACATACGCCGCCCCCATAAAGATAAAGATACGTTTATTGCATAACTGTGTACAAGGTGATCTTAGTAAAAAAACATATAGTTTAAGGCTCAACAGTTTACCCATGTCGGATATGCAACAATTAAGAAAATAAATTTAAAATTTACTACTTACTAACATTAATTCTATTAAAAAACTCATTGATATTGTAAAAAACATTTTCAATTAGCAATTTCTTTAATTTTGTTTTGAACACATTTCCATTTAATTGTTTAATAGCTATTGGTAACTGATTGTATACACAAATAGCAGTAATATAGGTACTTTTGTAGTAAATCATATTTTCAATAGTAGGTGAACTTATGTCATATTTATATTGATTGCGAATGTTTTTCTTTGAATCAGATTTCAAATTAAAATATTGCATATTGTTTTTAACATACCAGGATAAAGATTCCAGTCAGTGTTAGGAAACCCTTTGTTACGTACATTGCTTTATAGGGGGATAATAACCACAGTTGCCACGCTTGGCGAGCGCGTTTAGCACGCAGAAGACGCTGCTCCCTATCTCCATAAAATAAGGGTGACAAGCGAGCACACAGTCCACCTGATTGTAAGTGTATGCTGTGACCTATAGACGCCTACATTTATCTTCATTTAAGAATCAAAATGCAGATGCGTTGACACCCCTGAGGACTAAGATGCAATACTTCAATTCCAGTAAAATGGATCTCCGGTTCTCTACACTCACCATACAAAACACAGCAGCATCAAGCTGCTTATTTTACGCTGGTATTCTGTGAGAGCGTGGTCCTTCCCCGGTCGAGCCGACTCTTTCGTGCTACAACCATAATATAGCTACAGCGTGGCTCCACCACGTATAAAAATGGTTCCCCCTCAACAGATCAACTTCCCCGAGCTGGCCTTCGTTCGCTTCGAGATCTACGACGCGGATACGAACTATATGCTGTCTCAGCGAGTCATACCGCTTCTGTGTTTGCGCCCAGGCTACAGGCACGTGAGGCTACGGTAAGTGTAATCAACGTATCTTTTTTTTGGACATTGGTGAACGAGGGTTAATCATCTTCCGCTTACTAAATGTCGGTAGTTGACATTGAGGTGAATTTTTTGTTACACAATGCCATTCAATTGAGAAGTGTGTTTTAGATATCAGTTTCTATTAGATTAATTTACAAAAGTTTTACATTATTTCACAAAACAATGCCTTAGTGGATTGCTCTTTAATTTTTTGCACATTTTAACTTTTCTTTTAATTTTTCTACATTTTTCTGTGGTTTGATAAATTTATTTAACATAATAGAATAGAATAATTTTTTATTCATTATAGATTACATGTTGTAATTCTTATCGAAAGTCACTTTTTACTTTACCACTGGTTCGAGAGCAAGAAAGCCAGCGGTACTTTTTTTAAATAATTTTACGATGTCGGTCACAAAATATTCACAAAATTTTTCCTCATTTCCAGGGGTTATTATCAACCATGTATTCATTTATGTTATTTATAACCTTCATTCATTTATATTTATAACCCTTTTTATAACCCTTTTTATATAGTTTTTGTTTAATTAAATATTTAAACTTGTTAAAAGAGAGACCTTGAATATTTTCTGGGACTTTGTTGTAATAGCGTATACATTACCCCAAGAATGAATTACTGACTCAATGGAGTCGAGAAACTGGTATCACTAGCTTGTGTCTGTTCCAAGTGTTTACAGAGTGTATATCACTTTTTTTTACTAAAACTACCTTTGTTTTTGTGAACATACCTACATTAAATTTTCGTAGATATACTGAGAGGCTAAAGTAAATTTATTTATTTCTTGAAATTTTTCTCTCAGTGTCTCTCTCGGTTTAAGGTTGTAAATAGCTCTAATGGCCCTCTTCTACAAAACAAAAATAGTTTCTAAATCAGTCACATTCCCCCATAGCAAAATTCCATACAACATTATGCTACGGAAATAACTAAAATAAACTAATCTAGCTGTCTCGACACTAGTGAGTTAAAATATAACTAATAGTGCAGAAGGAAACATTAACCTTTACAGTTTTCTAATAAATTAACTTCCCCGCTATGAAATCAAAAATAGCATTGTCAAAAATATTACATCTAATTTTTAAGTGGTGCCACCACTGACTTAGAAGTATTATATCTATATCTCCATGGGTGCCGCCCTGACGACAGAAAAAGTCGTGAATATCCTCATTAGAGCCTGTCCTTTTTTTCTGTTTTTATTTATTATAAGCAAGTGCTTGACCGCTGTCCTTCTCGTAAAAAATATGGAATTGCCGCAATCGCCAAGCATAGCGATCGTGATCAGGGATTTAGGGACCTTCAAGAAACGAACTTACACCTTTTTAAAAGGCCGCCAACGGCCGGATGGCGGTCGACGCTTTACCACCAGATGAGCCGCATGCTCGTTTGCTTGTTTCTATAAAAAAAGATATTTCTTTTTTTCAATCAAACCGGATCGATGTCAAAGGTGCAAAATCAGACCGGATCAATGTCAAAGGTGCGTTATTACGCACCTTTGACATTGATCCGGTCTCAATAGGTATTTGAATTTGCGTTAAGGTCAAATAAAATATGCAAATGTTAAATATTTAACATAATTTTAATTTTATACAAATTTAATACAATATTATATTCACGTTATATTTCATTTGATTCTTTTTGTTTTTATTTTAATTTCTAAATTAATTTTATCATATTTTAGAAGAATAATTGAGAATAATATTTTCTAGGCAACCTCAGATGAAGTGAAGCCAAAAAACTCCGCTCCTTTAAGTAAGCAGACGCGTTCACGCACACATGCATCAAACTACGCTCATTTTCGCTCAGTACTTCCCGGAGCGCCGTGCAGTAAATTTGCCTACAAAATGCCGTCCTGTGTAGTTAAATGATGCAAAAACAATACTAAAATAAAAATAAAAGTCTGAAGCAATATCGTTTAACTATTAAACACTCATTAATTCATCTGAGTAGGCAACTAACAAAAGAATGAAAGTTCTTATTTTTGAATGTATGTTACGAGAGATCTTCGTCTATTTGAGCCAAATTAAATACTTCTTTTTTTACTAAATAGGTTCAGGGATAATCCCATATGGATTTGAACACAATGTTCCACCCCTAAAGGTTAGAAAAATGGATCACCCATTTTAAGAAGTTGCTTGCCAGGCAGACGTTGCTCTGCCCTTTTCGACGGCCCTTGGTCATATCTTGTTGAAAAAATCCTTAAATTCGCAAATAAATGTGGGTCACTCATGGACAAAAAAACTATCCTATCTCTCAAGTTGGAACAAACTGCACACGGTGTGAAAATTATATTAAAATCGGTTAAGTAGTTTAGGAGTCCATCGCGGACAAACAATGCGAGACGTAATTTATACATATTAAGATGTTAGAAAAGCTTCCTTTGTCTGCTTTTCTCGTCATTCATCTGGCTGGTTAATTCCTCGGGATAAACTAATTCATAAACTACTGGAAGAAAATCAGTGCGTTCAATATATAATTATGACATTCTAAGACCAGGAGAAACTAATATTATAATTTCTATTAAATAACAAAAAAAAATTGACGTAAGACGAATTAGTCGAAAACCCTCGTTTTCAATGAATCACCCTCTAGTTTTTTGAACACCGTTT
The DNA here is from genome assembly GCA_036936625.1 of Parnassius smintheus behrii. Lineage (NCBI taxonomy): Eukaryota > Metazoa > Arthropoda > Insecta > Lepidoptera > Papilionidae > Parnassius > Parnassius smintheus. Next base: position 13,577,084 of record JAUPFT010000027.1, on the reverse strand, counting down.
CAATTATCCGGAGTCTTTTTATATATAACTAGCGATCTACCCCGGCTTTGCAAGGGTGATATCTGGATTCTTCGACAGAGCCACCTACTAGGGCCAACTATGCCTATAACCCTCGCGAATGTGAAAAGCGAAATCACGATGTGCTGTTCACCCAACGCTCGGTGCGCCGAGCACTCCTCTCCCTGGACGTCAACAAGTCTAGTGGGCCTGAGTGCTTCCCTCCTATTGTGCTGAAGACATGTGCTCCGGAGTTAGCATCGGTTTTAACGCATCTTTTCCAGTACTCCTACTCCTTAGGCGTAGGACGTTTCAAATTGGCCTAATCCTTGCCTGATGGACGGAAATAGTGCACTGCGCATTAGATATGGATACATACCTGAGAGTTGAGAACAGTATATTACATATTGAGTTAGTTCTTGCCTATGCTTGGGTACTGTAAAATCTTAAGGCTTGTAATACAAGACGGTAAAACATGCTGAAAACCAGGCTGCAGTTCTAATGTTATGGTTGCAATACAAATGAGTCAACTCTACCAGGGAAAGATCAAGCTCTCACCGAATACTAGCGTAAAATAACAACTTAATGCTGCTTTGTTTTGAATGGTGAGTCGAGATCGAGACCCTTTTTACTGGTAACGAACTATAAGTGCAAGCAATATGTTGATAAAGTTTTACTGCAATCTTTTGACCGGTATGTCAGCGCATGAAATACGAACAAAAAACATTAATTTTTATATATTAGATAAAGGTGACAAACTAGCACACAGTCCGCCTGATGGTAAGTGGATGCTGTAGTAATCTGTAGTAATATAGCTGCAGCGTGGTTACACCACTGTTATTAGTTAAGATTCACCTAATACTTGCTTGGGGATCCTCACTCATGAAGGGCGTAACAGGAGGATTTCAAGTTATTACGTTTTATCACGGTATTTCGTTAAATAATTAACCACGCTTGGGTTAGCTGGAAAAATTTATTTGAAAATTCGAAAATATTACTACACGTGAAATAGTCGTTTATACCTTCATTAATAATACCGTACTTGTTTTCGTTTATTTGCTGTTTAAGGTACGTGAGGGTAATATGGTTTTACCTTAAGCTTTACCGCCCTATAAAACCAAAACTAGGATGAAGCGGAGACAAAAACAAAAGTCGTATAAGACTATAAATAATATATTGATAAAAAAGCAAGCTTTGGCAATATTAGGGACACTTTGAAAAATTAACTTAAAAAAACTAACTACACTACATACACCATACCTACTAAATCGACTAAAATATTTACTATAATGTAAACTGTCAAAATGGCGTCGATAAAGCGGCGCCCTTTTGACCCTTTATTATTTGATTGACCGATAAAGAGCTATCATATCACAGATCCATCTATGCAAACAAGGCAAATTTTTGAGTTATGAGAAAGTGACCATATTAACCGGATGACCATTGACCATATTACCCTCACGGCGCCTCTACACGTTGGCCAACACAGTGGCGAATGTAGTGGCCAATAGCATTGGCCAACGTGTAGACGGCGTGTTTGGGCTTCATTGGTATGTATTGGAACGATGGCCCGCAAGTTGGCGCGAGATCCGTGTGGTGTCGGTTTTTTACAAAAGATAAAAGGATTGTTGGCAGAGTTTGGTTGCCGCGTCCACACGTTGGCCGCCCGTTTAGTCTGCTACAAGCTTCCAGAGTGATTACACGCATCTGATTTAAATTTTATATTCAAGCTTTGTTGGGTGGATGCCCCAATTACAAGCCTTTTAGTGCCAATTTCAACTTTAAACATTCCTACTACTTTAATTAGCGCGATTTAATTATTTTTAAACATTTGTTTTAATCGATAAGCTATTTATCAAAAAAATAACGAACATTTATTTACAATCAGATTATTACGAGAACAATTTTAAAATGAAAGAAAAGAAAAGAAGGTAGAACCATGCAGTTATATTAGAAGTATAGTTGTAGCACGAATGGGTCGGCTCAACCGGGGAAGGACCACGCTCTCACAGAATATCGGCGTAAAATAGTAGCTTAATGATGCTGTGTTTCGTATAGTGAGTGTAGAGAACCAGAGACCCTTTTTAAAAGAAACGAGGCATTTCTTCCTAGTCCTCACGGGTGACAACGCATCTGCATTTTGTTTCGTAATCGAGGATAGATGTAGATGTCTATGGGCCGCAGTAACCACTTACCATCAGGTGGACTGTGTGCTGGTTTGTCACCCATATCCTATAAAAAACGTCGATTACTTATAATTTAATCGTGCAAGTTTTCGAATCATCATTATCATTACATCTCTTCACAAGTCCACTACTGAACATCCTCCTCCACAGACTGCCGCAAAGCATGTCCTGAGCCACTTTCCTTGTCATGAGTTTTTCATTTACGTTCTAAGTTATAATTAGTACCTATTATTAAGTCAGTGTTAATTATATTTATTCCTATTGTTTTTGTCTTTCTCAAAAATAATTAAATTACCAAATAAATTATAAGGTATTTTTTATATACATCAAATGTCTGATAGAAAAGCAAGTACATGTTTTGCTAAACTTTAAAATCAAAACCCAATTTTAAAACATAGACTAATCGATTATAACTCCGTTAACTTTAAAATAAGTAAAGTTCTTATTAATGGTATTTACTCCAGTTTATGATGCATGTAAAGAATAAATAAAGCTAATCGTATATCGTATATCTATTTACAGCCCCATTAATATCCACTATTCTTTTATAATTAATTTATAAAAACGTTACACATGGATTTTCTCCTGTATCGCGGAGGCAGCTTACAAACATAAATTGCACAACAACACACATCCAGACCCGAAACAATTATTTGCAGGATATACAAATACTTGTTCCGTGCGGGATTCAAACCCGCGGCCCCCGGCACAGCCAATCATTGCTAAGCCACTGCGCCACGGAGCCGTCGTCTAAAATTAAATAAATTCGTCCGCACATTGGCCCGAACCGAAGTAAACTGAACGACCTTCCAACGTGTGGACCCCATCACCAACTCTCGGCCTATATATTCGCCACTACGTTCGCCACTGTGTTGGCCAACGTATAGAGCCGACATCATGTAAGCTACAGTAAATGTTTTAAAAATATTCGACGACTAAGTCCTTATCAAGTAATAGGAATTATTTTCGCCTAGGAATCTGGGCCTTGTCTGGGTAGTTAGGACTTTGTCTCTTATCTGTATCTAAGCAGTATATAAAATATTGTGCGGCTAATAGAGTAAAGAGAGTAAGTATATAAAATTATATACTTACATCCTCTCACCTTATTAACACTATAGGATTAATATTATTACTATATTTCAAATTGAAAGATAGTGTTCTAGACTTTCAACCACCGTTTTAACTATCCTACTGAACCAACTCTTCACTGCTACAAAACCGACTGTTGCTGTTCGCAGTTCCCCCACCAACCAGCCGCTGAACATGGCGTCGCTACTGGTGTTTTCGCGGTGCAGCGAGGAGTCGGCGTGCGGCGGCGCGGGCGCGGGCTCGCCGCGGGACCTGCGCGTGCACTTCCTCGTGGTGTACGCGGTCGCCCGCCACGAGCCCTACTCCATACTGAAGGTCACGCAGGACACCACAGCGAACGAGGTAATACAAACAGAAACTTTTTATTCAATATAGATTATAAATAAAACTTAAATTGCATTGTGCATTTACCACTGGTTCGGAAAAAACTTCTGTCCTGGGAAGAACTAGCAAAAAACCCGGTGGGACAGTTTTAAAAAAAATCATGTACGTTACATAGTTAACTTTATATAACGTTAATAATTACGTTCCACTGATTTTTGGTTAGCCTCGACAGACAAACAGATAGACAAAAATTTTAAAAATAGCTCTTAATGTCATGCAAATAATTTCCTCAACCCAATAAAAGGCAATTATTTCGATATTATAGACATACACTTCAATTTTATTTGTCTGTATATTTTTATAATAATACCCTCCTCCAGAACGAACTTCGGCCACAGCGGCTAGACTCAACGTACACTAACCAGACTTTTAAACATTAGTAGAGCCACGCGGCAGCCATGGCTGTTGCACGTATGGGACGGCTCGAACCAGGGTCGTACCACGACCTCACAGAAAACCAGCGTGAAATAGAAGCTCTGCTTCCGCATTTCGTCCGATGAGTGCAGGTGGTCTGAGGCCTAATTGCTGCCCCCCCCCCCTTAACATGGTAGTGGATATATAGGTCAAACAAAAAGATCCATAAAAACCCGCGTGAAAGAACATATAGCTGACGTGAAGCACCGACGCTCCGGGAAGTCTGCAGTCTGTGAACATGTTCAAGATCGTCCCCACCATTACATCAGATTTGATAAACCACAAATCCTCGCAAAAGAACACCGATTCCTACCAAGGATGATACGCGAGGCTATTGAAATTAAAAAACATCCAAATTTCAATAGAGAAGATGATTGGGTGCTGCCATCTGCTTGGGATCCTATAATTAACAAAATTAAACCCAAACCCAAGCATACCACTGCAAGACTTCAAGATACTGTAAGTTCGTTTTGCGTAAATCGGACCAAAAACAGATATTCAAAAACTGAAGGTAGCCGGGCTAACAATGACATTGGGACATTAAACATCTCAGTCTCCCCCGTCACCATGGTGCTGTAAAGCACCCGACACGTCGGGAATTAAAAATAAGTAAAATCAGTTAAATAAACGCGATAGAATCCGTAAATTTAGTTTTATTCAATGTGTAGTGTTCGCGTAAATTTAAGAAATCATTATGGTAGTGGAGTTAAATAAAACACTACTCCAGGAGGGCACCAGCACCCCCGGTGACGGAGAATCTCTCGCTGAGCATCCACGCCCATGCTACCCTACTCTTCCTGAGCGTGGGTGCTCAGGCTGCCTCGCGGTACAAATTAGAAAACTCCTTTGTGCCCCGGGCTGGAGTTTGCGTGTACGTCGGAGATGACATCTGTTTTCGACGCCTCGGCGGCCTTGAAGGTCCATCCCCGCGTCTACGGGTGCCTCTATAAATCCCATAGCAGTAATGCCGACACAGACCGACTTATCGACAACGTCCAAATGGCTGCAGACTCTATGCTACAACAGGTCCCATCCGCAGAGATCGTGATACTTGGTGATTTTAACGCCCACCACGCTGAATGGCTTGGTTCTCGTTTAAAAGATCATGCAACTGTTTATGACATTGCTTTGGCATATGGTCTGACACAATGTTTACCTCGCCTACGCATATCTCAGACGTGGAAGATCACGTATCTTCCCTGTTGGATCTTCTGCTGACCTTTCATCCGGACGGATATCAGGTCTCCGTCGATGCCCCTCTTGGCTTCTGGGACCACTGTCTGATCCCGAGTACGGTGCCACTCACGCTCCCATCGCGGTTGAGTTCTGATTGTTGCCGTCGTGTTTGGTACTATAGGTCAGCCGATTGGGATGCGATGCGATCTTTTTTTGCACCCTGCCCTTGGAGGCCCTTGGAGGAGATCGAGACCCTTTTTACTGGTAACGAACTATTTTAGTCTACGTGGGTGACAACGAATTGCTGCTTGGTGCTGGGGCCACTACTGTGGAACCTCGCCTATGATACGGTTCTGCGAGTTGAATTTCCCAGTGGCGTAGACATCGTTTGCTATGCTGAGGACACTTTGGTGGTTGCTAGCGGGATCACCCTCGATAAGGCCAAGAAACTTGCCGAGTTTGGAGCAGAAGTCGTCGTCGCCAAAATTCACGAGTTGGGATTAGAAATAGCGCCTCACAAGACCGAGACCCTATGGTTCCATAAATTACGACGCGATAGGGAGCCACCCTACTTGTGCATACGCGTGGGTGGGTCTTAGGTCAGAGTGGGGTGGTATAGGAAGTACCTAAGCCTCCGCCTGGACAGTCGATGGGGCTTAGAAGAACACTTCGAGCGCCTAGTTCCCCGGATTGAAAGGGTAGCGGGTGCTATGCATAGATTGTTGCTCAATCTCGGACGACCAAGGGAAGAAGTGCGTCGCCTCTATGCAGGAGTGATACGGTCCGTAGCCTTGTACGGGGTGCTTGTTTAGGCGAAAAGGCTGGCCATCCGGCTCTGTAGAGCTAAAACAGTGTGCAATGGGGGATGGTCATACGGATCGTGCGAGGATACCTCACGATATCCTTTGAGGCGACGACAGTCTTGGCTCGCTTTCCACCTCTTGACATACTGGCGGACATGAATGTGAGGCTGTACGACCGGACACGTATTCTCAGCCAGAGCGGTGAGAGAGAGTCAGATGAGGTGTTCAAAAGAGTTAAGTGGCAGGAACGGCTTAATGCATTTGCAACGTGGTGCGCTCATCTCTGTTAAAAGCGTTATGCAATCCAACGCGTTGTTGAAGCAATTCCTATAGACTTACATAGATAATAACCGGGCATAATAACGGGTGCTTCGGTGATTATTTGTGTAAGATCGGACGCGAAGCGACGGCGAACTGTTTCCACTGCGGTGGGCAGGACGAGGACTCCGCATCCCATATACTGGCAACGTCTAGCGCGGGAGCCGGAGCGAACAGTCCTGGTAAGCTGGATCGGTCAGAGTCTCTCCCTGTTAGCAGTCGTGTTGGCGATGCTGAGCAGGGATTCGACGTGGAGGGCCGTAGCCACCTTCTGTAAGTCCGTTATTCTAGTCTTCATTCAGAAGAAGGCTGCTGAGCAGGATCGGAATAGGGTCCTGCCCGAAGAGGGCGTCGTCAAGTTGTTCGTCACGGCCCTCCTCCTATGAACGGTGTCCCCTACCAGAAACGGGGCCTCTGGTGTTGCAGACGTTCCGGGCGGGGGCGTCGAATACCTAGAGATGTAACCCCCGAGAAAGACCATGTCTCGGAAGTGGTCACGAGACACCTTGATAACACTGCGAGGGTGCTGCGGGCAGAAAGAACTGCCATCGGGACGTGCTTCCAATATAGCAAAGCGAGAGAGGGTTGCGTTCCGAACGGAGATCCCGGGACCCCTCATATACACCGTGGGGTTTTGGCCGGTAAGAGTTCGGCATAACCTTTCTGCTCCCGCAACAGAAGATTTCCCCACGATAAAAAAAGATGGCTATGAGGGTAGATTTCTATGGGTTACTGCATACACTTATTATCTGATGGACTGTGGTCTCGTTTGTCACCCTTATTCTGTAAAAACAATTCATCTCTTTTACTCAAAATATCACGAAGATGTGTGAGTTGGTTCACTTCGAAACAGTGTCGGTTCTTCTGCACAAATCAAAGGCGCTTGCCTGCTCTCGGCGAGTTCACTCTTTCAAGCCGGCAATACATGTCGGCCATACCTATGCCAACGCGATTGTAGGAAAATTGATACAAGGCGAGTGCTACGCTCTACAAGTTGGTGAAGTTTGAGAGAGTGAACATAGTGAGATCGACGACTAACAATGTGGACACGACTTGCCGAGTGCAGGCGAGCGCCTCTGATTTGTGCAGAAAAACCGACACTGTTCCTAAATGAGATGAGTCGTGACGAACGATCCCGAATGGTGGCAAGCCACGCCAAATGAACCGTATACAGTTTGGCGCTCGCCAGCTAGGCGAGAGACGACGAGCAATGGTGAGGCTAGACAAATGTTCTGTTATGTTGGTACTCGCCTTCACTCGGTGAGCTATGGCCAACATGTATAGCCGGCATAAACTGTAGCGTATCAATTTGCTCGCAAATTACACTCGCATTAGCTGAAGTTTGGCCAACACGTAGACTTGAAATAAAACTAATTTAACGGATTCTTCACAGTCACCCCCCCCCCCCTCCTCCGTAATAATGTGTACTGTAAAGTGCTCAAAACGTAGGAAATTCAAAAAAGTGAAAATAGAAATATTCTCGTAAATATAAGAAATCACAACATGTGGACTGTAACACTCACTTTGTATCAAATTGATTACACTTTGCGCAGCTAAGGCGTGGCCTACGTGTATTAACGGATTAGGTTAGTGCTTGATTTTGTTCGGCGAGCTATGGCCAACATGTACAGCTGACATAACTGATTACAGCCAATTTTTGCCAGCTAGGAACATAGTTCCACAAAAACCAGTGAACATTGACGGTTAGCGTTGGTCTCTTTTAAACTTAACCAACATATAGAGTGAAGAGGCTTGATTGACATGTATTGCGGACTTTTCAAATTTGACCAACATGTAGACTGAAGAGGTTTGACCAACATGTATTGTAGACTGAAGATGTTTGACCAACATGTATTGTAGACTGAAGATGTTTGACCAACATGTATTGTAAACTTTTCACACTTGACCAACATGTAGACTGTAGAGGCTCGGCCAACATGTATTGCGGACTTTTCAAACTTGATCAACATGTACACTGTAGAGACTTAATCAATATGTGGCTTACGGAAGTGTTCGTTGTGGTCAGGCGATAGCGCAGTGCCTGAGCAAGGCGGGCGTGTGCCGGGCGGCCCGCGGCGGCTACGTGCTGGTGGAGGAGGTGGCGGCGCGCGCGCCCACGCAGCGCGTGCTGGCACCACACGAGCGTGTGCTGCGTGCCGCCGCGCGCCCCGCCGCACGCCTGCTGCTCAAGCGCGTGGGGGACGACCCCAGCAGCCGCGCGTGGCTCACAAGCATACGGTGAGGGTTGATACCTACTAGCTTATCTGCTACAGCGCGTATGCAGCTATAGCAGATAAGCTAGTAGGATAAGCTAGTGTAGTATCAAGGGAGGTGTTAGTGCCCACTAATTTAGGGTGGCGATGACTCCAAAACCACGCGTGGCTTACCACCATGTGGTAACCAATGTGTATTGTCAGAAATTTTACTCAAAATTACCGTTACAGCCTCTTAAAACTCCACTGCTGAACATGGACCCCATAGATTGCCTCGTAGGGGGAATATTAGCCATAGTTGCCTCGCGAGTTGGCAAACGCAGTTTTTTGTAATTTTTTAGTCGTTATTAGGAAGACGCTGCTGCCCATCTCCTGCTTTGATTCCCGCTATCGCCTCTTAAGACATCCACGGGATGATATGGGGCAGTGGATATCTTTACATCGCTAAAAACACAAAAATTTTGAAATAAAATTTTAAAAAAAATAGTGTGCTTATGACCACACGACTGAAGTAAAAATACATATACATGTTACAACAAATATTTAAATTTAATATCGGCTTCCTTCCATAATTTGTTATTATTCACCCGAAACTTCAGAAAACGTGAACTTTAAAGCGAATTTACAATTTTATTCACTTTAAACGTAGAATATTTAATGTATTGAACGAAATATTAATTCATAAAATTGTTCAAAAGAAAACCAAATTACGAAAAATAACTGGCTATGAGGGAAAGAGAGAAAGAAAATGTGCGCGCGCGTTGCTCTCTCTTGCTTATACCCTCCACTCAACTCCCGTTCGCCTCACCCGATCACACTTTTCGTAACGCTTTCGCCACGCGTTCACCAGCTTACTCCCCAAGTCAAACGTGCGTAAAGAAGTTTTACTACAATAAATGTCCTAGTAAAGACTAATTTAAAATTATTGGAGTGACAAGCAAACTAAAAAGTCCAGCTGATGGTAAGTGGATGTTGTGGCCCATAGATATTGATATTTATCTTCGATTAAGAATCAAAACGCAGATGCGTTGTCACCCCTGACGACTAAGATTAAATGTTTCGTTTCCAGTAAAAAAGGGTCTCCGGATCTCTACACTCACCATACGAACACAGCAGTATTAAGCTGCTATTTTACGCTGGTATTCTGTGAGAGCGTGGTCTTTCCCCGGTCGAGCCGACCTATTCGTGCTACAAACATAATACAGTTGCAGCGTGGCTCTACTACGTATAAAAATCCTCTACATTCACCATACAAAACAAAGCACAGTTCTGAGCCACCTGCATCAGTCGACTTCCTGCATCTCTCACCAGTTCACTCCATCTAATGTCAGTACACCTTAAACTTTACTCACCGTTACGAAGCTGCCACTCGAAAACCTTTCTTCCCCATCGGTTGTCCGTTCTTCGAGTTACATGGCCGGCCCATTGCCACTTCAACATACTGATCCGTTGGGATATGTCGATTATTCTGATACTAATGCGGATATACTTATTACGTAGACTTAAAACCATGTCAATTTACTTTTAACTGAAGGTTACCTTTGTCTACTAGATCAACGTCGTCGGACAGGTCCCGGGAGCGATCGGTCCCATCGGACGAGGACTGCAGCGGTCACGAGGAAGAGCCCCGGCGTCCGCCTGATAGTTTCCTGGTCTGCGTTCACAATGTCTCGCACGAAATCCCATACGCCATACTCAAGGTCAGTAAAAGAAAGCAAATAATAAAGAAAATAAATAGTAACACATTCTTTTCTACTTAGTTTGAGCACGACATTTTATGCATTCCATTCTTCAATCAATAAAGACGTTTCCCCTAGCGAACGACCTTGAGCGTTCGGTCCTATACAATCCACGCGCTCTCGCTACAATATATCGCGTAAAAATACACCCGAATATTTGGAATTATTTCAATTAAAAAAGATAAGCTAACTTAAGAAATAAAATAAGACGTGTAGAATATAGATTTTTAAATTATCTATCCATTAGTGTAATCCTCAAATGATTAGAGCGTTTTCTTTAGCAACAGATGCATGTAATCAATAATTTTAGTCATTTTTTAAAAGTGGATTTTAAATATATTTATAACACATAAAAACAAATTAGAACGTGGAATGTGATGATAAGATATCGAACATTAATAATGTGCTTTTAGATGTTGCTTATTTCTCATAAGCTCATAACTAATGAGATAATAGGCTCTGAAAAACGCACTTTTGCAAGGTTTTGGTCAGGTCAGGTCGCTCAAATGGCCACGTTTGCACACACGTACCTAAACATCTATAATTCTTACTATGAAATATAGAAAAGGATGAATAATATTAACAACTTCAGTTTATTATTAACCCTATCACTCAAAAATAAAGTTAAAATACCATTGCAAAATATGTTTATTTAAATCCCGTCATTGAAGAAAGATGTCGCTTGAAAATAAAAAGTCATAAGTACATTAATATTTGTTCTAAAATGAAACTGAAAGTCTAAGTAATAGGGTTAAAAATATTATGTTAACAATTTCGTGGTTACTCCATTTTATTCTTGGTATTACAATAGTTGGTGCGTTGTAGCAAACAGGTCAAACAATCATAATATTAGCTAATTGAATTATATTTACTATTTAATTATGTTTTATTTACACTTAATGATAAAAACTTACTGTAAAAAATTAATTCTTTCCAATATCTTGGTGCTATGGTGATTATTTACGTAGGCGGTCCCATAATGAATTGGCCTAACTATGAACCAATGAAGGAAATGAAACGAAACCAATTTTATTTTTCAATATAATCACCATGAATACTAACACACTTCTGACATCTGTGAATCAACATATCTAAACCTTTATAAAAATAATCACATTTTTTATCCTCAAAATGACTGAAGACGGCCGCCTGCAACTCTTCATCGCTTGAAAATTTTCTTCCTCTTAAGTCCCGCTTTAAATTTGGAAATAAATAATAGTCGGACGGGGCCATGTCTGGACTGTAAGGTGGATGTTGAACTTCTGTGAACCCGCATTGACGAACTGCATCCTTCGAAACACCAGCGGTATGAACAGGGGCGTTGTCATGGAGCAACAGGACACCTTTAGACAGCTTGCCTCTTCGTTTTTCCTTTATCTTGTCTCGTAATTTATATATTAAAGAAGCATAATATTCGCCGTTCACGACTATATTACGTTCTTTAAAATCCACCATCAAAATGCCTTGAAAATCCCAAAATATTGTGCACATCAGTTTTTTAGTCGATTGTTGCACCTTTGCCTTTCTAGGGGGCTTTTCACCCTTATAACGCCATTCCATTGACTCGCGCTTGCTTTGTGGATCATAATACAAGATCATAGTTTCATCACCAGTCACTAGCCGCTCGATCACAGTCTTTGGATTTTCGCCACAAAGATCCAAAAACTCCGAAGCGCAGCGCACTCTTTCCTGTCTCTGTACCGCTGAAAGAAGTTTCGGTACCCATCTTGCACTCACTTTTTTCATGTGAAGATGTTCATGGATCGCGCGATGAACGGTACTCTTAGAGAGCCCAAGCCTTGCTGCAATTTCTCTAATCTTCAAACGGCGGTCACTCAGAACCTCCTCTTCGATAAGAGCAGTCGTTTCGGGAGTGAGCACTTCCACAGGTCGACCGTCGTGGCCAAAGTCTTCGACGGTTTCTCTCCCGAGGCGAAACTCTTTCACCCAATTTTTCACTGTGCTATAGGAGGGGGCAGACTTCTTATACACGCCATCCAATCGTTCTTTTATTTGGGCACGGGATAAACCTTTTTTAAACAGAAACTTTATGACACTTCGATACTCAGTTTTCGACATTTTGAAAAAATACGCGACTCTCGTTATTCAAATGCCTGTTAAACTAAGACTAAGCATTTCATGTCGATGCATGTTTCTTATATTAAGTGCACGATAAACGTGTTATTTAATGCAACATAACATGTAGCGACATGTCGCGTTGAACTATATCAGGCCAGTTCATTAAGGGACCGCCTGGTATATAGTTTTTAAAAGCGCACTGCGGTATTTTGACGTCTTAACATTGACTATGATTGGACTATACTAATTTGAAATAAGATCACAAAAGCATTTGTGGTCTTATTTTTCGGGCTGTTTTTGAAGCGCTTATCGGGAATCTAGTATATTATTGATTGAAAATAGTACCTAATAACAACATTTAGGTATACGTCGCGTCGGCATCATCGAATGACACCAGGGCGGGTGAAAAATGGGTGAAAAATTTGACATATCTCATAGTGAGAAAGTTCAATTGTTAGGTAATTAGTTTTTGGTTAGGTTAATGTATTTTCTGAAATATTTAGATTAAAATGGATAATCAAAACTACGAATATTAAAAGTAAAAGAAATGAAAAAGAATCGAAGCATTGCTTTGTGTACATAAGCAATGTACACAATACACTAAAACCGAAAAACTTTTATTTGAAACGAAATTTTCACTTAAAGGAACACTGTGTATCAAATAATTACAGCTCAATCACCATAAGCGAAAACTGGTGAGCGGAAAATTATTAGCCCTAGTTAACTGAACTTTGTCGTAAAATATAGTAATAGAATTAAAATCTTTAGATCTGGTAGGAGGCAGCTTGAATCAAATCGGCCATATGTTTGACATGACTTCCTTTTTTTAAATAGATAAAATACTACGGACTTCCATTTGGCAAGATCCTGACACAACTCTCTCGCCTCCCTAACATCCATATACATATCTACGCATAAATACTCGTTGGTTAAGGGTACTCTTAATCTGGCTCACCTTCAATATATTTGGACGATAAACTTTCATCTAGACTCTAGAGCTTTCCTTTCCGACTATTCCGTTTACTCTTGCAACATAAATTTGCTTTGTCACTCTTTCCTCGCCCATTATTTCTACATGACCAAACCACCGAAGCATTCCTTTCTTAATCCTGGTCACAATATCATCTTGCAAATTACACTTTTCTCTTATCACACAATTTCTCACCCTGTCATTTAGATTCAGCCCTAACATACACATGACTGCATTTCTACAGCATTTATTCTACTCTCATGCTTTTTTTGCCACACCCAACATTCACTACCAACATTAGCGTAGGGACTGCCACAATATTGTAAATTCCTTTTTTCTCTTTTTTTCTTTACACGAGGAAGTGTCTACGCATACCCGCCTTTTGGGTACAAGGACGGGTTATGTCGCAACTTCCGCTGCATATTGGCAGGACCGCGGAATACTGGACATGACTGCTCTAAGTCAACTTATTTTACTTCAGGTGCCTCTGACAGCCACGGCGTCCTACGTCGTGTACCAAGCTCTGACTAAAGCGAGATGCCAGGACGATCCGAAAAGGTAAGAGCAGGTCCCCCTTCTTATTCTTCAACGGCGCACAAATAGTCCAATGCTTAACATGAATCTATCCATAATGATGCTCAGTTTACACGCTTGCTAAGTCTTAGCAAGCTTCCATAAGTCCAACAATGACTCACAAATGCTAGGCTCGCATTAGAGAGTCATTTACATGCTTATAAATGTGTCAGTGTGCTCTGAACAAACAAACATGGCGGACGCAGAATTAGTTTTTTTTTTATATATAGGAAAGGAGGCAAACGAGCATACGGTTCACCCGATGTTAAGTGACTACCGCAGTCCATGAACAACCGCAACACTAGGAGAATTGCGGGTGCGTTGCCGATCTTTTAGAAAGGAGTAAGCTCTTTTCTTGAAGGTCCCCAGGTCGTATCGGTTCGAAAAAATCGCCGGTTTAGTTTCGGCTATTGCGTTTCATCAGCATCGTTATCATCATTACCTTCACAAGTCAACTGCTGAACATAGGCCTCCCCCAAGTAATGCCACAAATCACGATCTTGAGCCACCTGCATCCATCGACTTAGCAGTCTCGTCCGGACCGCGCCAACGAGCGGTCACGTCCGCCGGTCGTCAACTCCCGCCCGGGTGGGAGAAGTACAGTGCGTCGCTTCGCAGTGGGTGCGCGCGCTGTGGGGCCAACTCGGCTTGCGTCGAGCCTTGAGGACGCCCCTGACCCCACCCGGGATGAAGATCACCCAACACTGCGCTTAACCTACACGCTGGGAAGCGAACTCCGAAGGCCCGGCGCACCCAAGTGCGCGCGCCTGTTGGTTACTTCGGCTCCGCGTCGAGATGCTTCTCCGCGGAACCTTGAGGTTGCTGACCCTTCGGCAGATTCCCTTCCCAGAGGCGCGAGACACGCCAACCTTTTGCCTAGGAATGCCATGCCTTCAACTAGAGCCAGGAAGGAGCACTGGAGGCCCGGAGCAGCTGCTGTTGGAGCGCCCTCCTGTCGGCAAGATTGGCCCTGCGTCGACTCCCATCCTCAGGACTCCGCGGGGCCTCGAGACGGCCGACCCTCCGGTAGCACCGACCTGGTGCCAACGCCAACCAAGATAGCCAACAATGCCGTACTGGTACGGCTCCCAAGACCGGCTCATTGTCATGAGCCGTGAGGATCACCCGGGTAATGGGGGACTCCCCGAGGCCCGAAACCTGCATGGGATGAATAAAAGTAGTCCCATAGCAGACGACAATCAACAACCATCAACTTCCAGCATGCCTTATCAGGTCGTCACTCCATCTAGTGTCATCATTATTATTTCTTTTTAGCTTTAATTCTCTTACTGACGTTTGAATTAATTCGGCAAAACGGCTCTAGACATCTGCTACTTCCTTTTTATCTTTATTATTGAAAAAAAATATTGGAATCCAGATGCATGGTTCCACTCATTCATTACGCTCTGTAAATCCACTGTGGACATAGGTCTCCCCATTTTTTATTTTTTAGGTACTACCGGAAGGATGCAGCTGCCCATCCCCTGTTTTAATTCCCGTGCACTCATGGTTCACCGTGGTAATATTCCAGAAAGGATACAGTTTCTTCGTTTGACCAGCTACTCATTTTGCGATCGAGGATACGCAATAGGGCGAAACATGGGTCGCGAGATCACAAGCGCATTTAGTAAGGATCAAACTTGCAAAAGTTACAACAATTTTTAACTTCAATCCGTATCCAGTCGCAGGATTAAACTTAAAACAAATTACTAAATTTGCAGCAACAGTAGCCTAATGGCAGGGTGCGGACTTCGAACTCAAAAGGTCGTGGATTCGATTCCGCCATTCAGCTGCTGTCGTGAATCACTTCTAACACAAGCATTTTAAGCTTACCGGGAGTGGTTAAAGAGAATATTGGTAATGTTGATTGCATTGCCAGTATTTAAAAAAAACTGTCGTTCCAATAAGTTCTATCAATTCCGCAGGTTCGTTCTGGTTGAGGAGCTGGAGTGGGGCGGCAGAGCCGGCGCCGGGCCCCAGCAGCGCGCGCTCGCTGATGATGAAGTAGTCTACGCGACGCAGGTGAGGAAACATACAGCTTTATTTATTTTACTTGATACATAAAGCATACAGTCGAAACATGATAAAAAAACCTTTGGTAAATCCAAATGTGCATGCCTTAAGCGTTCATGTTATACGTAAATTTTTTAAAGTATTTTAAATACACACAAGTTTTCACAAATAACTTTATTACTATTACCACACCCTTTTGCCTTTTTTATGTTAATCGTCAACAAAAAAAGTTTGGAAAATCCAAAAGTGCACAACTCATAATGCTCATATGATCGTGAAAAAATATAGAAAATATTTTTTTTAATTTTACTATGTTATTATTATTGAGATTCATAAAAAAATCTTATTGTTGCTGATTGAAAAACTTGTAACAGAATTCTCTTAAAACGATCAGAAATCAACTTTAATATTACTTTAATTTTTAGGTATTTGTACTCAGAGATTATCGTAAAAACGAGTCTTATTTTAGCCGACTCGTAATTTTTTTTCTCATCAACATTACTTCGTTTTCAAAAAGTTTTTATCCAGACATAACCTAAGACTAAGCTAAGCTAAGACTTAGCTAAGACTTAGCGGTCAGTCGCCGTAGAGTCTACATTACCTGAGGATGCCTCGTGTAGAGGCGAAACACGTGTCATATTGTCGTCGATGGCGTGTCTTACCTGGAATAGTGGTGTTGGAAGTAGTGGTGCCGGGAGTAGTGGTGTTGGGAGTAGCGGTGTTGGGAGTAGTGGTGTTGGGAGTGGTGGTGCTGGGACTAGTGGTGACGGAGTTAGTGCATGCAATTGAGGGAGGGCGGGAGATGCTCTTCAATCCAGGTAAGACACATCATTGTAATTAGATTAGAAGGGAACTTGAAAAAAAAAGGAAAAAAATCGGACCGTAGGCAGGACGCGAACCAAGGCATTACGATTTCGTGACCGCTCGATATCCACATGAGCTATTACAATTATGAACACAGTGTCGAAATTTACCTTCTTATGTTGTAGCAGTTTTTTCATTGCCTGAAAACACGGACAAAAAGACATTTTTTAAAATAAATCCTAGCTAGATCGATTTATCGTTGGAGCCGTTTCCGAGATTCCATATATATATATATGAATACTCGATTAAAGATATAGGATATAGGATATAAATATAATAAATCCTACGTACTTTTAAAGTAACAATATGTTGTAATGTAAATCTGTGATTATGTGACCGTAGTAGGAAAAGAGGAGATCTCCCGCTGGGCGAGGTGTTCTGCCCGGGGAGCGGCCTACACTCCGTGTGATAGTTCGGAGATGTTCTATATATACTGTTTATGATTCGGAATATTGATAGCGGGATTTAGGCTTCGGTGTGTTTCGCTTGCGGCGCTACGACAGCGCCGCCACATCATCCCCCTGCTCAGACCGGAGGGCGATAGTGCAGCCTCGTTGCCGACGAATATGCAAGTGCCAGGGTCTTGTAGTCTGCGGTGAGTCGAGAAGTAGGCAAGTAATCTGCGGTGAGTCGAGAAATAGGCAAGTAATCTGCGAGAGTTCCGTGAAGCAGAGGCGAGCAGTAAGGCTGAGAGCCGTGCCGAACACTGTAGCGCAGGGAGTAGCTTGAAGGAACAGGAAGCATTATTATTCCAGTGCTGCGATGAACCTTGTGAAGCTAGATGGCTTGCAGGATATGAAGACTGCAGACGATATCCGCTCGGGAGCGAATGGGTGGGGTATTCAATGACTATGATGAAGCTTGAAGTTTCCGAAGGTTGTTGGTTGCGTGTTCAGATCACGTCGGGTGATCACCACTGTGGCGGAAGTAGGAAAAGGGGAGATCTCCCGCCGGGCAAGGTGTTCTGCCCGGGGAGCGGCCAACACTCCGTGTGATAGTTCGGAGATGTTCTATATATACTGTTTATGATTCGGAATATTGATAGCGGGATTTAGGCTTCGGTGTGTTTCGCTTGCGGCGCTACGACAGCGCCGCCACATCATCCCCCTGCTCAGACCGGAGGGCGATAGTGCAGCCTCGTTGCCGACGAATATGCAAGTGCCAGGGTCTTGTAGTCTGCGGTGAGTCGAGAAGTAGGCAAGTAATCTGCGGTGAGTCGAGAAATAGGCAAGTAATCTGCGAGAGTTCCGTGAAGCAGAGGCGAGCAGTAAGGCTGAGAGCCGTGCCGAACACTGTAGCGCAGGGAGTAGCTTGAAGGAACAGGAAGCATTATTATTCCAGTGCTGCGATGAACCTTGTGAAGCTAGATGGCTTGCAGGATATGAAGACTGCAGACGATATCCGCTCGGGAGCGAATGGGTGGGGTATTCAATGACTATGATGAAGCTTGAAGTTTCCGAAGGTTGTTGGTTGCGTGTTCAGATCACGTCGGGTGATCACCACTGTGGCGGAAGTAGGAAAAGGGGAGATCTCCCGCCGGGCAAGGTGTTCTGCCCGGGGAGCGGCCAACACTCCGTGTGATAGTTCGGAGATGTTCTATATATACTGTTTATGATTCGGAATATTGATAGCGTGATTTAGGCTTCGGTGTGTTTCGCTTGCGGCGCGACGACAGCGCCGCCACAATTATAAAAATAAATCTTTCCTTGGTCAAGTATATATCAAATTTGGTTTTTGGAATATTTTGTATTTCTACAGCGATCGATATTTTTCATCACGAACCGCTGTAAACAAACGATGTAGTAACCCACGACTGAGGCCGAACCCGGAGTGAGTCAAAGAGTATCTGTATTTAGTAAAATACATTATTACGAGGCTGCTCAAACCGAACACAGAAAGTTTCGAAATTTCTCAGCCAAAAATACCTCACCGGCACGGAAACTTGGCCACTCGTGAATTTGCTGATTATTTGCACTGAAACGTTTTTTTAACAGTAAATTAAGGGTAGATGCATTCAATAAGTGTCTCTAATGGTTTTAGAACATAGAAATTTAATGTTTACTTCACCGAAATTTTTCTTTTCAAGATAACATGTTTTCACTAAAATTAACATCTTTCCATTGTCACTTTAAAAACACTACAAAGTTAAAAATTAAGTCTGTTTCTTTATTGTCTATCAGTTTTAATATCGGGTGTTTCCTCCTCTAGCCCTGATAACCGCTTGCATTCGATCTGGCATGCTTTGAATGATGTTTCTGACATCAACTTGCGGTATGCTGTCCCAAGCGGCCAGCGCTGCATTTCGGAGCTCATTTAGAGTTTGTGGCGGTTTGGAGCTGGACTTTATCTTTCTTTTGAGCATACCCCATACATGCTCAATTGGATTTAAGTCCGGGCTACGAGCTGGCCACTGTAATTTTTGTATTCCAACCTCTTCCAGATATTCCTCTACACAATGTGCGACGTGCGGGCGTGCATTATCGTGCATGAGGAGGAATTGGTCGTGTCCAATGAATCCCGAATAAGGCATTACGTGCTCCTGAAGAACTTCCTCGATGTATCGAGTAGCTGTAAGCCGATTATCGACGATGACCAACTCTGTACGTGCGTCGGAACTTACACCTCCCCATACCATTATTGAGCCTCCATGGAAACTCACAGTTTGGGTGGTGGTAATGGGTAGAAACCTCTCTCCTCTTTTTCTCCACACTCGTTCTCGACCGTCTGGAGCACGTAAAGCTATTCGACACTCATCTGTGAACAACACTCTAGCCCATTGCTCGTGGGTCCAATTGACATGTTCTCTTGCGAACTGAAGTCGGGCTACTCGGTGCAGTCTGAGAAGTTCTGGACCTCGTGCTGGTCTACGAGCTTTTAAATTCACTTCCTCCATTCGTCTTCTCACCGTACGCTCACTAACATTAACGCCTCTTGCGATTTGGAGCCGCTGGCGTATCTCAACAGCGGTCAGGTAGCGGTTTCTCAAAATCTCCATAACAATAAAACGATCGTCCCGGGCCGATGTGCACCTTACGCCCCCACTGCCTGGCCTGCGGGTGTAGCGGCCTGTCTCCTGGTATCGTTTCAGTGAATACTGCATTGAGGACCGTGGTACGTTAAGCACAATAGCAACTTCACGCTGTGTCAGCCCTTGGTCAATTAATGCTACTGCTTGTGCAACTTGTGCTGGTGTTAATGGCATTTTTATTGGCTTTAAAGCACCTTTAGTTATTTAATTAAGACACAAGATCACAATAATTGAATAACCTTACAGTAAACTTTTCACAACACACAAATTTAAAATGTGAACTTAGTCGCTCAAATGACCCGATTCAACTAAAAATTAAAGAATTCGTCATGGTGCACTTAAACATAATGAATTACCCTCTTGAACTTGAGGGTAAACATTTTTTGACATACTTGCATAACAAACATTCATCAGAAACACTTAAAGCTTTTGCTATCGCGAGATAACCGCTTGGCCAAGTTTCCGTGCCGGTGTAATTAATTAACAACTAATAAAAACAAAATTAAACAGCCATTTACATTCTATGACTTTCCACATGATAGATGAAGTGATTAAAAAATTGATTGAGTTGAACAATTGATATTTTCAAAAGTTACGTATTTACTCCACACACGCACATTCAAAGAGAGCCGTGGTAGCTCAGTGGTTAACGCTCGCTGCAAATATAACAGAACGCGAGTAACCCGGGTTCGATCCCCGCCGGCACCAATGAAATTGTTAATTGCAATTTTAACTGTGATTTACCACGTGCTCGGCGGTGAAGGAAAACATCGTGAGGAAACCTGCATGTCTGAGGAATAAGAAAAAAAAATATTTCGAAGACATGTGAAGTTCTTCAACACGCATTTGGGCAGCGCGGCGGACATTTCCTTGCCCTAAACCCTCTCAGAAATGAGGGGAGGCCTGAGCCCAGCAGTGGGACGTATATAGGCTGTAACTTTACTTTACTAACTTTACGCACATTCGTTCACATTAAGTAAAATCGGTGTTAAATTGTCTAAAACAACGATCGTTGTTTACAAAACAAAGAATTTGTCTTCTCGCCCGCTCGTTGATTAAAAGAGTTACTGAGAATCTACCGTAATGCAATGCTAGGGCCGCAGACCGCGCGCTGATTGGCTCTCCAGTCATATTCCATACCCCGTATTGATACGATATTCGCGGCTATCCCCTCCACGTTTCGTTCAGCGCTAGATTTACGTACTGCAAGTTGTAGTACACATTGAAGTATTTGCCCTAAAAACATAGTACTGAACATGTAGAGAACTGTACGCTCGCTGCGTTTAGTTGGCCCACAGACTGCACGTATAAAACGACTAATGCCATGTCAGTAATATTCTGAAGATGTTTGAGTTTGCTGCATAGAGTTTTCATTGATTTAATCATGACAACAAGTCTATCAAGAAATATACTGCTAAACGTAAGCCTCCCCTATAGAATGCCTCATAGGGGATATTTGCCATTGTAGCCACGCTTGTCGGACAATGTTGACAACTGCAAATTTTTATTATTGAATTTGTCAGGGAGAACCTACAGTCCATCTTCTGCATCGGTTTCCCTGCGTCACCTCTGACGACACCCACGGTAGGATATGGGGTAGTGGTATTCCTACACCCCCATTACGCGGCACTTCACTACCCTACATAAAAGTAAAGTAAAGTAAAGTAAAGTTACAGCCTATATACGTCCCACTGCTGGGCACAGGCCTCCCCTCATTTCTGAGTGGGTTTTGGCGAACTTCACATGTCCTCGGAATATTTTTTTTCTTATTCCTCAGACATGCAGGTTTCCTGACGATGTTTTCCTTCACCGCCGAGCACGTGGTATATCAGCACTTAAAATTGCAATTAACAATTTCATTGGTGCCGGCGGGGATCGAACCCGGGTTACTCGCGTTCTGTTATATTTACAGCGATCGTTAACCGTCTGAGCCACCACGGCTCACATTACATACTTATCTTATTTTCAGGCGAGTTGGAAAACCCTAGGTAGGTTCGTTCTACAAGAAAAAGGCTCAACAGTTCCAGTCCCAAGGCACAGAGCTGCTATCGCAAGGATACAACGAGGCTTGAGTATGACCAGAGGAGCAATTACAGGTAAGTTAAATTTATATGTGGTAGAGCCATGCTGCAGCTTTGTTACTGTTGTAGCACGAATGGGTCATCTCGACCGAGGAAGGACCACGTTCTCATAGAATACCATCGTTAAATAGCAGCTTAATGCTGCTGTGTTTCATATGGTGATTGTACATACCGGAAGACCCTTATTACTGGGAACCTGGCATTTCCATGTTTGTCGAAGGGGTGACATATGTATTTTTATTCTTAATCGAGGACAGATGCAGATGTCTAATGACCACAGCATCCACTCACCATCAGGTGGACTGTGTTCGATTGTCACACAATAAATTAAAAAAACAAGCCCACTAATACGTGGTGATGGATTATCCCCATAACATCCCACAGGTGTTGTGGGAGGCGACAGAGGAAAACAAATCAGGAGATTGGTAGCAGGGTCCAGACGCACCATACGAGTCGTGGGAACTTGAGAACCCTTTTTACTATAAAGAGGCATTCCATCTTAGTCTTTAGGCGTGAGAACTTACTGCATTATGATTCTTAATCGAGGTTAAACGTAGATGTCTATGGGCCACAGCATCCACTTACCGTCAGGTGGACTGTGTGCTCGTTTGCTACCCTTATTCCATAAAAAAGGCATTCTAAACACTATGACTGTTATTTTGATTGCAGGCAGCACTTTTCCATTGGCTGGTCTAAGCTCGAGCGACAGTGCTGTGGGGGAGGGCAAGGCGCCCGTGCAGGCCGCTTACAGCTACCCTACACATTGCAGGTCATTCCTTATTCACGAATTTTGTTAACAAAATTAGGAATGTCAGAATCTCTTGTTAAGTTTTTGATGTCTTAGGTTCTTGTAGCAAATGGTGCCCTATTTTCTCATTTATATTGGTTTTTATTTGAAGTGAAACAATTTTCGGCTATCAATTTACATAGTTGTAAATAAAAATATGTGCATATAACACTGCTGCAGGGACTGTAGCATCGCTCAAATTTTGAAGGAAACAAAAGCTTTCTCATAGACCATAAACGCAAGACAGAGTAGTAGATTGTATTCTTCTGTACAATTTGCCGAAATACATTATGTGATCAAGGCTTTAAAGCTTTATTGGAACTGCTTTATTCGGGAGACCGGAAGTCGTCAGGTCTGCGCGTCTGAGACGATACTTAATGACTCAAAAACAACATGTAGATGCATCCCATAAGGAAGATCGTAGTTCTTTAAGAGCGTTATTGTCTTTTCATCCCTCCGGAATAGCACTACAATTGTGAAATAGTATTGTATAATATGTTCCTTCGAGCAGGATCATTAACTATTCAGCGCTCTTAAAGTCTATTTTATATGACCTCGTTGTTTTAGTGGTCGTCATCGCGGCTGCTGATCATGAGGCGGTGAATCGGAATCCCGGGTCGTTCTAAAATGCTTTATTGGGCTTTTCTGTCAAGAAATTCTAGTAGTAGCCCTAAGTCAAAAAGTTGGCAGTGTTTCACTGACACCATGTCTCGGAAAGCTTTTGATCCAGTGCCTGGTCTATTCTCCGGTCGTGTCGGTTTACCGTCCCATCGGACTATGAGAGTGAGGCACTAGAGAGTGCACCTGTGCTCGCGCACACACTCGAGTGCTATAACTCAGTCCTGCGCAGCGACCGGAATTCGGTCTGGAAGACATTATTAATATTATCATCTTACCTATATCTGCCACTAAGTGCGTGCTCTGTTCTGGTCTAAAGGTTAAAGAGATCCAGTATAATTACACGCTGTGAGGCATTCCATCTTAGTCCTCAGATGTGACAACACATCTGCAGCCTTCTTCGTTTGAAGTTAGCAGCAGTTGTCTACGGACTACAGTGACCACTTACCATCAGATGGACTGTAAGCTCGATCGTTACTTCGGTTTTACAAAGCAAATGGTAAAATTAAAAATTTTGTACAACTGACTTCAGTATAAATAAAATACTACATATATACAAGCATTATTAAGGATAACTCAAAAACTACTGCTCAGATCTTGACCAAATTTATATGGAACCAGTCGACGGTTTAGTATAGAATAGAATAGAATAAAATATTTTTTATTCAATATAAATTACATTTAATTGTTATAGAAAGTCATTTTTTACTTTACTACCGGTTCAGCAAAAACCTCAGTCTTGGGAAGAATTAGCAAGAAACCCAGCGGGACTTTTTTCTTAAGTAAATTATAGAATAGGAGAGGTTGTACAAACTATTTACAAAATTTATTGTGTGAACAGCTTAGAAGTGACCACCTCATTCCCAGGGGGTAATTATTAACCATGTATTCATTTATATTGTAATAATTTTTATACAGTTTTTGTTTAATAAAATATTTAAACTTGGTAATGGAGACTCTCCATTACGAAATCTCAGAAAGTATACAAGCTCTCCATTGGAGAGCTTGTATACTTTCTGAGAATGTATATAAGCAAATGTATTTTAATAGCGTATATACATTGCTTCACAAGCTTGTGTTTGTTCCTAGTGTTTACAAAGTGTATATCACCTTTTTATATTTAATTAAAAAAGCTTCGTACGGCCGTAGTGTGAGAATTTCTGAAATAGGAAGCTTTTAGACATAAATTGTGTAAGACCAACCCAAACTCGAAACAAATTTTGTTGACCTTAACATGGTTAACTCGATAACCGAAATTGTGGCCCATAGAGCTGTTGTTGTTGATCGAAGCTGTTGCCAAACGCGTTGACGAATAACTAACCGAATCGTAACTTACTCCCGAGTCTCATTTAATTTATAAAACAAGATTCTATAATAACATGGGTAATTCTTTTCTTCCCTTCATAGAAGGGTATCCACGTCACCCCTTGGAAAGGATATTGGAAGAGCGAAGGGGCACTCGGATAGAGACATCAGATCCTTCATGCAAAGGAGGGCCGGTTCCAGAGAGGTAAGACTCTTAACCAAGCATATATCTCTATTATATTAAGTTCTATTTATTACTTTAGGATCTTACACCGTTACCGTTATAGCCTCTTAAAGTCCATTGCTAAACACACATGAATGCCGCGCTTGGCAAACGGGCTGGCAACCAATAACAGCTGAATAAAATTTATTTTTGAAGTAAAACTTCTTTACTCACGCTTGACTTGGAGAGTAAGCTAGCGAACGCGTGACGAAAGCGTTACGAAAAGTGTGATCGGGCGAGGCGGACGGGAGCTGAGTGGGGGATATAAGCAAGAGAGAGCAGTGCGAGCGCACATTTTCTTTCTCTCTTTCTCTCATAGCCAGTTAGTTCTAGTAATTTTATTTCGATTTGAACAATTTTATGAATTAATATTTTGTTCAATAAATTAAATATTCTACCTTTAAAGCGAATGAAATTGTAAATTCGTTTTAAAGTTCATGTTTGATGATGATGTTTATTTTCGGGTTATGGAAGGAAACCGATATTAAATTTAAATATTTGTAGAAAATGAATGTATGTATAAGTATATCATTACATGTATATATTATACAGTACAGTAGTACATATGTAAACATATATATATATATATATATATATATATATATATATATATATATACATACAGATGGAGCTAAAAAAGTTTTACTACAGTCGTGTGGTCATGAGCACACTCGTTTTTTCATTCAGCTCATCAGGAAAATGATGCTGCATCTCCTGGTTCAGTTTTCTCTGTCGCCTCTTATGACATCTACGGAATGATAGTTGTTTGAATTTTTTAATTAATGAAGTGAAAGCTTTTTTAGAATCGTTTTCGACACTAAAATGAGACAAACATATACATCTATAGGGTTTGGCCTGCGAGGGAAGGAGATAGTATACAGTACATAGTGTTTCCTATAATCTCGATATCTTTTTCTAAAGGTTTCAATTCTACCGTGTATCAAATGCACACATATTTTTTTTAATTTTTTAGGTCCATTCAGAAGGCGAAGCGGGGGGATCTTTAGGGGCGGAGGCAATTGCGGCACAGATGGCGCGTTTCAAGAGAGTATCTTTAAGGAAACTCCGCGCTTGGCGATCCTGAGTGTGGCAGGTATAGTGGGTGAATAGTATAGAATGGCCCAGGCGCGAATCTGTAGGAAAAGCATTGAGAGTAGTTAGAGATACACATAGATATACATGTATTCAGCAACTTGACCCATACAAATTTCTTACAAAACATGAAATGATAAATGAAAACATTAAAGACAAAATTTTATACGAGAAAACAGACAATTCGAGTAGTTTATTTTGAATGAAACTTTGAATTTTTTTAATGTAGAATAATGGTGACAAGCGAGGACACAGTCTATCTGATGATAAGTGGATGCTGAGGCCCATAGACGTCTATATCTGTCCTCGATTAAGAATTTGTTCGCGACGTCCTAACAACGTTAAGAATCAAAATTATAAAGAATATTGTTTTTTGAAATAATGAAATTACCGACAAAACGGTGAAAACGTGTATTAATATAGTTGTTTAGCATGTTTATAAATCTTAGTATATTTGTATAGAATGTCGTTTTGATAACAAGTAATATAAACAACTTTTACTATATTAAGAAAAATCGAGCAATCGCAGCGTGTCTTGTTCTAAAAGGGTTATAAATATGACATTGAATTAGCATATGGCTTATAGATTAAGGAAGTGTAGGAATATTTTGTATAATTAAACGCATTTCGTAGTTATAGAAAAATCAGAGAATTAATGTACCCAAATATTATGAAACTTTGGGACATTTCATTTAATAACTTTTTACAATGTTAATGTTTTGAGTAACCTTTATGATATACTAATAAAGTACCAGACTACCGATTTGTTGATGTATAGCATGTTAAATTTTCTATACAATTAGTTTTGTATAGAAAATATTGTAATTTATGCCATTTGTATAGTGAAAAGTTTATGCAATAAAGAGGCAAAACGGAAAATGGCAAGCGGCTCACTGTAAAGTATTGCCAAAGTCTACCTTGTGTGTGAAGAACATTTACTCCGGAGAGTTTCGCCCGTCCGGCACAGAATTAAAATGCGTTGTCACCCCTGAGGACTAAAATGGAATGCCTCGTATTCAGTAAAAATGGTCTCCGTTTCTCTACGCCCACCCTCTAGACAAAACACAGCCACATTATGCTGCTATTTTACACTGGTATTGTGTGAGAGTGTAGTCCTTCCCCGGTCGAGCCGACCCATTCGTGCTACAACTATAATATAGCTGCAGCGTGGCTCTACCATGTACGAAGTTTGGAGTAAGGGGCAACGTAATACCTTAAAAATATATTATGGTGGTCATGTAGCCTCATGGCTTTTTATACATATATTCCGCCCATTTATAACTTTGCTTATTTTAACTCAGTGTTTTTCAAATTCATCCATTATAATACAATACAGTAAATTAACAATCATGAAAGATAGTCTTTCTCTTTCTTGTCTCAGTTTATACTGACTGTTACGCCCTAGAGCTGTATAAAACTTTTGATGCTATCGCCTGGCCCAGCGTGCTGAGTATGGCTGAACTCTTCGCATATAACCTTTAAGTTCTTAAATTAATTTTAGCTTACATTCAATGAAATTAACCAACAAGGTGTATAGAACCCAAATTACGAATAAATACGAATGAATTGTAAGGTAGTATGTGACTACATACTACCTTACAATTCATTCGTAAAATTTTCGGACTTTGCCGAAGAGTACGTGGTCAATAAAACACATAATAGTTGTTAATATATTTTCCTTGACAAATGATAAGTTGGCTCATGGCAGGCACATTGACACATACGGGTAAGCGTCTGACCTGCTGAAATGATGATGATGATAATGATGATGATTATGATGATAATGATGGATTATTACATTCAATTCTAAAACAAAATCTTATCAATACTTACAGGTACTACGCCGGCTTGGTACCAGCTTGGCAAACCACCGAGCGTCATTGTCGTCTGAGCTGGGCTCCCTCTGGGATTTCATACGAATTGATAAAGATAGGCGTCGATCGGCACCCTCTACTACTTACGAATCCATTGACTCCAAATCTCCCGTCAGACTGGCCAGGGATTTACTACAAGTCGTTCAGGAGACTGTATTTTCCAAAAGACTGGACGAAACCCCCAAAAGATGTCCATTGGTTAAAGAAGAATCGGACCTTACAGCATCTGATGAAGAAGATGGAACGGACAAAAGGATCGCGAATCTTATAGACTTCTTTTTTACAATTGTCAAAAGTCAAAAGGAAGATAGAAAAAGTAGCGGCGGAAGCTGCTTCAAGAGTGAAGTGAGTCCTGAAGAAGGGGAGAAGTTGATTCCAACTCGTGTTAACACAGAATTGGAACAAAAGATGGAAACCCTAATGGAGTTCTTGGCAACAACTGGTTGCATGGAAAACGAGAACGATGGAAAGGATGACAAAAAGATTACACTCATGGAATTTCTTTTCGGGTCGGATGAAAGAAAATGGGACAATCCGTTGATTGAATTGAATGGAAAGGGTATCAGTTTATCCGAATCGAACGTGAACGTTCAAAATCTTTCTTTTATCGATGAAACACCGGTGGAAGATGGAAATGAGACATTAGTCGAGATGCTTTTAAAATATATGGAACATTATGGCAGCAAAGAGAAATTCAAAGATTCTAACGTATCGACGTCTGTGACTCCATCACTATCGGAGAAGTCAAAATCCGATATGACAATCAGTAAGCTGGAAACGGTCAGTGATGTGAGTAAAACGAAATCCGATTCGACATTAACGCAAACACAAGATACCGTGATTGATCGAGGTGACGATCTGCGCTCAGGGAGATCAAGTAGAAGGATTTCAGAAACAGTCGTTGACTTGAGTTTTGTTAAAGAAGACTTAGAAAGTATATTCGAAGAAGCTGTTTTACGCATTAGCGAACTAAGAATGATGTACGAAGACGACACAATGAGCGAGCAAGAAGATTTAGAAAACTTTAATGCTTACACCAATCCACCAACACTACAATACGTACAATACTTACCTTATAGTATTGAACTGTCTGATATAATGGAAGAAGATGAGCCATCTTCTAGAGGCTTAGAGCGGATGTCGTCAGAAGAAGATCGATTTGCATACGTTAAACAACTTGCAGAAGATGTAGTGCGTTATATAGAGGAGAAAATTAAGAATTATCCATTTCGCGAGGATAACGATGATAGTTCCGGGCCGTCAACAGAAGAATACAGCAGAGAATATGAACTTAGCACGAGATCCATAAGTCTAATAGACCTAAGAAATATACCAGATTTGCCACCGAGTATGATCATCAAGCCTAAAGTACTGAAATTAGATAGATCTACATCGACTACGGAAATCTCTGAATCAATATCTGAACTATCGAGAAGGATCGATTCAACGTGTATGACCGAAGAAACAACATTAAACACAAGTTCAGAAAGAAACGAGAGGGTAATAGATAAAATCGAATCATTACACAAATTCTTTTCCAAATCACGCTTAGAGATTATCGATGAGAGCATAGAATATAATGGCGACAAAATGAAAAGTCCGAAAGAAGTTTTTCGGAGTTGGAATAATTTAAAAAATGAAAACATGGACTACAAAGAGGGACAAGCCAGTTTAGACGACGTGGAAGACATAGTGGACGACAATGAAACTGTTAAAATAGATAGCAATGATGATGGTGGAATTGATGGTGGTGCCAAGCAAACTGTCAACGCAGATCAATAAAACATGAACACGTATTTAAATTTGGAGAAAACTTAGTAAAGTTTTAAATATTTTTGTCAATCTGTAGTAAAAAGTTAAGTGTAAAGTATTCTAAAAGCCCTAAATAGATTTGTTATTCTCGTGAATAATTTAAACTGCATATTTAATGTTGCTAACATGTATCAAAAGTAAAACAAAACCAACAAGCTATGGTTTCTAAAAAATATATAGTCTGGATAATTTCTTGAACTTTGTATTCCAGACTTTCTTAACATAATAGGCAACTTTCTTCTACTCTTGTTTAAGGAAGCGTATAGTTAATTTGAAGTTACGGTTAAGGTAGAAATCTGATTAAAAATACTATAAATAATACTCAACTCCTGACTAAGCTGGATTTTACGGTCGTGGTCAGACCAAAAAAGTAAAGCTTTCCTTTTTGTGATCCCCACCAGATTCGTCATTCAGGTTTGAGTTGCCGTATTTAGGCCACTTAAGGTAAAAAATAAGAGGAATCCTTATAAATATCTAGATAGTCTTTTCTATTTTAGTGCCTGGCAACCCTAGTGCTTGTAACATAGGGTGCGTTTTGCAGAAAAAAGTGCTAGCAAGCGCTTGTAAGCAAAATGGCGATCGTAAGCGGTAATCGCTGTCAAATCGTAAGTAGCGTAAGTATTTTCCTATAGGACGCGAAGTTAGTTTTAACCGGGGAATCTAACCTAATTTAAATATATGTTTGTAAAGTATTCATATTAAAAACTTACCAATCATACATTTTTAATAACATGCATATGTGTATTCATGTCATTTTATTACTTAAAACTAATATTGCACAAAACAACCTATAAACTCTACTTCAATACAATGAAATTAAATAAGCAAAATGGCGGATTGTGTCAGCGCTACTGAAGTTAGCAAACGTGTCGTGGCCGAAAACTGTTTCGTTTCGCCATTTTGCTTACAAGTGCTTGCTAGCGCTTTTTTCTGCCAAACGCACCCATAGATACACTATACACTTTCTGTACGGATGCGATATAAAACGCACAAAAACAGTTACTTACACTAATATCTTTTGACCTACAAATAAAATATATATAAAGTCGGATTTAAACCCAGGTGCCAACGATTTACACTGCAAACTAAGATTTACGAATATATATATATATTTATTATAAACATATAAACAATAAGAGCACAAAAGGTTACATATCAACATACTTTAAAATACCTTCATTCTAATAAAATTACTCAATACTTCATAAAGAGAATACCTTCACATTCATTTAAATATTTAAAAAAAAACTAGTTTCTAAACAAATATTCCAAGATGGCTACCGCGCCATATGAGTCGATGAGATTCGTGAACAAATAGTGAGATTTTTAAATATAAATAATTATTAACTAAATAGAACTATTATAGTGAGTGTTAAATTAATTGAAAGGTGTATTTATAGCAAGTTGAATTTATACTTGAACTATATAACCTATGAAATGAGGATTTTATACTATTATTGTAAATAAATATAAGTAAATGTGAAAATATTTTAAATTTGTTCAATTTTATATAATAAATAATTATATTTTATTTACTAAGAAAAATTTAATATTTTCGGTATACGATTGCAACCGCTGTTGCCGGCATCGTAGCTGATAATCAGAATTATTAATTGTACTCATCATCAGCAGTGAAGAAAACATCGCGAGATGTTGCTTTTCGTTTTCCTCTAAATATGCGTGACATTAACAAATCCTTTAAGAGCATTAAGCTGTAGTATACAAAGACCTATACAACATGTAACACAATTAACGCACTTTGAGAAAGTAGTTTGTTCAGAATTGTTTACTGAATCGATTCCTATCATTTTCAATATAGGTAATTTTTTATCCCAAAAATAATTAAAACTACGTAAATTACAGTCACACTACATCTGTACAGTCAAAACAAACTGAAATGGACCGTAATTTAAGGCAATAAGACTTTTAAGAGTGCAGTTTTATTTGTATTATTACTAATTCTGTCATTCAATAAAAATAAAGAAAAATGAACTTTATTTCAAGCACGTTAAAGTCTTTGCGTTCGCGGATTTGTACTGTGACCACAACATTCTTCCGGAATTAGTATAACTAAATTAATAACTAATCAATGCATAAAAATGTTTAACCAAAAATTCGGTGTATGTATTATGATTATAACATAATATACCACTGAACGAGTTCTGCGGCTCTGCGGCCTTAATACATTGCGCGCTATGGTATGGTTAATTCTCCGTAACTCCTTCAGTCGCGTGCGAGTCGGCGAGAACACTAGATCTTTGTTTTGTTACTTATATGTGCGCATTGTCAGGGTGATTTGAAGGTTATTCCAGAAAAGTATGTAACTGTATTTCTTAACTATTTATATAACAGTAATGTCGTAAATGAAAACACAATTGCGTGTAATATATACCGTGACACCTACCCGCTCGCCATTCTACAGCTGTGACAAAGTTTCTGTTCTATTTAATGATCTGGAAGTATACATAGAAGTCTTTGCGCGCCATAATTAATGCTCGGTTCATGAAGGTTAGAGAACAGGGAACGATCGCTGTAGAAAATAATGCCGGAAGTATGGACCCATACGTGAGGCGCTGCGATCGCTTCGATTTCAGCCTATTTTTCCGATCAGATGCTAAACCACTTGCACATCCACGCACAATAAAATATTTCTCCATTCTTTAATGTTTCTTTTTGTCAAAAATTACTAAATTACGGAGCATGAAAATTTCTCACCAATGCCGCGGAGAAAATTTGTACATTATTCAACTAACTTCATCTACTTGTACTCATAAACAGCTAACTTCGCAGTCACTACTCACCGACGTCAGAGCCGCTATAATTCTACAATTTTCAATTTTTAATTATGCTTTAGTACGTAGTGATCGTTCTCCTGTTCTCTAACCTTCATGGTAGAAGCTTAAAGCTTAAAGCACTGTAGCTACGGGCTAAATTTTAAAGAACGCGCCGAAAAGTATTAGTGGGATAGATGACTTTTTCGAGGTTATATTTACTAAATAAAATTATTTTAGATTTTATAGCTACTTAGCAGTTTAGCAGCACACTTCAAACCTTCGACAACTGCTAAGTTCATTTCATCCGAGTAGCTACTCAAGCGCTGTTGCGAAGAGTTTTTGAACCGTTATTTACTGTTTACAGATGTCCACTTTTTCAACTATTCTACTATGGGAGTTGGTACTCCTTACTTCTACACTCCATAGTTCCCGATTTATGGCGGGTGATTATTAGCGCCATCTAGTATCAAGTAGCAGGAATAGGAGCGTCAAGATCTTTCTAGAACTTTCCTACTAGCGGCATCTAGTGTCGAGTGGCGAGGGCTTTCTAGAGGATTCTTTGCCAGAACTTTCGACATTCTTTCTTTTTATGTGTGTTAACTCATAACTTTCCTCTGAGTGAACCGATTTTGATGATCCTTTTTTATCTGAAAGCTGGTGCTTCTCGCGTAGTCCCATATAAATTCAACAGTACTGATCATATAATCATCATTTCAGATCATAAAAGATCTGACCAGTAGTTTTTGAGTTATCTTTAATAATGCGTATTTAATTGACTTGTAATACATTAATGATGTTCTCATTTTAATTATAGGTATTGAAGTCGGTTGTACAAAATGTTTAATTTTACCGCTTGTCATCTTTTATAACCCAGTAGTGACTACTATCTCTTAACTGATCGTAAGTGGTACTACACTGGCTTAACAATAGCCCTCTCTTGGCCTAAAACACCCACATTGTAGTCGGATAGAAAGCACATTATTACATTCCTTCGCTGTACGCATTACAACGACGACGCAACCCGTTGGATTCGAAAGTTACTTAGAAAACAAAGGGGCGGAGTGTCGCCGAGTGTCTGTTTTCCGATAGTGAAAGGGAGAGAAAAAAATAATATCATCTCTTTCTTGAGCACGTACTTAAACATGTTCCAGACGTAATCCATCGTCACAGGCTGAGCGTGACAGGTATGACCTTGGTTTCCATTGGTTGATAGTGTCTCGGTTAGTCGGATCAAAACCAAGACGGTCGAACTTCACTGTAAATCGCGATCGCGTAGAATTAAGATATAGAAATGGCTCCTAATATGCACACATTTCAAAAGGTGGGCCTTGCTTTAGCAGTTGTGTGCACAATTGAAGACGGAAAACAAAGAAAAGAAAGTGGATGAAGCGCTGGTTAACCAGTATTAATGGTTCCTTTAAAGGAACGATCAATACTCGGCCATTCGAACTTATTGGACGTGAATGGCATTCATAACTTTTTGGATTGGAACCGTGGATGACATTTTTAACCAGCATACGTGCGCACCCGTTGCTTGCCGCAGCACAACTATCTTAAGATGTAATCTGCCGGCTAAACGGATGTAATCCACGCGCTCCAACTGCAAATGGCAGCCTTCTCAGTTGGGACTCTGGATGACATCCATCTGAAACATTGTTTAAAGACGCATTTATCAGAAGACCAAGAGGCTAGCAAGAGTGGCTTTCAATTGAGGTCTTTCTATTTACATTTTCTTTCCACTGTTTTTCTTCACTGCGGATCTCGTGATAAATTTATAATAAAACATTAATTTACACTTAAATAATAAACCAGTTTTAGGATTTAAATTATGAATAGGGTCACTGAACTATTCATAATTTTCTTGCAGAAGAGCGGGAAAAAGGATGTGTTAAATTAAAATAAGTAAATGCATAGAAATCTTCATGTACACACGTTATTTAATTTTAAACAATAACAATACATATTATGTAATTCTAATGAAAACCTGTTTGCGTATTTAATCAGTTGAATAGTCGGGCTACTTCTGCTATCCCTCTAGAAGTAATTTCTTACTGCTACTTAGTCTGCTGCAAATCCGACTGTGACGTAGTAAAAATAAGTACACTTTTTATATTATCCCTCGTGAAACTAAAGTATGTTATTATAGTTAAATAGAAATAAAATTGTAGATGTGTCCCATAATTTATGTTTATTTATTTAATTATATTCAATGTTTCTGTTACATTACATAAGACAACTAGTATTGCCGCCATTTTGAAGTGTCTAAATAAAATGTCGAAGTATCTATATAATTTTTTTCAGGGCTTTTTACAATTGTTTTTCCGTTAAATAAAATATTTTCTGATATCTGTCTATTGCTGTCGTTTTGCGTCTTGTAGGTATATTTTAATGCCTGGTGCCTAGCATAATGTTAATGTTTTAAATAGGTTATAATTGTATGAATAAATAGTACTATAGATGAAGCATTTTATTTTCAAAATGGCGGCGCTCTTGTACTAATCTGTATGAATTTAAGGATCAATACGTTTATATTTTACGAGAGAAATACATTTTATTTTACTGTGATTATCCTGGTTTTTTTTTCTTTCCTTAATATATAATATACATGATAGAGCCACGCTTCCGCTGTATTACGGTTACAGGAACTCGACCGGTGAGGGACCACGCTCAGAATACCAGAGTAAAATAGTATCGTAATGTTGCTGTGTTTTGTAGGATGAGTGTAGCCATCGGATACCCTATTTACTGAACGAACTGAAAACGCCTTCTCTTTCTAGTCTCTGCGTAATGTCAAAATATCGTCTTTTAATTAAATGTGTTTGAAAGTATAAACGGTACTTATAACAAATTCATAATTTTAGATTCCTGTCTATCTGTCTCTCGGTCTGTTTGTCTGTCTGTTTGTTCCGGCTAATCTCCGAAACGTCTGGATCGATTTCGACGGGACTTTCACTGGCAGATAGCTGATGCTGTAAACAGTAACTTAGACTACTTTTATTTTAGATAAAAACGTTTTAACAATAAAAAAAATTAAACCGCCGAAAAAACTGAAAAGAAAAAATTAATATACCTTTTTCTTTTACCTTAATAACTAAGTTCTTAAACTAAAGTTCTTAACCTATCTAAGTATATATTTTTGTAATTATTTTAAGTTTTTAATTTACCTTAATAACTAAATTCTTAAACTAATGTCAGTATACCTAAGTAATTTTGAGTTGCCTAACAAGCAAATTAATTAATTACGTAAAGCGTAATACGCGGTACGACACGCCCCTTAACCGGAAAATGCTGAGCGTTGTATCCTTTTAGTAGTCTGTGGAACACTACACACGTCGTTGCGAGCGGTCGTGCGGAAAGCATATTTTTTGAAATGTTAATGTTTATCGCTGAAAATATCACGTTGCATTATTAATTTGATTTGGTTATTTCTTTATATTCAAGGTTATTAAGGTTATTAAGAACTTAGTTATTAAAGTTGATTAAAAAGTGAAAATAATAACAAAATTAGATACTTAGGTACACTTACATTAGTTTAAGAACTTAGTTATTAAGCTAAAAGAAAAAGATTTATTTTTTTTCTTTTCAGTTTTTTCGACGGTAAAATTTTTTTGTTGAAAAGTTTTATTGTTTTATTTGTTTGCGGCTATAATCTACTAATTGCTACATACCTAATTTTTGATATCTTTTAAAATAGCTACATACCTTATGTTGGCGACGCGCCTATAAGAATGTTTCAGTTTATTAAATCAACCGATGACGCATAGTTATAAAAAGCAAATTATCGAGCCACGACGCTCTGATAAGAAAATGCTTAGTTAAATCTTAAAGAAATGTCGAATTAATGATAAGAAGGTCTTGGGTTCGACTCCCAGGCCAGACTAGTTTGTTCGTTTTCCTAAGTAATATCGCTTAATAAATTCATAAGGAATTTTATGTTATAAATTATATTACCGGATTTGTTCCCCGGTTGAAATCATCTTTCCAATGATGTAAATTCAAAGGAATATTAAAGTGAAGTTAGAGATCGGATTGGTTCCCCGGTCGAGATGATCACTCTGTGCACAAACAGAAATAACGAAAGTTAATTGCATAAGTATTGTCTTGTATAAGTATGATATGTTTGTACGAAAACAAATGCCTATTTGTTATGATTGATTAATGAAAACATTCACTTGTATTGTTATCTGATAAGAAGCATGATAACGAATAAGAGTCTTATCAGAAATAGTTTCCTACTGTTTGAAAATTATGTAGAAGCACTCGTTTATTTAATATTGTTAAAATTAAGTGTATTTCAGACTTTCATTTTTCTGATAGTCGAGAGCCGTGCAAAGTTAGTTGTTCAAATAGTGTGAGTTCACGGAAGCACGCTGGCCACGCCCTTAGGAGGCCGAATATGTAAAAATTTAAAATGTTTGTAATTTTTATGTGTGATTTATGTGAATAAAGAAATTAAGTGAAACGTGAGAGAGTAATAGTACAAATTCATGTTGTTAAGTTGCGCAGGCACGCGAATGGCGCGGCTCACTTTCGCGTATAGCTCTGGGGGTAGCTTAGTGAACGGGTTTTATTGCAATTCGTTCGGGGAAGAAAATAGTTCGGGGAAGAAAATAGTTCGGGAAAATAGTTCGGGGTAATAGTTCGGAAAAACAAGAAAATCCTTCGGGAAAAGTAAAAAACCAGCAGTCAAGAAGAAAAGTATAGGGAAAAGTGATTACTCTCTCACGGAACGGTTTGAAGATAATTGCTGTTTCATTCCCAAGATCCCTTAAGTTATACAGTCCACATCGAAGAATTAAGGCGTCGGGACCGGGACGACTTCGGAAGACCCGTAATCCCCGTCTGAACCTACTTGCTGAAAAGGAACGAGGTTATCGCCCTAGTGTGTTACTCCGTTGCGGAGATCACATACGTTGTTCCCGAACCCAACGTAGGCGTTGCAGGAGGCCGGATCGAGAGAAGCCTCGATTCCTACCTTCTGTTTCTTAATCGAAAGTCGAGTTCCGTTGTGTCCTTTTTCAATTGGACCTTCGGAGCCGGATTAAAGACCACCCGAACCCCGCCAGCTGGATCAAGGAACCAGCTGTGGACTGCTGGTTGTGGAAAAAAGAAGACCTTCGGAGCCGAGTGAAGATCAGCAACCGAAGGAAGCCGGAGGTTTGAGCTGAAGCAATAGGACCAAAGGCCAGAAGACCAGGACGTCAGCGCTGAAGGACGGGACCTGGAACTACCGGAAGAAAGAAAACCGGGATTGCGGCCGGGGGCGTGTGCTCGCATGGGGCACGTATCGCAGCCGGGCGCAGGTGTCTTGTGAAGGCACTCATCGTGGCCAAGCAGGGCTTGGCATTTTTCCTGTCGGACGACCGTGTCTGGCATTTTCCTGTCGGGCAAGCGTGCTCGGCATTTCCTGTCGGACGACCGTGTCCGGCATTTTCCTGTCGGATCATCAGGGTGCTGGACGAAGCATCCACCGTTGCTGCTGCCGGGCGAGGGTGCGCGTGGGCACCTGACTGCATCGCGGCCGGAGGAGGGCGCTTGGACGAGGCGTCACCGGCAACTGGGCGGCGAGCACAGCATACATCCCGACCACCTAACGGTGCCAAACGGTTGGGCTCTGGCACAACACCTTCGGGTGGAGCAGTTCTCTCGAGCGAGACTGCGCTTGCACTACCGCTCGACTGTTTCGTCATATTCCTTGGCGGGACAGTTCCTAAACCTTTCCTCCATTCCATTCCTGCACGACTCCATCCCTGGACGGCTCACCTCGGTAGGCCCCGTCCAGGATTGATAGGGCTGATAGGGCTGTTAGGGTGGTAGTAGGGTTGTAGGTTGGGAGATAAAGGGGGGGGGAGGGGTAGTGGTGTTAGGTTGGGGTGTAGAAGGGTTGTAGGTAAGGGGTCGTAGGGACCGTAGGGACAGTTAGGGACCGTAGGCCAACAATCACCTTCCTGCAAGATGAAGAAGGCACAAGACCAGACAGGGAGAAGCGAAGGGAGCAGGACAAGGACAGGGCTCTCAAGAAAAGCTAAAGAAGCGGAACCATCTGGAGCGACCACAGCTACTGCGTCAAATGGAGCAACTCCTTCAAGTGGAGCCACCACCGACACGTCCACATGCACGTGGGACACAGGGACGTCCGTGGCAACGACAAGCAACAGGACGGACACCAGTGGTACGCAGGCCAGTACCGCACAACAATCCGTTATATCCAGGAGTGAAACGGTGGTCGAAAAAGTAGGTCAAAGGACCGAAGAAGCGGCATCGTCAAGGACAGTAATCGGGCACACTAGTGATAAAGGGTCACAAAGAGGTAGTAGGTCATCGCGATCGGCGAGGCTGAAAGCCGAATTAGAGGCGCGGATTAAATTCGAACGCTCAGAGCTCGAACGAGCACAGGCAGCTGCTGCCTTGGCCAAGTCTCAATTGGAGTTGGCACGACTCAACCGAGAAGAGGAGATCGACTCGAGTGAGGATGATGAAGAGCGGAATACTCAGGTGGAACCTTTCGTAAGGAGTTGGGTTCAGCAGACCATAATGAGCGCGCCGGTTAGTGTAGCACAACCCGATGTTACTGATAAGGAAGCGTGTAAAGGATCACGCCGCAAAGGGGCGGAGATCGAGCGCAACCAAGGAAATGCACAGAAAACACACGCGAGTGAGGTGTCAGAATTGACCGAAGCGATTGTGAGTGCAATAAAAATAGCTGGTAAAGATAAGTCTTCCCAGCTTCATTTCCTCCAGGAATTACCGGTGTTCGATGGAGACCCGGGTGAATGGATAATTTTCAAAACGGTGTTTGAAGACACGAGAAGCCAATTTTCAGGGGTGCAAAATGTCGCACGCCTTAGGAGGGCATTAAAGGGCACCGCTAAGGAAGCGGTTAAGTCGTTGTTGTTTACTTTGTGTGAACCGGAAGAAATAATGAACGCTCTCGAAAGAAGATTCGGTAGGGTTGAGATGCTCATTCTAGCCGAAATCGAGAATGTAAAGCGTATGCCAAGATTGGCAGAAGATTGCCGGAATATAGGATCTTTTGCAAGTCGTATTACGAACGTGGTTGCCACGATACAAGCGTTGAATCAACCACAGTATTTGTACTCACCGGAGTTAGTGAGCCGCATAGTGGAGAAGCTCGGAACTATGATTAAATTTAAATGGTTTGAATATCGAGCTCAGTATCCTTTGGAGCCAGAGTTACAGAAGATGGCCAAGTTTTTAAATTTATTGAGTGAACAATTTGGAGCGTCCTTAAACAATGAAAATGCGCCTGAAAAAAGGAAGCGTCCTGAATTCAGGAAGCAAACTGTACACACTGCAAAGGGAGGTGTACGCAGATGTGCCGTGAGCGAGCGCTATATGCGCCGAAGTAAGTCGAGCGAGCGTCTAGAACGCCGAAATAGTAAAGGGCACAACCGACAGGTGGTTATGACAACCCAGGATAAGCCTGTAAGTCGGGTAACACATAAGTGTGTTATATGCAACAAGGAACACTCTATAGTGAGTTGTTACAAGTTTAAGGACATGAATATTCACGAGAAATGGGAAGCGGTCAAAAAGGCGAAAGTATGTTTCCAATGTTTGTCACCTAACCATAGGAGGTTAGAGTGCAAAGCGAAAAAATGTGGTGTAGAGGGATGTAGAATGTCACATCATCGAATGCTACACCGATACCCCAAAGAAAAAACCTCGCCACAAGGGGACGAGGGGGGTAAGGATGCTCGGATTACAACTGTTAGTACAGTGAATGCACTGGCATGTGCATACTTAAAGATTATACCGGTCGAGTTGTATGGACCTAGAGGAAAGGTCAAGACAACAGCTCTTCTGGATGAGGGATCGATCATGACACTCATAGAGGAGTGTATGGCTCAGAAATTAGCGCCTCGCGGACGTAAAGAGGGATTACGTATCGAAGCCGTGGGAGGTAAGCGAATTAACGACGACAGTTCGTATCGCTTAAACATTAAGATAAAAGGCATTTACTCGAGCGACTTAGAAGAGATAAGTGTACAAACAATTAAGTCACTTAACCTTTCTCCGCAGTCGGTAAGCCGAGAATTATTGCAACGGTGTTCTCATTTGACACCGATTAAGGATGAGTTGATGTATGAGAGGTCCAAACCTACCATATTAATTGGTCAGGACAATTGGCATCTCATAGTTACTCGTGAATTAATTTCAGGAGGTAAGAACCTACCTGTAGCATCGCTCACCAAACTTGGATGGGTTTTACATGGTCACATATCGGGTGGTATTAAACCGATCAAGATCGTTAACCACATTTCCACCAAGAAGGAGGAAGATATGGATAAATTGATCAAGGATTATTTTAGTTTGGAATCTCTGGGAGTGTCGGCTAGAAAGCCCGTGAACGACCCAGAAGAACGAGCTTTAAGTATTTTGAACAAAACGGTACGTCGTATACCTAATAATAGGTACGAGACTGCTTTGTTATGGCGCACAGACAATGAGTGCATGCCGTCGAATAGAGCGCAGGTTGAAAGTCGCCTGTTGAATATTGAAAAAGAGCTCGACAAAAATAGCGAGTTGAAAAAGGAATATGAGAAGCAAGAATTCCTCAGGAAGAGTCCAGATTTATGGCCCAAACAAGTGGACGCCATAAAAAGCTTAGAAACAGGTGAAGAAAAATCGCCAAAGGGCGTAAATGCGTTAAGAAAGCAAGAACCGTTAAGTCTACCCGACTACCGACGATTTAGCAGCTTTAAGAAATTCCTTGGGGCAACTGCACGCACCTTACAAGCGGTAGAAAAATTCAAGAGTTTAAGAAAGTCGGTTAAAGGACCCGACGACGCAGCCGAAAAGTCGGTTATGTGTTCCAACAAAGTTTTAGCAAAGTCGGTTAAAGGACCCGATGGCGCGTTGGACATAGCGCTCTTGAAAAAAGCGGAATTATTAATTTGGAAGTTCGTTCAAGACGAGTGTTTTTATTCGGAAATAAAGTGCTTGAAAGCAGGCAAAAGTGTTGAAAGAAGTTCACGCTTAAGTAAATTATCTATGGAAATAGGAGAAGATAACTTACTCCGTTTAAATGGACGTTTACCTTTCAAGTCTAATTTGACCGAGGAAAGTAGAAAACCTGTCATATTGGACGGTAAACACGAAATCGTTAAAATGATGATTAGAGAAGTTCATCATCATTTTGGACATGCCAATCACCAGACGGTGATGAATGAGGTGAACCAGAAATTTTATGTCTTGAACTTACGTAATGTAGTACGTAGTGTGTCACATCATTGCCAGTGGTGCAGGACATACAGAACCAAACCGCAGAACGTGCCACAAGGAAATATTCCTCTGGAGAGAATAGCTCATCATGAACCACCTTTTACATGCTCAGCTGTGGATTATTTCGGTCCTATGAGTGTAACTATAGGAAGGCGACACGAAAAACGTTGGGGTGTTTTATTCACGTGTCTGACTACCAGAGCAGTACATCTGGAATTAGCAGCCTCATTGACACCAGCGTCAATGATAATGGCGTTGAGGCGATTTATCGCCAGAAGAGGAAAACCGGCCGTTATATACAGCGATGACGGGACAAATTTCAAAGCTGCGAATAAGGAATTATTGAAAGCATGCGAAGAATGCCATGAGGGCATGAAAAATGAGTCATTTAAGAAATATATTAAATGGAAATTTATACCTCCGGGAGCACCGCACATGGGTGGCGCCTGGGAGAGGTTAGTAAGGTCGATTAAAATTGCGTTGACCGCTACGCTCAGAGAAAAGAGCCCACGAGAGGAGGTTCTACATACGTTACTTTTAGAAGCAGAGCACACAGTGAATTCCAGGCCTCTGGTAACATTCAGTATGGATAGTCCTGAAGAGGGTTTGACACCCAATCATTTTCTTCTGGGACGCTCATGTGGTGATCGACCACCTGGATTATTTCTAGAGCGGCATCTGACGGGTCAACTCAATTGGAAAGCTGCACAGAGGTTAGCCGACCATTTTTGGACAAGGTGGCTGAAGGAATACATGCCTACCTTAATACCGCGAACAGGTAATAACGGAAAGTTCATGGAACCTAAAGAAGGCGATATTGTTTTGATAATAGATCATTCGTTGCCACGAAATACGTGGCCGAAAGGCAAAATTAGTAGAACGTTACCGGGACCAGACGGTCACACCAGAGTGGTTGACGTCATTACTAGCACAGGTATCTTGAGGAGACCTACATCCAGAATAATAGTCCTGGTACCCGCGACGCCTCCCAAATGATGGTGCTAACGCACGGGGGGGAGATTGTTGGCGACGCGCCTATAAGAATGTTTCAGTTTATTAAATCAACCGATGACGCATAGTTATAAAAAGCAAATTATCGAGCCACGACGCTCTGATAAGAAAATGCTTAGTTAAATCTTAAAGAAATGTCGAATTAATGATAAGAAGGTCTTGGGTTCGACTCCCAGGCCAGACTAGTTTGTTCGTTTTCCTAAGTAATATCGCTTAATAAATTCATAAGGAATTTTATGTTATAAATTATATTACCGGATTTGTTCCCCGGTTGAAATCATCTTTCCAATGATGTAAATTCAAAGGAATATTAAAGTGAAGTTAGAGATCGGATTGGTTCCCCGGTCGAGATGATCACTCTGTGCACAAACAGAAATAACGAAAGTTAATTGCATAAGTATTGTCTTGTATAAGTATGATATGTTTGT
Source organism: Parnassius smintheus behrii (assembly GCA_036936625.1). NCBI lineage: Eukaryota > Metazoa > Arthropoda > Insecta > Lepidoptera > Papilionidae > Parnassius > Parnassius smintheus. Next base: position 13,533,987 of record JAUPFT010000027.1, on the reverse strand, counting down.
ACGAAAACAAATGTCTATTTGTTATGATTGATTAATGAAAACATTCACTTGTATTGTTATCTGATAAGAAGCATGATAACGAATAAGAGTCTTATCAGAAATAGTTTCCTACTGTTTGAAAATTATGTAGAAGCACTCGTTTATTTAATATTGTTAAAATTAAGTGTATTTCAGACTTTCATTTTTCTGGTAGTCGAGAGCCGTGCAAAGTTAGTTGTTCAAATAGTGTGAGTTCACGGAAGCACGCTGGCCACGCCCTTAGGAGGCCGAATATGTAAAAATTTAAAATGTTTGTAATTTCAGCAATTTATGTAAAAATGACTTGTAAAACATTTCAGGTTGATTGTACGTGCTAAAAAGGTGAATTCTGTGTTATTTTATGTGAAAATTCCTGTGCATAAGTGAAATAATAATAGTTTTGTATAAGAAATTTAAAAGTGTTTTAAATAGTGAAATAAATAGAGAAAATGTAAATTAAACTATTGTATTAGTTAACATATGTATAAATTCAAGTGGGAAACATTGTTTTAACTTTCTGTGTTAAATATTTAAGAAGTTTGGATTTTGGATTTGTGAGTAAAGTAGGCATATTTTGTTTTATAAATTAAAGGATTTTTGTAATACGGAAAAATAATGTATATCATGGTGTAGATATTGTTTTGTGCTATCTAAATAGATAACTTGTGTTTATGTGTGATTTATGTGAATAAAGAAATTAAGTGAAACGTGAGAGAGTAATAGTACAAATTCATGTTGTTAAGTTGCGCAGGCACGCGAATGGCGCGGCTCACTTTCGCGTATAGCTCTGGGGGTAGCTTAGTGAACGGGTTTTATTGCAATTCGTTCGGGGAAGAAAATAGTTCGGGGAAGAAAATAGTTCGGGAAAATAGTTCGGGGTAATAGTTCGGAAAAACAAGAAAATCCTTCGGGAAAAGTAAAAAACCAGCAGTCAAGAAGAAAAGTATAGGGAAAAGTGATTACTCTCTCACGGAACGGTTTGAAGATAATTGCTGTTTCATTCCCAAGATCCCTTAAGTTATACAGTCCACATCGAAGAATTAAGGCGTCGGGACCGGGACGACTTCGGAAGACCCGTAATCCCCGTCTGAACCTACTTGCTGAAAAGGAACGAGGTTATCGCCCTAGTGTGTTACTCCGTTGCGGAGATCACATACGTTGTTCCCGAACCCAACGTAGGCGTTGCAGGGCCTCCTGCAACGATCGAGAGAAGCCTCGATTCCTCCCTTCTGTTTCTTAATCGAAAGTCGAGTTCCGTTTGGTTCTTTTTCACCTTAAATTGACTATTAACTGTTACATAATCCTTCAATTTAACTATTATTTGTTTTAAGCTGCAATCGACCTCGGAAAGAAAGTATTTGCCAAAGGGCTGGCATAGGTGGCACTGAGTGAAGTAAAAATTTGCATTGCTTTATCCGATCAAGAACGAGCTTTATCAGAAATCCAGAGACTGAGAGGTCTACACACAAAAGACTGACAGGTCTAAAGCTCATTCATCGTGAGTTTTTTTTTGTAATGGAATGTAATTATTAACAGCTCCGTGACGCAAAGGCTTACCAATGAATGGCTGCGCTGGGGCTCGAGGATTCAAATCCCGAACGGAACAAGTATTTGTATGGCCTGTATCGCCAAATAATTGTAAGTTATGTTTGTAAATTGCCTCCACTATACAGGAGAAAATCCTAGCAACGTTTTTAAAAAACAAGAAAAAAATGATTACGTAATGTTGTAATATACAACTCAGTATTAAAATCTGTGAGTAAACAATAAATCACCCCTATTTTACTACCCTTAGGGTAATTTTTTTCCAAATTTATGTGGGACCGATTTCGAGGTAAGTATATCCTATTTATTAAAAAATGAATTATCAAAATCGGACTACTCTGTACCTATAAAGTTATGCGTGGACATGTAGCGGCGCTGTCATCGCGCCACTAGCATTCCGAAACACACCGAAGCCTAAATCGCGCTATAAGCATTCCGAATCATAGACAGTATATATAGAACTTCTCCGAACTATCACTCGGAGTGTTGGCCGCTCCCCGGGCAGAACACCTTGCCCGGCGGGAGATCTCCCCTTTTCCCTCCACGGCCACAGTGGTGACCCCGACGTGATCTGAACACGCAACCAAACAACCTTCGGAAACTTCAAACTTCATCATCGTCATAAAATATCCCACCCATTCGCTCCCGAGCAGATATCGTCTGCAGTCTTCATATCCTGCAAGCCATCTAGCTTCACAAGGTTCATCGCAGCACTGAAATAATAATGCTTCCTGTTCCTTCAAGCTACTCTCTGCGCCATACAGTGTTCGGCACGGCTCTGAGTCTTACTGCTCGCCTCTGCTTCACGGCACTCTCGCAGATTACTTGCCTTCTTCTCGACTCACCGCAGACTACAAGGCAATCTTCTGGCGCTTGCACATTCGTCGCCAAAGAGACTTCACTATCGACCTCCGGTCTGAGCAGAGGGGGGTGATGTAGCGGCGCTGTCATCGCGCCACTAGCATGCCGAAACACACCGAAGCCTAAATCGCGCTATTAACATTCCGAATCATAGACAGTATATATAGAACTTCTCCGAACTATCACTCGGAGTGTTGGCCGCTCCCCAGGCAGAGCACCTTGCCCGGCGGGAGATCTCCCCTTTTCCCTCCACGGCCACAGACATACATAAAAAAAATATACGCATCGACTTTGAGAACCTCCTCCGTTTTTTCGTCAGTTGGAAAACAGTTAGGGTTCCGCTCAAAATAATCAAACCCATGAAATCCAACCGTAATAAATTTCACACGGACGAAGTCGCGGTGGACAGCTAGTTAATCTCAAAACATGACGACGCACTTGGATTTTGATTCTTAATCGGGGATAAATGTGTGCTCGTTTGTTATTATATTTAAAAAAAAAACGACGGGTTGCACTACGGGAGTGCCGGCAGAAGTGAAAACTTGAATATTAACATTGTGCATTTTTGATATTTTGGAATGGTTAGGGAATAAGTTTTTTCCCTTAATTATCAGTATAGGCACATTAAAATCAAGGACAAAGTGCGCAGAATTAATCACTGTCACGCGCGTTTTTTATATGAAAATGACGACCTACCCAGGGTCATTACATCATTTTCGTGGCGCTAATCTCTAAATGTTATCAGGAGCTATCAACGAAGAACAAATTATTGTACCGATAACGTATACGCTTTAGTCGCAGTTTTTCACAATGTCTCGGCGATGAAGGAAAATATCGTGAGAAACCCTCATCTGGTGCATTCTTAAAAAAACCCGTATTATCCAACAGTAGACTGAAAGACTCGTAGTAGTTCACAGGCTAAACGTTCGCCATAAATTATACAGTACGCAAAAACTAAGCCTCGATCTCAACCAGCATTTCAAAATGTAATGGTAAGTGATGATATAACATAATATAAAGTCTGATAAGCTTTTCATTTATGAGGAGGCCTGTACTCAGGAATTGGGGGTATATAGGCTTGTAAGTTGACTTTAATAATGATTTCTTAAATTTACGCGAACACTACACATTGAATAAAACTAAATTTACGGATTTTATCGCGTTTATTTCACCACTTATACTTATTTTTTAATTCCCGACGTTTCAAACCCAAACCCAAACCTAAGCATACCACTGCAAGACTTCATGATATACTATAAGCTCGTTTTGCGTAAATCGGACCAAAAATTAATATTCAAAAAACTGAAGGTAGCCGGACTAACCATGACATTGGGACCTCAAACATCTCAGTCCCCCATCACACCCATCACGGGGGGCCGTGATCATGGGTGCTGTAAAGCACCCGAAACGTCGGGATATAAAAAATAAGGAAAAGTAGTGAAATAAACGCGATAAAATCCATAAATTTAGTTTTATTCAAAGTTGACTTTAATGTTGGTTTTTTATAGAATAAGGTTGGCAAACGAGCACACAGTCCACCTGATGGTAAGTGGATGCTGTGGCCCGTAGATATCTACATTTATCCTCGATTAAGAATCAAAATTCAGTTGCGTTGCCCTTGAGGCCTAAGATGGAATGCCTCGTTTCCAGTAAAAAGGGTTTCCCGTCTCTCTACACTCACCTTACGAAATGCAGCAGCATTTAACTGTTATTTATACGGTGGTATTCTGTGAGAGCGTGGTCCTTCCCCGTTCGAGCCGACCCATTCGTGCTACGACCCTACAAATATAGCTGCCGCATGGTTTTATCACGTATAAAACCTTCAGCACCCTTAAAACCAAAACACAGCAGCAAGCTCTGGTATTTAGTGCCAGAAATAGGCAACTAGCTAATACTTATCCAGTCGGTCCTTGACAGTAAAAACATTCTATCGCCTACTTAAGGGCTTATACTACTTCAAATGGCATGGATAGATCCTCCGTTATACCGAAAATATTGCAGCATTAATTTTGAAATAAATATATGGTAAAGTTGAGGATTAATGTTCAGTACTATGTTAGACGAAAACACGATTCCGTAAAATTTTCTCAATATAAAAAAATCCAAAATGACCTCCAAACTGAACAATAATCCACTGGTATTGTTGCGGACGGCGAGTAAAATCGTCCATCGCCCCGCACCGCACCCACTTCGGCACGTCCCGCGCGCCCCGCATCGGAACGAGGGCCCCGCGCGGACGGCAGTCCCACTAACTCGGTGCTTACGGCGCACCGAACTACGGAATAAAAGAAGCGCTTCTGGCACCGATTCTGCATTCGATCGGCGGCAATTCGAGCGGCGGCAACTCAAGCAACAGCAAGCAACCCGAACAGAAGAACCATCAAGAATCCCTATTAGTGTTAACTACTGCAATTGTAAATAGTGTAAATATAGTGTGTCATTTTGTCAAGCGATTTAATTTCTACTCAACCCTTTTATAGTCAGACAGATGTCACAGTTTTATTCAGTTTTAAAGTAAATAGTAGCTCCTAGCGTATTAAACACAACACAATAAATTAAATACAGTCCACTCGCTTTCATCCACCATAGGTATTGATAAAATACTTTTAATTAGATCGTGAAATTTTGTATACTAACTGAACTAACTATAAAGCAGGGTTTATGTTTTTTTTTTAATTACCACTATTTTAACAATAACTAAGCTTGAGAGCTTAATTACCACAATTTTAACAATAACTAAGCTTGAGAGACTTCAAAATACTAGTATTCGGTTCATATTTGGATTGCGCAAATTTGACCACATTTCCCAATTTTGCTCACGTCTCAAGTGGTTACCTATCCAATTTCGCCGGATCATGCATATTCTTTCTATCCTGAACTGTGTCTTATTTCACCCTTCTACTACTCCTTACCTTAAGGAGAAGTTTAGTTTTGTTGGGCTTCCAGGGGAACCTTTACGCTCTTTAAGAAAACTCATTTTAAGGGTACCAACTTTGCCTTAAACCAAAGGTTTGGTTGCCTGGAAGAGATCGCTATGTAGCGATAAGGCCGCCAAATTGTACATGTAATATGCTCTCTGTTATGATCTTTGTAAATTTGTTTGTGGTGTGCAATAAAGTATATTCATTCATTCATTCATTTTAACAATAAAAATAAATTACCTAAACTATCGGGGTCCTAAACCCTGTTCCATGTCGCCCGATCAGTCTCGTTTCGGCTTTCGAACGGAAAAGCTGCTATCAGAATACACATTACGCAATAGGACGACGTAAAACTGAGATGGGAAATAGCCGTAATTAAAATAAGAAGCGACTGGGTTGGCGTAAAGAAACAGGCATAAGTATGATCAACCTAATGAAATAAGTATCTAACAACCTATCTACTTACAGTATTAGTGATTACAAAAATTTCGATATATAGCATACGACGCGCAGGGAAGTGGGGGCGAAATTTGAATTTGAGCTGAGGTAGTATAGGCCCTTAATATAACTTAATATAATTTGCCGTGTAATGGCGGTGTACGAATATCCACTACCGGGTGCGTTCGTCACGATGTCGTAGTTAACCGGAATACCTTCAGCTTTTGATGCTGAATGAGCTTAGTGTATCTTGAGTCTTGAGGTGGTATGTTTGGATTAGGGTATAATTTAATTATTTGCAAGATCACAAGAGGTGGTGTTCTCAATTGAAACTAGGATGTTTTTTTAATAGCCTCACGTTGTAAGTCTTCTTTCGCGAGTATTTGTGATATTATATCAAATTAAATGCAATGGCGGGGCCATCTAGCATACGATCACAGACTGAAGACTTCCCGGAGCGCCGGTATTTCACGCCAGTTATATTTTCTAGCATGTGTTAAACGCGATAAAGTCCACAAAAATAGTTTTATTCACCTGTAAAATTGCTCAAATCTTACATAGCATCTCACATCACAAGAGTTGCGTGGTGAGAAACATTAGTCTCTGACCTCCTCCAAGCTTTAGATTCATGCCTGGATCCATTCATCATCATTACAGACTTCAAAAGTCCACTGTTGAACACAGTCCGCCCACAAGGAACGCCACAAAGCACGGTCCTCTCCTGAGCCACCTGAATCCGTCGATCTCATCATCACTGCACCTGGTGCGGGCCGCCCGTGGTCGCTTACGGTACGAGGTCACTTGAGAACAGTTCTTCTCAATTGGTTGTTGTTTCTTCAAGCTATATAGCCAGCCTATTACACTTCAGCTTACTAATCTGTTGGACTGTGTCGGTCACTTTGGATTTACTGCGGATATCCTAATTTTTAAGTCTATGACGCTGAGAAACCCTGAGAATTGCCCTCTCCACAGCTCACTGAGCGACCCTGAGCTTCCTTATACGGCCAGTAGTAAAGGACCGCGTCTCAAATCCATAAGTCATCGCTGGCGACACGCACTGTTTGTACAATCTTGTTTCCAAGTTTTGAGGTATCTATCTGGCAAGGTAATATCTGACAAGAAGTATCGTAACCTCTTACTAACTTTGGCCTTAGTGCTCCCGACAACAACTACCGACATAGGTGTGACAATCATGTAACACATGTTCTTTATTTATACATAAGTTCAAAGGTTTATGATAAAAACTGGTTTTCAAAAACTTTTAATGTTATCAACGATAACTGGATTTTCCAAAAAAATCCAGTTTTTGATTAAAAAATCCAGATCGATTTAATTTTATGATAAAATCAACCTAACCTAACCTGACTTAACCTGACCTAAGCTTAAATTTTATCAGAAATTCAGGTTTTTTTATCAAAAAACAGGATCTTTTTCAGGTTAATAATTAGATTACGTAAATAAGTCTTCTTCCAGTTCTTGATCAAAAGCGTAGGTTTTTGATGAGAAACCCGATTAAAATTTTACCATAAACCTACGGCAGATACAAAAAAAAATTGTTGCACTTGTGTAATTTGATGTGTTAGTGTTATCAATTGTTGGTGAACCTAATAAAGAGAAAAAAAAAAAGAATCATGCGCACACCGGCTGTCTAATAGGCTGGAAAATATTGACACTCCAGCGGCTTGGCGCTGATAACCTCTGATTGTCGATGCCGCGTGAGACTAGGGTTACCATATGGAAAATTTTAAAGTCCTGACAAATTACCTGATTTTTATACAAAAGTCCTGCAATTTTGTCATAAACGTAATTAAAACAAGCGTGAAAAAAAACCCAAATCAATTAGGTGATTGGTATCGTCCATTCTCGCGAAAAATCCACGGACAGATTACATCCCTCGCACGCAAAAACATTTACTGCATTTCATTGAAAAATTTAAAAAGCTTGACATTTTCGAAATCCGACCACAATCCTGAAAAGAGCTCAAAAGTCCTGATATGTCAGGATACATCTTGATATATGGTATCTCTACGTAAGTACGCAAGGTCGTGTAGCCATGCACCATGAGTTAATTATTGTTTTCATCGAGAAATCACGATCAAAACACTATAATTGGCTGTGATAACGCACCTTTTGTGTCAGCGGCCATATTTGGATAGTAATTAATTAGTTTTAGGTCAGGGTTGTATTTAATGTCATTTATTTGAGTTGCATTTGAAGAAGATAAGCATAATTATTTGTGTCTGTGTGAACAGGCGCTAGCAAGTCTTAGGTACGAATCACTGGACGTTTACCTTTGTGAAATTTATGTATGTAAACTGCCCCCACGATACTAGAGAAAACCTCTAGTGCGGAGGCAGCCTTTTATTTAAAAATAAAAAAGTGTGATTGAATGACTCAGGAAACTGTTGCCGCACTGGAAATTACTCCGCAACAGCCTTATGTTTTTTTTTTTATTTACCAGCTGGTACCTGGAGTGTTGCAGCCTCATAAGAAAGAAATGTGGAAAATTCGTTTTAAATTTTAAAGAGTTCTTTTGTTTAATTAGGAATGTTGTTACATTCATTGAAGGAATGATATAATAACTTTCAAAAAAATTTGTCGGTACGATACGCGCGCCATTTACTGTAAATCAATTGTACTATATCTATATTCTTCGCGCAAGTGCCAGTATTAATGGGGAATATAATCTCAAATGGCTTAGCAAGATCCTCCGTTATACCGAAAATATTGCAACATTCATTTTGAAATAAATATATGGTAAAACATAAACACTCACGCCTGTTGCCCAGAGGGGTAGGCAGAGACTACAGACTTCCATTTGGCACGATCCTGACACACCTCTCTCGCCTCCTTCACATTCATATACCTACGCATACATGCTCGTTGGTTAAGGGTACTCCTAATATATATGGTTGTCGGCGACAAGGCATATAATTAACCAGTGACGAACTGTGTTTTGTTCATAAGACTATTATAATGGGTGCCTCTACTTCGCGCAGCTGGACCACCTGAGCCTGGAGCGCCTTAACGAGCTCTATCAGATCGACGAGCTCCTCTTCATGAGAGGAGTCGTCATAGAGGCCTGGCAAGGAAGAGCGGGCCCTTAACAGTGCCACCGCTGCCAGGCCTTTGGCCACGCATCTACCAATTGCTTCAGGCCAGTGAAGTGCGTTCGCTGCGCCGGAGATCATATCGCCAGTAACTGCCCAAGGGGTAGAGATTGTGACGGCCCAATATTATTATTAATAATTAAATTCAATATAAAGGGGCGTCAAAAATAGTCTTAAAAGATATATATTAAACAATTAAATTAAATTAATAAACATAAAGATAATATATTTCAGACATTATCCCAATAACATAGTAAATTAAAGGCAAAATTATTGTTTTTCTTAATAAATAAATTTATTTTTAAAAAAAAACTTGGTAAAAATATTTAAAATAAGATAAATAATAGAAATACAAGTCAAAAAATATTATAAAATTAAGTTAAATAACGTTTATAAGATAATTAGAAAATTTGTTAAAAATTGTTTAAGTCATGGGAGGCGTTCGTGTATAAAAGAAATTTTTTTTTCTAAGTTGTGGAAGGAGTTCACGTATAGATGAAATTTCCCAAGTTGTTGAAGGAGTTCATGTATTAAAGAAAATTTTCCTAAGTTGTTGAAGGAGTTCATGTATTAAAGAAAATTTTCCTAAGTTATTGAAGGTGTTCGTGTATAGATGTCTTGTATGGATGAGCTGCCGGAGATACATTCCTGCAGTTCTACATATATATGGGGTGGTCGGGAGCCCGACTGCCTGAAGTACTGTAGCACAATGACTAGTCCTATATTAGGGACTTATGATATTAAACTCAATGATACAAAAGCAATACTATAGAAGGTCTCCATGATGAATTTGCATTACAATAGTAGGGTCGTGGGTTCGAACCCTATATATGAATGACTTATGAAAGTAAGGTCTATGATTCAAAAGCAATACTATAGAAGGTCTCTGTGATTAATATGCATTACAATAGTAGGGTCGTGGGTTCGAATCCTATATATGAATGACTTATGAAAGTAAGGTCTATGATTCAAAAGCAATACTATAGAAGGTCTCTGTGATTAATATGCATTACAATAGTAGGGTCGTGGGTTCGAATCCTATATATACATGACTTATGAAAGTAAGGTCTATGATACAAAAGCAATATTATAGGAGGTCTCCTTGATGCATAAGCATTGTATGGGGTGGTCGGGTGACTGACTGCTCCTAGTACTGTAGCAAAATGACTAGTCCTTATTAGGGACTTGAAAAGGAATATTATGGTGGCGTGTGTGCTGCTTCACGAGCAATTGGTCCGAGGTAAACTTGGACTCGCTAACCGATGTGTCCTAGACATATCATCTTAGTGCCGGTGGTAAGCGGGTTTGTTGTAGCAATACGGCTTTCACCCATACCGTTTGTGGGCGGCGTAGTAGCGCATAGCGATGTGTCGTCTATCTTTCGGATGGGGATGATGAGTGTGTTTGGTAGCACTTTTAAGTGTAACAGGCATACTCAACTTCATGTCTTAGTGCATTAGCGCTATGATACGTGAAGTTTTGTCCACTGGCGTCTTAGTAGCGTGCTACTATGATACGTTTGTGATATTTCTTATATAACAACAATACTAACTTTGTTGCCAAAATCGATAGGAGTCATGTGGGTGTGTTGTGAGGGTGCGCCGCCCGTATGATAGTTGCATTGATGCTTACTGCTACTCGCGGTATTGCGTCTTGTGATGGATCTGCGGGTATGCTGCGCCTGATTCGACGCATTCCTGATGTTCTGGTCGATGGAGGTATACAATTAACATCTTAGTGTCGGTGGTAAGCGGGTTTGTTGTAGCAATACGGCTTTCCCGTGGACATCGCACACCCATACCGTTTGTGGGCGGCGTCGTAGCGCATAGCGATGCGTCGTCTATCTTTCGGATGGGGATGATGAGTGTGTTTGGTAGCACTTTTAAATGTAACAGGCATACTCAGCTTCATGTCTTAGTGCATTAGCGCTATGATACGTGGAGTTTTGTTCATTGACGTCTTAGTAGCGTGCTACTATGATACGTTGGTGATATTTTTTTTATATAACAACAATACCAACTTTGTTACCAAAGTCGATAGGGATCATGTGGATGTGTTGTGAGGGGGCGCCATCCGTATGATAGTTGCATTGATGCTTACTGCTACTTGCGGTATTGCGTCTTGTGATGGATCTGCGGGTGTGCTGCGCCTGATTCGACGCTCTCTTGTGGTTCTGGTCGATGGAGGTATACGGGTGGTGATGTCTGCTGGGATGTATGGGGGATCTTGGAATGGTGTAAGCCCGACGATAGTCGTATTGATGCTTGTTGCGTTCTGCAGCATTGCGTCTCTGCGATGGTTGTTTGGTGGGACGCTATTCTCAATGGCGCTCTCTGCGTCTTGGTTTGACTCACACCTAAGTAGCTTTGCCCAAGTCGGGTCCCTTCCTTGCGGGGCTGCAGACTGTCTGCCCTCCACGATGTTTAATATAACAACATAATACTTGCATAACTTGCACTTGCAACATAATATTATATCTCTGTAACTTTCCCACCTTTGAATGATTGAAGGCAACTTGTTGGTGGGTGAGACAAACATGATCGAAAATGCATTTACTCAACGTCAGTGACACAAACCCTTTCTGATGGCGAATTATTACTCTTATCTTATAACTGCCTTTTGGCTATATCTGCCGTTGTAGTGGTTGGTGGAGTATATGTGTCGACCTCATGCGGGTGGTAGCTGGCGGGAGGATCTGAGGAGACTCTCAAGGCTGCGGCCGAAAGCCGCACAACGTGGGACCCCATTCCCTTGAGGTGAGCGGTAGACTCATGACACGCTCGGCGGCTAGTAGCCGTGCTGATCATGCAATTGGTGGTGATGCCATACACTTACATCACGTCTGCAGGAGCGGCGGTCTGGCAGGTGGTGGCGCTCACGGAGGGTTTAAGGCCAGTGTGCCTATTTGCCTAAACCGTGTGACGTACATTCACTGTGGCTGGATTCGTTCGTATTCTGTATGGCGTTTACACGCATTGACATGCGCGACTTCGGTCGATGTTTGTGCTTACGCACTAACAAGGGGCCAAGCCTCTTTCACTGGTTCACCAGTTATTTTGCTGTGGACTACGGTCCAGTTCCCGAATTAGCGTTCCCTTCGGGGGGAGTGCATCAAAATGGTTGGCGCTCACCGTGCACGGCGTGTGTGGGGCCGTGTACCTCCCCTACATTTTTTTAAAATAAATGTAGGAGAGCGAAGCCCTTGTATCGGGTATTTTTGTATAAATATATTTTGAGCCTTTTCCGAGCGGGAAGGGATAATTAATAATGTAAACCTAATGTGAAAGATCTAAACATTTCTTATTAATCTTGGTCACATATATATAATGTTATTGAAGAGGGGATATTTTTAATATTATAAAATTTTTATTTTATATAGAGGGGGGGGATCGTTACAAGATGAAGAACCACTCTACTACTCCCAGAGGAGCCCAAGAGGGTCCCCCAAAGTCGTCCCAGGGCCGTGGTCCAGGAAGACGGGTGGACCACAGTTAGAGGAAAGGGAAGGCAAACTGGCCCCCCCTCCACCCGTCACGGCACCCACAGAAACGGTGGTGCCCACTACTATCACATCGAAGGCAACCACCGGGGCGACCCTTCAGCCCCCCGCTAACGACGCCATAGAGCGCCAAACCACTCAGTGGAGTAAGCGGGGTAGGAAGAAGAAGAAGAAGGTGCAGCCTCCTCCTCAGGCAGCAACCTCTACCCCAACCCCAGCGGTAACGATAGCCCAGGCGCAGGTTACCAAGGAGGATAAGAAAGCCAGAATGGGTAGAGTGCTAGAAAGGGCTCTATCAGAAAATAGAGCCCGCTCTACATATAGAGCGCGCTCTACCCATACACAGAGAAATGTACACCAACTCCCGAGACCAGCGCCAACTGCACAGACACCTAGAACACCTTCAGCCGGCTTCGAGACTGCTGACGCCATCCAACGTTTGGTTGGCATAGCAATCGAAGTCCTGGCTGATATCGGAGCCGGGACAGATCCGATCACAGCGGTTATGAAGGCGCTGGCTAACCTACTGGCTCGACACTACGGTGGAGGAGTCTAACCTGCGCCACCTCTACTGGAATCCGGACGGGATCCAGCAGAAGTTACATGAACTCCGCACTGTCGCCCAACAACAGGACATACACGTCATCTTGCTGGGAGAGACAAAACTCAATCCAAATACGCACGTGAAGCTGCCCAACTATCATATGTACAGGAGGGACGAGGTCACTTCTCAAGGGGCCGCCTACAGGGGGACGGCGGCCCTAGTGAGAAGGGACATCGTCCATCAAGAGCTCGAATTACCAGAGTACCAAAAGATGCGCTCTATCGGTATAAAAATGGAGGCGGCGGGCGAGGAACTAAGGGTTTATGCAGCATACCGCCCGCCAGGGACTCCATTCTGCTCCTCAGACGTCCGGACGATAATGGATGGCGAAACACCAACCATCATCGCCGAGGACCTAAACGCCAAACACCCTGCGTGGGGGTCCAGAGTGATCACCCCGCCGGGTCACACACTTTTTGAAGACGCTGAGAGAAACAACTATGACGTCTTAGGTCCCGAAGAACCTACCCATGTTCCGACCGATGCACGGAGACGTCCGGATGTATTGGACATCGTGCTCTCTAGGAACATCAACTACCCGATAGTGGTAGAGGTGCTGTACGACCTCAATTCACAGCACCCGATCCCGATCTTAATTACCCTTGGCCTAAAGGCGGTGACTACGCCGCCCAGAGCATTTAAGACACGTATCGACTGGAGGCTCTACCAGCAACACCTGCAGGAGAGACCTCCAGCACACCATCCCTTAAACACAGCGGACGACGTAGAGGCCGCCGCTAACAACATCACCAAGGCGATCCAGGAGGCCCTCCAAGCTGCCTCTACGATCGTCCCGATGTCCACAAGGAAAGACGATCTGCCTCTACAGATAAGAGTGCAGATCAGGAGAAAAAGAGCGTTAAGGAGGCTCTGGGCGCGTACTCGCTGCCCGAGAATCAAGACGCAACTGAACACCTTATCGGAGGAACTGTCGGTTGCAGTCCAGGCACACAGAGGAGATGCCTGGGAGCGGCGCATATGGAAGGCGGAGGAGCATGATGCGTCGCTCTACAAATTGAACCGACAGTTAACTAGAGCCAAACCTCCCGTTTGCCCGCTGACCAACAACGCGGGCGAACGTCGTTACGATGCCAAGGGTAGAGCGGATATCCTAGGAGAGCACTTCGAGGAGCAATTTATGCCGAACCCAGCAAGTGCGGAGTTCATGGAGCTTCATGCCCGGAAAGAGAGCCGCGTACAGGAATTCCTGTCGTCGCCCGCGCCACCTCTTGCAGGAGAGTGGTTTATCTCCCCCGCTGAACTGCGGAGGACAGTAACCCGCCTGCAACCGAGGAAGGCGCCTGAGCACGACAGGATTACCAACGCTGCACTCCAACAGCTGCCCCATAGAGTCCTAGTAGAGCTTGGTCGACTCTACAATGGGATATTGCGGACATCCCACTTCCCGGAGGACTGGAAAATAGGCAGAATTATCGTCTTGCCGAAACCCGGGAAGGACAGGCGTAGAGCTGCCAGCTACAGGCCGATCACGCTGCTACCATACATAGCTAAACTGCTAGAAAGATTGTTGCTAAGACGCCTCCGCCCGTGCATCCAACTTCGGGCGGAGCAGCACGGATTTTAGGAGGGATCACTCAACAGCAACACAGCTGACCAGAGTGCTGCACCTACTTGCGGCCGAATACAACCATGGCCGCATCACATTGGGCGTCTTCCTCGATATCGAGAAGGCGTTCGATAGAGTGTGGCATTCTGGATTACTTTACAAATTAGAAGAACAGACCAGTATCCCTCCTGCTATGTTGCGGCTAGTGGCGTCTTTCCTGGCAGACAGGAAGTTCTACGTCTGCGTAGAGGACGCCGTGTCCGCAACCAGAACCATCAGAGCCGGCGTTCCTCAGGGCAGCTGTTTGTCTCCAGTCCTGTACGCGGCTTATACCAACGACATCCCGACATTGGCAGGTAGGCTGAAAGAGTGGGAGGATGACGTGGAATTGGCGTTATATGCGGACGATAGCGCTTATTTCACCTCGTCCAGAAGGGCCCACATTGCCACTGCCAAGATGCAACGACTGCTGGACCTGCTGGGACCATGGCTAGATGAGTGGAGGAAGTCCGTCAATGTTGGTAAGACGACCGCTCTGCTCACTCGCCGCCTCAGAAAACTACCACCTCCATTAACCCTCAACGGCCGGAAGATCGCGTACGAGAAGGCCGTGACCTACCTTGGGTGCTGGATTGACCGGGTGCTGCGCATGACCGCGCACGTCATACGTCTGCACACGTCGACTTCGTTGTCCGCAGAGCACGGGGTGTGCGGGCAATGCTACGTCCGGTACCGGCATCCAAGTTACCACTTAAAACAAAAGTGCGTGTTTATAATATGTATATCAGACCCATTATCACCTACGCTGCTCCGGCCTGGTACGCGCTTCTGAGCGAGCCTCTGAGGCGGCGACTGCAGGCCCAGCAAAATTTGACACTAAGAATGATCGTCGGAGCAGGTCGCTACGTCCGGAATGACGTCATAGCGGCCAACCTGAAGATTGACACCATCCAGGAGTTTGTGGCCCGGTTGGCGCGCGGATTGTTCGACCGTGCAGACAACGGGCCGCACATACATCTAAACCAACTTGCGCCGTTGCACACTCGGCCACCGGACGGGCGACCTCTTCCAAGAGAACTCCTCTCTATATCGATTAGAGAGTCGAGTAACAACCCTCAATGCCGCTGAAAGGCCAACTTTGACTTTTACAGGACAACCTCCTTTTTCCCGTAGTTAACCGACTACGGGAAAAACTTTACCCAGCTACGGATTAACCCGTAACGACTATTTATGCCTAGAATAGGCTTCAAGGACTGGCCCATAGTGATGGGCCATGAGGATTATCCGGGCAATGGGGTATACCCCGAGACCCGATACCTGCATTGCACCTAGGTGCATGTAGATGACAATCAACGCTCAAGTCGCAGTGCGACTGCTGCACAGCCGTCGAAGAGGCAACAACAAGGAAAAAGGAAGCCGAAACCTAAGGAACAAGAAGCTACCTAGGAAAAAAGTGTTTTAATTGTTTCCTCCCGGCTACTCGTCTATCTCTCTTTCGAGGTCCTAATAGGGTCGTACTATACATACGCATTCAGGGGTGCGTGGGACGTGCGTCACCAGCACTAAGCAAGGAACGTACGTCATCAAGCGGGAGATTGTCCCAGGGCGACTGTGCGGGCACTGGACGTGTCCCTGCCATCCGAAACAATGGTATATATGCTAAAGTTGAGGATTAATGTTAAGTACTATGTAGAAGAAAACACGATTCCGTAAAATTTTCTCGATAGAAAGAAAATCCGAAGTTACCTGCAAATTGAACAATAAACCGCTGGTATTCATGAAATACTTTAAATTAGATCATGAAACTTTGCATACTAACGAAACTAACTATAAAGCAGGGCTTATGTTTTTTTATTTTTTTAATTACCATTATTTTCACTGTAAAAAGAAATTACCTAAACTATCGGCGTCTTGAAGCTTGTTTCCTGCCGCCCGGATAGTATCGCTTCGGCTTTTGAAGGTGGAAGTTGTGTCGCTTACGATCAGAATACACATTACGCAACAGGACCACGTAAAATGAAAATGGGAAATAACCGTAATAAAAATAAGAAGCGACTGTTTGGCGTTAAGAAACAGGCATAAATATGATAAACCTAATGAAATAAGTATCTAACGATCTATCTACTTACAGTATTAGCACAGAATAAATAATAGAACTACGTACAGAAGTTGCACTCCTTTGATGTCGACTGCCTGCCGATGTTTAATAGCCTACATAATTATTATTATTCATATAAATCGCGCACGTAAGCCAAATAAAACTTTATCGCTGCACGTTATTGTCCATATCACTTTGCATCTTTTCCGCTTCCTAAGTCACGGCGGAGTTTCTGTGGTTATTAATACGTTCGCGTGAGCAACCTTATCTCTAAATGTTTGTACTGAGACGCACCCTTTTACCCATACAAAGTTAAGCAACGTCTAAAGACGTCCCGCCGTAATACGTATTATGCCTTAGAACTGTGATATGCGGCGCAACGTTTCTTCACATCCGACGTTTATACATGTTGCCGCCACCGCGCAGGTCTAATATACCATACTAAACGACACGACGTTCATAGGCGTCAACTTAAATTTAGGAAATTAAAATGATACAACTGGCTTGGCATATAAGTTTAATCAAAAACAGAGGTAGGTTGTTTCTTTACAAACAAAATTAAACTTAATTAAAATCACAACAATCAAAAATCACAAGACCAAAATTTCTATTACTTTTTAATCATCCTTAATTGTTTATGTACCTATTTATTAATAAGTAACAAACATTATTTAATTATTAGGAAGGTATAGAATATTCAGGCTACAGGTGTGTACCTGTTTGATTATGCCACTCTTCAAAACACGAAGGGCATAGAGCTGACTTGTCTGGGCACCCTTTGCATCTATAGCTACTTTCTCTTCGTGTCTTATTTTTAGTACACATCTTGCATTTTAAAAATATACTCTTATTAGAGGAAATTTTTTTAGGTATCTTTTCAGGCCAGTGACCAGCCGAAATAGATGTTTCTTGCTTATTCGGGGATGGTACGGATTCGGTTCTTACTTTTTGTCGATTATCATATCTATGATGTTTTATTAATTTGTCCGGTTTTAGACCTGGATCTAATTTTAAAAGTTTAAATATTAAATCCTCACGAAAATCTATAATTCATAACTCTTAGCATTACCTTTACGATATTTTTTATAAATATAAAAGCTGTTCCATACTGCTATGTCTAGTATATGAAAAATACCTTTTTGTACCACCTCATTGTCTTACTGGGAGATGAATAGTATGAGACCATTTGGTCGGAACGGTCAATACCTGACATATATTTATTATAAATTGAGACTTCCAGCGGTTTAGATTTAGATTCACCGTATCTGTTATGACCGTTAATTATTTTAGGATGGTTTAAGGTGGTAATCACGTGTACAGGTCTTTTGTCGACCCATTTGGACACGTACACTTTATTTTTCCGCGCCCAAACATGAGGTCCTTTTTTAAGTTTTTTAGAAACAACTACTTTAGGATTATCTTTCCTGTTTGCTCTTAAGGTTCCATTGGTATGAGTTTTTAAATCTAATAGTTTTTCAGACAAGGGTATTGAATTATAATAATTGTCCATGAAAAGATGGTGGCCTTTCAACATATACGGCCTCATTAGCCGAGGACGAGATTTTCAGTTTTCTTTCTTTTATCAGAAGGATCATCAGTCTTCCCAGTACACATAATTATATTGAGCACAAATCCTTCTGCAGTCGTCAACTCGTAAAATTTTATTCCATATCGTGCTTTTTTGCCTTTCATGTACTGTCTGAACTTTAATCTTCCCCTAAACAACAGTAAAGATTCATCTAATGAAAGCTCTTTTTCAGGTGTATAACAATTTTGAAATATTTGACACATGTTATCTATAAAACTACTGATCTTAGCACTTCCTTTAGCATTTAAGTCTGAAGCATAAAGACATCTTAGTATTTGTTCGAATCTTCTTTGTGACATAACATACGGAAATATTGGATGATAATACAGAATGTCTGAATAGGTAAACAGTTTTCGTTTTTTAGGAACAGATATTTGTCCTTGTAATAAACACAGTCCTAGAAATTTAAAAAATTCATCTTCGTCAACTTTCCTGAACGAGTATCTACGACTATGTCTTGTCATTGGTCTATTTTTATTGCATAGAGCCTCACCATATTTATTTGTATGTTCGATAAGTTGACTAACAATATGAGATGGAAGTAACTGTCTGAATACATCGAGAATCGAAGTATTTTCATCAATATGAAACTGGACGCCTGTTGATGTAGAATCAAAATTGAATTCTGGGATATCTAATGTTGTGTGTTCCCAATTTACAGTAGCAGGTGGTGTAATGGGCCTGTTATGCCTCTCCGATATATTGCTTGGTTCTGGGTCTTGCATTGTTATATTTGAGCTACAATCAGGCTCCTGTTGCTCTTCGACCGGTTGGGTAGTATTAGTCTGGAGTATTGATTCCGATTGCTCAGATTCACATGAAGTAATAGAATCATCATGACTACGTGGAACATCTTCAGTAAGTGTCACATCTAGATACTCATCATAATGAGTCTGTAAAGATTCGGTTTTGTCCACATCAGATGATGATGAGCTCGAACTCGAACTTAAGGTACGATTACGCAATGGAGCTGTATTTACAGGTTGAGATCTATTAGAAGGACGATTACATAACTTACTTCTTCTTGAAGTTCTATTTACGGAAGTGTTGCTGTTGTCACTACTCACTTCATCATTATAAGGATTATAGTCTCCATCAGATCCATACTGACCATCATCACTAACACTGAATGGATCTGGTATCGAGCTTCCCGTCGACGCTTCTTCGAAAAGTCTCATAATAGGGGAGGACGGGGCTGGTACTAACAAATTTTGTATTATGATTTATATTTTCGTTGATAATAGACTTTTTCATTTTATTTTTTATTGAAAACATGCTTTGGTTATTCAGCTATGATATTAACAACAAAAATCATCAGGTATGTAAGTGCTTCCAGAAAGAGAGCCATGAAAACCAAAAAAGTCATTTGTTAATATATACCCCGCATGTGGGGCGAATATTGACGGAGCTGGGGTAAGTATTAACGTAAGTGGCGATTATTAACAGAGACTAAAATTTTATCAAATACTTAAATAAAATGTCACTGACATTAAATGAAAATGTTTTATTGACTTTTTTATGATAGGAACTCAAAGAATATAACAAATTATTTTAAATCTACACTTAATAACAATCATTGCTACAGTTTGAATATTTTTGAGCCTAAAAAAAACACACAGTTTAATCTTAATGTTTTAAAGTTACTTAAACTTTTTAGGTTGAACAGTCTTTAAGTTTCTTAATGAAGTAAAAAAATAGTATTACCTTATAAATCTGTTACAAACATTTTTTTAAATAGTTTAAATATAATAATTAAATAATAAGGTAACTAGTTTAATCAGTCTTAAACTAATTTGTACTTAAACTTAGACAGGAAATAGGTACTTCATATCAGGCAATAATTAATCAGAATACGATTTCTCATCATCTGAGAAACAGTTGAGGCATATGTATTTTTTGGTATCACCTATAATACAGGTGATATGAGCCCATCCTTTGCATAAAATACATTGTATCCAGTCATGTCCAGATGTGTCTTCATTATAAGACTCGGCACAAACTAAACAGAAGCAGGTATCTTCTTCACTAACATCCTGCAGAATATGCTTCTTAACCTTTTCTACTTCTACTTTCCGGGTTTCTTTAGCTTTAATTTTCCCTTTTCCTTTGCCTTTACCCTTACTTTTAGTTTCAGTCAGACTAGTTTTTATCTTTTTTTGATGACTTTAATTTTGCTTCCTCCTCTAAGGCCAATTTTTCGGGAGTATCAGTGAGAATCGTTGATTTCCTTGATCGCTTTCGTTTGGATTCGACACGAGGTGGTGCTTTTGGAAGCGGTTTTATTTTTTCTACGTTAAACTTTTCTGTAGGCTTTGTATTTGACGGTCCTGGTTTATTTGACGGTCGCTGCTTATTTGATGGTACGTGTGATAGTTTATCAATAACCTCTGAAATACTTATGTCAATATCAGGCATGCTATCTATAATTTCATTTCGGATTGAAGAGTCTAAATTTAGTGATACTTCTCCTGGGTTGACAGAACTATCTCCAGGCTGCAGTGATCCCTGGTTGCACATCGAAGCAATATTTGGATCAGGACGATCAGTAACAAATGATGGTGCAAAGTCACAGTCTTGAAAGACATCTTCATTGCACGGCCAAATCCCAGCTTTTTTATATGAGTTGATGATATTGTTTTGAGTGAATGCCAGTGAAAATGCTTCTTTTACAATTCCAGGGAGATCATAGATCGTCATGGTCTTCCCAGGATGATTAATCATCCAGTTCGTTTGCTGCCGGCTAATATAATTTTTAAACGGTCCATACACACCAACATCTAGAGGTTGAAGTTTATGGGAACAATGTGGAGGAAAAGACAAAAGAATGATGTGGTTTTTTTTTGCCTTGGTGACGACCTCCACATTCACATGGGAATGATGATTATCTAATAGCAATAAAACTGGCTCATGCTCTGATGTTTTAACATGTTTTACAAAGTGGTCAATAAATATTGAAAATTCTTTTTCAGTCATCCATCCGGAACTATTTCCTACGCCTACAGACCCGGGCGGCCCATTTTGGACGAATAAATCACTATATCTTATCCCTGGAAAAACGAACATACATACGTTCTGCAGATGTGACTGCACCTACTTGCTTGGAACCTCGTTGAGCTACCACTTTCTTGGGTTTTTGCACCGTTGTGACTCCAGTTTCGTCTACGTTCCAGATTCTACTCGGTGAAAAATTGTATCGTTGAAGCACTTCTCGATATTTTTCGAAAAATGAATGAACATTAGTACGGTTGAAGGATGTTGCTCTGCTTAAGCTGGTTGCCTCGGGACTCCGAATAGATAAGAATTCGTTGCGCTTCATAAAACCAGTAAACCAATCTTTGCCAGCCTTTCCGTCTCTTTTCCAAGATTCTGGAATATTATCTATCTTGTATCGAATGGCAAGCTCGTAAGCTAATTTTTTGACATCGTCTGGTACCAATCCAAAATAGATATTAGAACATTTTACTAAATAATCAGCTATCATTGTTTCTTGCTCAGAATTGAAAACTAGACGGTTTTTTTTATAACTCACTTCAACAGAAGTTCCCGCCTTTTTTTTCTTTACGTATTTAAACAGTGTTACATGACAAATATTGTATTCAGTAGCAACATCTCTATATTTCTTGTTTTTTACCAGAACTTCTTCAGCTGCCAGCTCAAATACTTCTTGAGACGTAGACCCCCTTGTACTCTTCCTTTTGTAATTTCTCATTCTATAAAAAAAACATACTTATTGCAAAAAAACATTCGTTTAATATCACATACCTACATACGGGGTAAGTATTAACATGTTAATACTGACCCCACTCAATTTGTTAATTTTAGCCCCAAGGTCACTTTTATATTTCATCAATTACAGAAAATAAACTAGTCAAAATAATTACAAACAAGTATAATAGTTTTAAAATCAATAAAATACAATTCCATTTAGGATAAACTTTGACTAAATTTAGCGAAAAAATAAATCTTAAATCAATTTATTACGAAGTACAAAAAGTTTGTTTACCTGTCAATTCGAGGTTATTACGCACAACTATCACTAGCGACGGCCGATCGATAACTGACAAGTTAGGACACGTTCGGCTGTGTATATAGTTATTCTAAACCGAGTCTCATTTTTTATCACTTCACGTTTGGCGAGAATAAGCTTGTTAATTCTTACCTCCGTTAAAACCAGCCCGGCCCTCCCCTACGTTCTTCTGCCTTATTCATCTATAACAATGCAAAATGGCACCTTTACTAAAGCAAATAGCAAAGTAAATATATATTACATTATGATTAAAACCATAACACCATATATTTTAAGATTATTACTATATTCTCACTGTTCAAAATAAGCTAATACTAAACAGCACAGAATAACCGTTAGCAAATTTTCTTTCAAAATTATATCATATTCTTGCTAGTTATAACGTTGTCTGTTACTCACAAATATGCAAATGCTTATTCTAAATAAGCCTAATAAAGAAAGTTATAATATTTACTAACCTTTTATGACAAAATATTAAGTTGCACGACGTTCACAAATCAAACACGTTAGGTCATCTGACTGCGCGCAGGCCAACTGGCAGTGCGGATAGCGGTACAAGGGAGGGCGTTATAAGACGTTGCACGTGTCTGTGTGCGACCTTTGCATGTGTGCGTACAAAACTAGAACGACGTTTTTTTAAAGTCACGCGGCGGTATAAGCTACGAAAATTGAATGTGTTGCGGCGCTACTTATGTAGATGCGCCATAGGAATTCGCCTTTAAAATAGACGTCCAAAGACGTTCCGCGGGAATAAATATGACAATCTAGAGGCCGTCCTATGACGTTGCGCCATTTCATAATTCTATCAACATGACGTCGTAAGACGTTGCTCACGCGAACGTGTTAAGTGATATCAACAGAAGGTAAAAAAATATAACTCGTACGAATTAACTTGAGACCTGGGCCGATGATGTAATTGTCAATGTACGGTGTGCAAAATAATGCGTCGTAATATTTTTTTATTTGAAATTTTTGAGATTTGCATGAGATTATTAATAAAAACAAAATAAAATTCTGGCAAGGGGTGAAGTAATAAGTGATATACTGTGGCCATTTTTATATATTTTAAATATTTATTTTTTATAATATATATAATATTATTTTTGGTTAACGCGTCAAGGAAGGACAAAGAAATAAACATACACACTTTCTCATTTATAATATTATTAATTTGTTTATTATACACTTTATTGCACTATAAAAAGTGTTACAGATTCGTACACAATAAAAATACAAAGCATAACAGGCGACCTTATTGCTAAAAAGCAATCTCTCCCAGGCAAGCTTAGGGTGAAAGTGAATCAATCTCGGATAAGCGGAACAGCACAAACTATGTAAAATCAAGGAATAGAAGTAAGGAATATTAATAAGGATTTATCATAATATTTATTATTCATTGTCACTGTATACGATCGGTTCTATTCCGTCCATTAGATCGTCCTCACTTTCACTCTCTGAGCTGGATTCTTTCCCTCCGAGGGATATAATTAATTCTCTCTGTTGGATTTCTCCAAGTCTATCACTCTCCCAGTATTCATTTTCTAATCTTTCGATATGGTTAATTTCTTTCTTCCAATCGGAAGCCGTTATAGACTGTATTGCGTCTCTTGTCAAACCCTCTATTTCCCTTTCAAACTGGTTAACATTTTTAGCTGCCACCCTTTGTTTTATTAAGTTCCATATACAGAATGAGTCCCACATATATGCAATAAATGAAACCACAAGTAATACTAGTCCGTAGAAGTGTAAAAAAATTAAATATTAAATTAAAACCCGTAAAATAAAAAAGTGAAATTTTCAAACAAAATAAATATTAAAATAAATTCAGTAAAAGTGAACACTCTGTTTAGACAACGTACCTTGACTCCTTGGAAGAGTGACAACGTTGCACGCGGGTGGCACGCCGACAAGAGACACCGCTGTTGATATGTCGCAATACCAATAGTTTGCACTGCGTGGCAACGTCGCTTTTTAATGTTCAAGGATTCATTCAAGTTCATTGAATCATTGACTTAGTGACCCAATTCTATAGAGTGTTCAAATTTGCTTAAAATTAAAACTCTACTTTTTGACCTAATTACTGGACTGATTACGTTCATTTTTTGTATAACGTCAGCAAAGGCGATAACAAGTATATGGTTTCATTTATTGCATATATGTGGGACCCATTCTGTATATTCGGTAGGGTTCAAATCACAATGGTATGGTGGCAGCCTTAATACCTCGTGTCCATGCTCCCTCATGAGTTCGTCCACTATATATTTTTTCGGTGATTTATTGAGCAGTATTATATGGTACAGTTCCGGTTTCGTCATTTTTTTCATCAAAAGGAATGTTGTTTTTCCGAAGCCAACTCTGCATCTCACCTTTCAGGGACGAGCTCACGGGTGGTTTTTCAGACTGCGTTGAGTGGTAGGGAGCATTGTTTATAACGACGAGACTGTTTTGAGGTAAGTTTGGGATTAGTTTTTCTGTCAACCACTTTTTAAAGTTTTTACTATCCATTTCGTGATGGTAGTCCCCAGCATTACTTTTGCATTTGTAAAGCAATTCGGCACCAGGGATAAAGCCGTTTTCCCCGCCAGCGTGCACCAATATCCACCGCTGTCCTGGATTATCATTTTTTCTAATGCTTGCGTCATTGTTATTTTGCCAGCATTTGCGCACGGTATAGTGGGAGTGCATCCATGTTTCGTCTAAATAAGTTACGGGTTTTTTGTCCACCCCAAGTTCATTGTTTTCTTTCTTCCTTCGTAAATAACGGGCTCTCCAGGCAGCAATGTCTGGCTTTTGTATTAAGACTTGTCTTGCGTTCTTACATTTTTTAAATTTGTACCCCAAGTAGTCAACGAGTATTCGTTGTAACGTGGTTTTTTCACCTGTAAAATAAAGATTTTATTTTTAATTTTTAGTTATCGCGTGGTTTTTTTTCAAAAAATAATTTAAAATTAAATATCTCAGAAATGGTTCACTTTTGCATATGGGTGTCCATACATAAAATTGTTGCAAATTACCAGTTCTAGCACCCCTAACAAGATTATGCTTGAATTAAATGTCACCTTGTATATGATATGACCTAAAGTATGATATATAATACATATAAAAATGTCAATAAATATGGGTACGTACCTGGAAAATTTAGATCTGCTTTTGCAGCCGTTAAAATCTTTTTCAATGTTGGAATTTCTTTCCGTACTGTATAGAAACTGTTGACAAGGTTTCTTAGAGCACACAGATCAAAATTGTCGAGTTCAATTTTTTTTGAGCTCTGTTTCCTTTTTTTCCTGGAGTTGATAGTTTGAGTTCTGGTCTTGCTTGAGAAGTACATGGTTCCGATACTACTGTGACATCATCATTTTGGTCTTGAGAAATTGACTGAACTTTTTCGCCTCGTTTTTCATTCTTAGTAGTGTTGCCTTTGATATGCCTGTTGCTGCACAAGCCCTCTTTAAAGCTTGGTCCACAGGAATAAGACACTTTTTATTTGATTTTTCATCTTCGAAAAATTTTAAAACTTTTAGAGCAAGTGTCCGTGCTTGGCTATGTATTGTCTTTCCTCCCATGTTTTTTTAAAAATAAAAAAGGCGGAGTAACTCCTAAGCGTCACAAGAAAACGGCACAACACAACGTCCAAACTTAACAATAAAACAACGCAATTAACAACAAACAGATAAAATAACGTTCAAGTATAACAAAAACAAACAAAAGTCCAAACCAAACAACAAACAATTATCAAAAATATCGAACTAGAGTCGAGACGCGTATCCGTAACAAAAATGCTATCGGTACTGAGCGCGCACGGCCAGCGCGGGACGCGGTGCGGGGAGTCGGGAAGGGGGTCGCATTCCAGCGGAGTCTCAAGTTAATTCGTATGTTTTGTACATTGCGAAATGTTAATTATGTTACTTAGGTGAAGTACCTATTCCGACTATGATCGACTGACCATACTTTCGCCCCTATGTGAGTTCTGCGATGCCTAATGCATGCAAATTGCAAGGTCATTCGTCGGGAATGGTAACGCTTGGTTCGGAAGAAATAGGTAGATAGTGTAAACAACAAATAAATCTGAAATACGATTCCTAACAGAAATGTGATCTATTCTGCTTAGTTAAAAATCTTATTAGTATACTTACAAAGTTTTAATTTTAGTATTTTTTGTTATTATAACTTAAAATATTTTAATCACAAACGACAAAAGTATAGGTATGTAAGTAAATACTTGGATAGTGAAGTAAATTTTAACTAATTTTTGTAATAAAGTATTTAGGTATTTCTTCTGTAGACCAAATTATTACTTTATTCTTTTTTACTGTAAGTACATATCCAACAAAAAAATTAAATAAATTCACCTTTCATAACTTCCTTCTAAAATTCTTCGGTAACTTAAAGAATGATGAATTCTTTTGTTGTCACTTTATTTAGTATCCATCCACGCAACAGTTATAGTAGGAACGACGTTTTGCTATTATAATTTATCAAATAATAATTTTTGAAATACATTAAAACTTTTACAACTATTTTTACCTACAATTAAATATACTAAACACTAAACAAAAACTATTTCAACAAGTATTTATATAAAACTATTTACGTAAACAGCGTTAAAAAACTTTAGCATTGAATCGCCTACATCACGTTATCCCCGATTGTGTATAACGCCCAGGGCGCCTCGCGATTTTAGGTAATTATTTCACGCAGGTAGCAAGAGTGACAGAGGCCTGGTATTAGTGATTACAAACATGTCGGTACATAGCATACGACGCGCGGGGAAGTGGGGTCGAATATAGAATTTGAGCTGAGTTACTATATCCCCTTAAGTTGACAAACTTTTACCGCAATCCAATGAAAGGTGTGGCAGCGCATACAATACTTACGAAACATTAATTTCTATATGTTTATGTTTGTTTGTTTTCATATGTATTTAATATATAAATAATAACAAAGAATGTTTATACAATAATTACATATTTTAATATATGTAGTTATTGTATAAACATTATATACACAATAAACATTATATATTGACTGCCTCCTTGGTCTAGTGGTTGTAGACTGCTGATCATGAGGTCCTGGGTTCGAATCCCGGGTTGAGCCAAAAAATCAATTATTAAGTTTTTCTGTCAAGAAATTCTCAGCTGCCCGGAGTCAGGAAGTTGGCGGTGTCTCACCCCCGTGCCTCGGAAAGCACGTAAAGCCGTTGGTCCTGCGCCTGATCTCTCTCCGGTCGTGTCGGTTTACCGTCCCATCGGATTATGAGAGTGAGGGAATATAGAGTGCACCTGTGCTTGCGCATACACTTGGGCACTATAATCCTGTCCTGCGCCGATGGCTAGCCTCCGTTGAGGCAGGCCCCCGTGACCGAAATTCGGTCTGGAGGACATTAATAATAATTATTATTATAAAAAATTTAAAATAATAATCATTATTATTATTTTAATATAATATATATTAACTAGCTTGTACGACGAGTAAATGCAGGGAATAGAGTGAATGGGGCACTACACTTTATTATGAAGAACCAGAATGTGTCAAAACAGGCACGTATGGTAATTCATAATGCTGTGTTAGTCCCTACTTTAATGTATGGTAGTGAAAGCTGGGTGTGGCAGAAGAAGCACGAAAGTAGAATAAATGCTGTAGAAATGCGGTCTTTAAGGAATATGCTAGGGTTGAATCTGAATGACAGGGTGAGAAATTGCGTGATAAGAGATAAATGTGATATGCAAGATGATGTTGTGACCAGGATTAAGAAAGGAATGCTTCGGTGGTTTGGTCATGTGGAAAGAATGAATGAGGAAAGAGTGACAAAGCAAATTTATATGGCAGATGTGAACGGCCGAGTCGGGAAGGGACGCCCTAGGAAAAAGTTTATCGACCAAATTGGCGATATTTTGAAAATGGGCCACGTTAGAAGTACCCTTAACCGACGAGCATGTATGCGTAGATATATGGATGTAAAAGAGGCGAAAGAGGTATGTCAGGATCGTGCCAAATGGAAGTCCGTAGTCTCTGCCTACCCCTCTGGGTGACAGGCGTGAGTGTTTATGTATGTATAGCTTGTATCGGACGGCAGGGACACGTCCAATGTCCGCAGTCGCCCTGGGACAATCTCCCACTTTATGACGTACGTTCCTTGCCTAGTGCTGATGGCGCACGTCCCACGCACCCCTGAATGCGTATGTATACTACGACCCTACTAGGACCCCGAGAGAGAGAGAGAGAGATAGACGATCAGCCGGGAGGAGGCAATTAAAACGCTTTTCTAAGGTAGCTTCCTGTTCCTTAGGTTTCGGCTTCCTTTTTTCCTTATAGTTGTTGCCTCTTCGACGGCTGTGCTGCGACTGCGATTTGAGCAACGTTGTTGTCCTCTGCAGGCATAATGCCGTGCAGGTCTCGGGCCCCGGGGTGTACCCCTTTACCCGGATTTTCCTCACGGCACACTACAATGTGCCGGTCCTGGGCGCCTTGATGGTAAAGGCGTTGTTTTGGCGACTTTTGTCGCAGTCGGGTAATATATCATTAAAAGAGGTTGTCTCAATAATTGCGTTTAACACAAATTATTTTGTCAGAGTTGGCCATTCTGCGGCATTGTGGAGTTTACTCGACTCCCTAATCTATATAGGGAGGAGTTCTCTTGGATAGGGTCGCCCGTCCAGCGGCCGTGAGTGCAACGGCGCGAAGCCGTTGAGGTGTTCATGTGGCCCGTTGTCGGCGCGGTCGAACATACCGCGCGCCAGCCGGACCACGAATTCTTGCAGGCTCTCTATCTTTAGGTTGGCCGCTATGACGTCATTCCGGACGTAGCGACCGGCACCGACTATAGTTCGTAATGACAAATTCTGCTGGGCCCGAAGTCGCCGCTTCTGACGATCGCTCAGGAGTGCATACCAGGCCGGAGCAGCGTAAGTTAGCAGGGGTCTTATGTAAGTTTTATAAATGGTTAGCTTCGACTTTGTCGGTAACTTGGATGTCAGGACAGGGCGGAGCATTGCCCGCGCACATCGAGCTTTGCGTATAGCAGAGTCAACGTGCGCAGTCATACGCAACATTCTGCCAATCCGACATCCAAGGAAGGTCACGGCCTTCTCATATGCAATCTCCTGGCCTCCGAGGGTTATCGGTGGTGGTAGATTTCTATAGCGGCGAGTGAGTAGAGCGGTCGTCTTGATAACATTGACGGCCATCCTCCACTCATCCAACCATGGTGGCAGCAGGTCCAGCAGACGTTGCATCCCGGCAGCTGCGATATGGGCTCTTCTGTACGACGTGAACTATGCGCTGTCATCCGCAAAAAGCGCTAGTTCAACGTCGTCCTCCCATTCATGCAAGTGTCCTGCCAGGGTAGGAATGTCATCGGTGTACGCCGCGTACAGGGCTGGAGACAGACAGCTGCCCTGTGGCACACCAGCTGTAATGGTTTTTATTGCGGACTCGGCGTCCTCTACGCAGACGTAGAACTTCCTGCCTTCCAGGAAAAACGCCAATAGCCGCAACATAGCAGGAGGGATACTTGTTTGATCGTCTAACTTGTAGAGTAATCTTGTGTGCCACACCCGGTCGTACGCCTTCTCGATATCGAGAAAGACGCCCAACGATATGCGGCCGCGGTTGTGCTCGGTCGCAAGCAGGTGCAGCACTCTGGTCAGCTGTGTTGCTGTGGAGTGACCCCTCCTGAATCCATGTTGCTCCGCCCGAAGTTGGATGCACGGGCGGAGACGTCTTAACAGTAATCTTTCGCACAGGTTAGCTATATGCGGTAGCAGCGTGATCGGCCTGTAGTTGGCAGCTCTACGCCTGTCCTTCCCGGGTTTCGGCAAGACTATAACTTTGCCTTTCTTCCAGTCCTCCGGGAAGTGGGATGTCCGCAATACGCCGTTGTAGAGCCGACCTATCTCTACAAGGACTCTATTGGGCAGCTGTCGTAGTGCAGCGTTGGTAATCCCGTCGTGCCCCGGCGCCTTCCTCGGTTGCAGGCGGGTTACTGTCCTCCGCAGTTCAGCATAAACTGCTCCTCGAAGTGCTCAGCTAGGATATCCGCTCTGCCCTTGGCATCGTAACGTTGAATGCCCGCGTTGCTGGTCAGCGGGCAAACAGGTGGTCTAGTTTTCGTTAACTGCCGGTTCAATTTGTAGAGCGACGCATGCTGTTCGTCAGCCTTCCATATGCGCCGCTCCCAGGCCTCTCCTCTGTGGGCCCGTATTGCAACCGACAGTACGTCTGACAAGGTGTTTAGCTTTCTTTTTACTCTAGGGCAGCGAGTACGCGCCCAGAGCTTTCTCAGCGCTCTTTTATGGTTGAGCTGCACGCGTAGTCTTAGCGGCAGCTCCTCTTTTCTTCCCGTGAGAGGGACGATCGTAGAGGCCGCGTTGAGGGCCTCCTGGATGCACGTGGATATTCTAGTTGCAGCGGCCTCTACGTCGTCCGCTGAGTTGATCTGTGTATGGACTGGAGGTCTCTCCTGCAGGTGTTGTAGTAGAGCCTCCAGTCGATCTTGGTCTTGACAGCTCTGGGCGGTGAAGTCACTGCCTTAGTGCCAAGTGTTATCAGAATCGGGAGGTGCTGTGTATTCAGGTCATACAGCACTTCTACCACTACTAGGTAGTTGACGTTCCTAGTGAGCACGATGTCTAATACATCCGGACGCTTCCTAGGGTCAGTAGGGATGTGCGTCGGTTCCTCGGGACCTAGAACGTCATAGTCATGGTTCTCTGCGTCTTCATAAAGTTCACGACCCGGCGGGGTGATCACTCTGGACCCCCACGCCGGGTGTTTGGCGTTCAGGTCCCCGGCGATGATGGTGGGTGCCGTACCTTCCATTACCTTCCGGATGTCTGAGGAGTGAAATGGAGTCCCTGGCGGGCGGTATGCTGCAAAGATCCTTAGTTCCTCGCCCGCCGCCTCCATTTTTATGCCGATTGAACGCATCGTCTGGAATTCTGGCAGGTCCAGCTCCTGGTGGACGATGTCTCTCCTCACCAGGATCGCTATCCCTCTATAAGCGACCCTGTGAGGATCGACCTCGTCCCTCCTGTAGATGGTATAATTAGGCAGCTTAAGATGCGTTGCTTGCTTAAGGTCGTAGTTTGGTTTCACCCAGCAAGATCACCTGGATGTCCTGTTGCTGGGTGACCGTGCGGAGTTCATGGATCCTTTGACGAATCCCGTCCGGGTTCCAGTAAAGCAGACGCAGGTTACTATCCTCCGTAATGCCTTGCCAGTAGTGATGCCAGCGTCTTCATGACGGCGGTAATGGGGTCTGTCCCGGCCCTTATGTCGGCCAGGACTTGTGTACCGACTTCGATGGCTATGCCTACCAATCTGTGGATGGCATCAGCCGTCTCGAAGTCGGACGTTGGTGGTCTGCGTTCTGCACTACGCTGTGAAGGCACTGGTCTCGGGGCATTGGTTGTGGTCTTCCTTTGGATAGAGCGCTCTCTATGTGTGGAGCGGGCTCTACTTTCTGGGAGAGCCCATTCTGGCGCTCTACCTGTCGTAGTTGGTGCTGGTGTTCTTGCAGCAACCTGCGCCTGCGAGGCTATTGGTCCTGTGGTTGTAGGGGTAGAGGTACTCACAGCCTGAGGAGGAGGCTGTTCCGTTCTCCTACTCCTATTCCTCCGCCTCTTCCTTTGGGAGGGTTGCCCCTCAGTGGCGTCATTGGCTAGAGGTCGGAGAGTCACCCCGGTGGTTGCCCTTTGCTCTGTGGGACCCACCGTTTCTATTCGTGCTGAGGGGGGGCTGGGGGGGGGGGCTGGTTGCCTACCCTTCCCTCTGGTGATGGTGGTCCACCCGTCCTCCTGTATGGTAACAGCCATTGGGCGACTCTGGGGGATCCTCTTAGGGTTCTCCGGGAGTAGCCCAGGTAGAACGATCCCCTGCTTCCTGGCAAACCTCCTCAGGACCGGGCAGCGGCGATCGTTGGCCGTATGGTTCTTAGCGCAATTTGCGCACTTTGGCTCTTCCTCTCTACACCTTGGGCAAAGGCTGGCAATATGCTCTCCAGCACAGCGAACGCATTTCACTGGCCTGAAGCATTTTTCTGAGGCATGTCCGAAAGCCTGGCAACGGTGGCATTGTGATGGTCCCGTTTTTCTTTGCCAGGCTTCGATGACTACTCTTCTCATGTAGAGGAGTTCGTCGATGTGGTATAATTCTTGGAGCCGCTCTAGGCTCAGATGCTCCAGCTGTGCATAGTAGAGGCAGCACAGTCTGCCTCTACGTGGTGGTATGGCCTTTACGTAATTGATCGGGAAGCCTTTTGCCCGGATAGCCTCTTCGATCATCTTAGGATCGGTGCCCACTGGCAGGCCCCGGATGCCCTCTCCTTCTTCTCCTCTGCCGGGGTGTAGCAGTACCACGACATGGTTTTGTCTTTCTCAGAGAGCTCGACCATGTATCTCTGGATGGTGCGGAACTCATCCGGGCTCTGAGGTGAAAATCTCACTCCCTTCCCGAATGGACGGGCATTGGGAGGGTGGCCCAACTTCTCGTTGAGGACCTTAAAGTGCCTAGTCCAGTCCGGGAGGCATTCTGCGACAATCGGCGGATATCTCGTCTTCTCCTTCTCCTTCTCAGTTTTCTGAGGCTCCTCCGCCGATTGCGGTCGTGGTACTGCAGGGGCCGCAGCCATGTGGGCATAGCTCGTTGACGGCCGCTGTCCATCGTCATGAGCTAACCCGGACGGGTTGGTGGTTTGCACCGGGGATGATCTTCCGGCTGATGCAGCTAGGGTTGCGTATGTTGTTGAGCCCCAGCTGTAGGACTCCTCACCTCCTTGCTCGAATTGGGCCGAGTCGTGGCTACGTCGGTCCGGAGAGATGGATGGTGGCTGTTGCGGTGGTGATGGCGACTTAGGAGATGAGGTGTGGACCTTCTTCCTTGTCGCTATTTGGGGCTCCTCATCATCCGATGACGCTGATGTTGGTTCTGATGAGTGTCCGATGCGCTGCCTCTTCTCATAGAGGTAGGCCTCGGTCTCAGGTGGTTGCCTTGTGTTGTGTGGTTGGGTATGCCTTCGTGGCGTCTTCATGGGCCGCTGTTGTTGAGAGGGCAGCGGTTCACGCCCAGTCGTACACTCAGATACGATGGGCGAGAGTGCAACCCTAGGTGCGGACTCCTTACCCGGCGACGAAGGTTTCCGGGTCGGTATTTGGGAGTAAGATGAGACAACTGAGAAAACAACAAGAGGATGAGCCTCTCCGGATTAAAAATGTCGCGGTAGGCGATAACTCTCTCCAGTACGCCTGGCCGGTCCGGTGGTTTCCTCGATTTAGGAGGAGGTTCCCCTTATCGTTTCCTGACATGTCCCTAACCTAACAGTCAGCGGTAATCTACTATAGGCCCTATCTATACTCCAGCCGATCGGCAGCGGATGTTGGTGCGCGACGCGGATGGTGATGATGCTATGAGAGAGACTTTCCTCACTATGGGCACCGCCTACCCCTTTTATAACAAAAGGGTTGGGGGAAGTGCAAAGATGGCACTTTAATGCGCGACTGGGCACGGAATGCACGGAACGCATAAAGTGCCAAGAATCACCTAGGGGCCGGTGACCTCGACGCCTCACGGAACCACGGGACTCAACGATCGGCGGAGTATGTCGTATTGGCGGTCATTTGCAGCCACCGCTAACTACAAACAACGCACACCAAGGAGATCCTTAACATCGCGATTTGAGCCGAAATTTGCTCGGCTTATATACCCGCCGGCGTTACCGTACGGGCGTTAGCGCGGTTTTCCCTATCTTGCGCGTTGTTTTTACTTCGAGCCGAAACCTTAGGAGCCTTTTGAAAAAACCCTTACAAATTATATATCGTTAGATTGCTCTAATTATGTTCTATAACAAAAAATAATAATATAAAACTATTAAGCCCTCTATACAAAACTTATAGAACAAAAACCCTACGAAATTGTTAATTTACTATACATTTTGTCCTATATTTATTAAAACAGATGTGTAATCTACTTATTTCTTTTTGTTTACATAATGTTATGTATAAACCTTTAATCTAACACCAGTTTTTAAGCGTTAAACAAAACTTAAATTTTTTATAAGTATTTACAATACAAATTCTTGCTTAAAAACTTCCTTACAAAATTATCATTAAAAGCTAACCTTTCAATTTTGTAATTATATTTAAATTATATTCTAATAAGAATTA
The DNA here is from genome assembly GCA_036936625.1 of Parnassius smintheus behrii. Lineage (NCBI taxonomy): Eukaryota > Metazoa > Arthropoda > Insecta > Lepidoptera > Papilionidae > Parnassius > Parnassius smintheus. Next base: position 13,499,553 of record JAUPFT010000027.1, on the reverse strand, counting down.
ATAAGCTAAATACACTAATTGCGAAATTATAATAGTCTTAAAATAAAGTTCGTCACTTGGTAAATTGACACTACACTAATTAAGGAAATGAAATAGTATTAAACACAGTTCGTCACTGGTTGATTATATGCTTGTCGCCGACAAGCTTTTGCCCGCGACTTCATCCGCGTAAAAGATGGTTCTAATAGGATTTTAATTAGTTTTTTACATTAATAATGTTGTTATAATATACAAATTATTATGTTTAAATGTTTGAATACTTAAAAAATATAACAAACTTTATAGTGTTGGGATTTAAACGTTAAATAAACATGAAAAAAATTGTTATATTTTATGAACAAGAAGCTCGGCCTTTGATCTGGTGAAAGTGACATGGGGGTATTATCTTCTTTACAACGAAATCGAAATACTATACCTACCGTAGTATTTCTTTGTAAACAATATTTTTTGTTTTTGCTAGAATCACGAGACTACTCTGTGCGCTTACTCTGGAGCATGTCACATACAACTGACCATGGGAGAATAGCTTTCTCTCACGTCTACTCCCGCTATCTTGAGAGTTTGATCTTGAGCTTTGTTTATAGTTATGTCGAAGCAAGCTTCGATAGGAAACTACACCCTTTTGAATTCGAAGGGGTAATTTGATAGTGTTAGGGGAATCTTAGGAATAAATACACTCTTCTCTGGAACAACCTGTCAGTATAGTTGCGTCGATTACATTGCGATACAATGTTTTCACTCGCAATCCGGTGCCATTACGTAATTTTGGTGGATTTATATTGCGCAGTAACATAATTGGTGCGCCAACTCTCAATTTAGATATCTAAGTTGGGAGACCGGGAGGCTTCAGTGTCTTCAGGAACTCGACCGGATAGTGAATGACATCATCGATGTTTATCACTGAGTCGACGGATTTATATTGATATTAGACCCCTTCGAACGATCTCCAAAGTATTTCATTTATGACTGAGGTTTGTTCGATTTTCGGTGTTAGGATGGCACGCTCGCATAACCATTCTGCAGGTTTATCGTGAATATTATTAATTTTTCGCTAAATTTCAGCTATAAGCTCTTCTACAATGGAAATAATTGTACCTTAACTCTGCAGGGAGAATTACATATTATCCAGTTCCGGGAAATCACCACTTCGTATTTTAAGCAACAGGTTTGAGAACTGTCCGGTGGTAGCATCTCCCCTAAGATGGACTCTCATATTTTTGGTAAGGCTCAGTTTTGTCACTGTAGACCACAAATGAGACCACTTCACGCACGCTTTAACTTCGTCCGTTCGTATTCCTCTGGACCTACTGGTAAAGTCTGCCGCAAATCGCCTGTTAAAACAATACAGTAACTCCTCCCATTTGACAATTATTATTCCTAATATCTTCTTAAGATCTATTTAGGGCTTCGAAACCCCCTTTATGAGCCATAGTAATGTTGCGCACCACAGTTGATGTCACTAGCGCCATCTATTATCGAACAGAGGAATTAAGCTTTCTAGAAAGTCCCACACTCGAACTTTCTGCACCTGGTCGGTCGGAGTCTGGTATTTGCTGGAATATTCTGGATGTTTCGGTGGAAAAGGCCTAATTAAAGCCGCTGAAAGCCGCGATCGAAGCTTTCGGAGTGAAAGTGAACTAAATTGTTAAGGGGATATAGTATGTCAGCTCAAATACTAATTTCGCCCCCACTTCCCCGCGCGTCGTATGCTATGTACCGACATGTTTGTAATCACTAATACTGTAAGTAGATAGGTCGTTAGATACTTATTTCATTAGGTTTATCATATTTATGCCTGTTTCTTAACGCCACCCACGCCCCTCTTTTTATTACGGTTATTTCCCATTTTAATTTTACGTCATCCTGTTGCGTAATGTATATTCTGATCGTGACACAGCTCTCCTGTTCAAAAACCGAAGCGACACTAACCGGGCGGCAGAAAACAAGCTTCAAGACGCCAGTAGTTTAGGTAATTCCTTTTTACAGTGAAAATAATGGTATTTAAAAAAAAATAACATAAGCACTGCTTTATAGTTAGTTCTGTTAGTATGCAAAGTTTCATGATCTTATTTAAAGTATTTTATGAATATGTAACAGCGGTTTATAGTTCAGTTTGGAGGTAACTTTGGATTCTTTTTCTATCGAGAAAATTTTAAGGAATCGTGTTTTCTTCTAACATAGTCCTTAACATTAATCCTCAACTTTACCATATATTTATTTCAAAATGAATGCTGCAATATTTTCGGCATAACGATGGATCTTGCTAAGCCATTTGAGATTATATTTCCCCTTAAAAAGTTGATTGGAGGACACCGTTGACAGTCTTCAAGTCATCGAAGGATGATGGACCCCTAGCCTTGTGTAGAAGTAGGTATAACACTTTTTTTTTTATAGGATAGGATGACAAAAGAGCACACAGTCCACCTGATAGTAAGTGGTTGCTGTGGCCCATAGACATATACATCTATCCTCGATTACGAATCAAAATGCAGATGCGTTGTCATCCGTGAGGACTTAGGTGGAATGCCTCGTTTCTAGTAAAAAGGGTCTCCGGTTCTCTACACTCACCATACGAAACACAGCAGCATTAAGCTACTATTTTACGCTGGTATTCTGTGAGAGCGTGGTCCCTCCCCGGTCGAGCCGATCCATTCGTGCTACAACTATACTACAAAATATAACTACAGCATGGCTCTACCACGTAAAAAAACTCTGTGTTATTCGGGCAAACCGTGTAAACTCTAGACGCTAAACTCACCTAGAGCGTGTTCTTTCATTATTCCTGGCCAGCCATCTACGGGTTTTCCTCTTTTCCTTCTCACAATTTTTTTTCCATACATAATATGAAGGAACTTCTGAATATAGACGGGTTTTAGCAAAATCAGCTGTTTGGTATAAATCAAACAAATGCTAACAGTGTCGTTTTTGGTGGGCTATTAACTTTGTCGGCGAGGTAATCGGAATTAAAATAGACTCGTTGGCCATTTTCAAGTTGGACAGCTAAATGTATGACTGCGGTACACCTTTAATGTATGGAAAACCCTAAACCTTCCGAACTGCCCCCAAACTACTCAGTCAACGCCCACTCTCATATAATTTGACTTCGTCTTTTATGTTTTCTAGCCCGAAAGCCGCCTGATCACTGTCCTTATTAATGTACTTAGAAATGTGCTTTATCCATTTACCTCTATAAACCATACAAAATGTTTTTGCCGATTCGAAGCTCCACCATTTTCCGGCCCAGGAACTAGCATTGTCATAATGCCAAATGCCAAAGTCTGTTTAATATAATATCTATATTTTAAACTAAAAAACGGTAGTATTGTATGTGGTTTGATTGTAAACAATTTTGATCACATAATAAAAATTATTTTTAAAAATAATGAGAGTGTGCGTAATCCGTAAAACTCGTTACCAAAAGGTAAGTGGTATAACATTCCACAATTAAGTGAATTTGCAGCTAATATTAAACATCATATTAAAACTATTTGATAATATAGGTACTTAAAAATTTGTTACTAATCTTAATGTCGTTATTACCATCATGTTTGGCTTTAAATTACTGAGTTTTGATAAACAACAAAATTCAATAGGGTTGTTGGGTTCCTTGTCTATCATACTTAACGATGTTCTTTCCTACCCATATCTGTTAACAAACAAAGTCACCGACAACAGATAATTTTTATTAATTAACAGGTTTCCAACTGAACCTAGACTATTAAAAATATGGCTTAAAAGCATTAATATTTTGAATTGGCGTCAGAAACAAAATTATTCTTTGTTCTAAACATTTCACAAACGACTGTTTTTTAGACATGAAAAACGCACCACTTTGAAAAAGTGCAGTATACCGACAATATTTTCTTATAGTACTAGTACCAGTAAGTATATAAGTATTAGACTATTATTTCGAATATTTTTTATTTCTTCTCTTCTCATTTTTCCTCAAACTCAAGGGCCATACTCATAGGTCGCCTTATGATGACTTCGTATTTCATCATCATCATCATTACAGCCCTTCACAAGTCCACTGCTGAACATAGGCCTCCCCCAAGTTATGCCACAAAGCACGGTCCTGAGCCACCTGCATCCATCGACTTCCTCATGTCTTACCAGGTCGTCAATCCATCTAGTGGGGGGTCGCCCTACACTTCGCCTACCGGTACGAGGCTGCCACTCGAGAACCTTTTTCCCCAACGGTTGTCGGTTCTTCGAGCTATATGGCCGGCCTATTGCCACTTCAGCTTACTAATCCGTTGGGCTATGTCGGTCACTCTGGTTCTACTGCGGATATCCTCATTTCTAAGTCTATCACGCTGAGAAACTCCAAGCATAGCCCTTTCCATAGCTCGCTGAGCAACTTTGAGCATCCTCATACGGCCAGCAGTGAAGGACCACGTCTCGGTTCCGTAGGTCATCACTGGCAACACGCACTGGTTGTACAACTTAGTTTTCAGGTTTTGAGGTATACCTGACGAGAAGATGTGTCGTAATTTCCCGAACGCTACCCATATAAGTTGAATACTTCGATTGACCTCTCGGTCGAAGTTGGACCTACCTAGTCGGACTATTTGTCCCAGGGACACGTACTCGTCAACAACTTCGAGCTTAGTGCTCCCAACAACTACCGGGATAGGTGTGACATGGACATTAAACATGATCTTTGTTTTGTCGATATTCATCTTAAGACCTATCCGTTGGGAACCATTATTGAGGTCATTGAGCATAGTGCTTAAATCCTCCAGCGATTCTGCCGTAAGGACTATATCGTCGGCAAATCGAAGGTGAGTAATGTACTCGCTATTGATGTTAATTCCGTATCCTTTCCAGTCCAGTAGCTTGAAAACGTTTTACAACGCAGCGGTGAAGAGTTTCGGGGATATAACATCACCCTTTCTTACACCTCTCTGCAGATGGATAGGTCTCGTACTCTGGTTCTGTACTCAGATAGCCATCGTAGCCCTACTGTACAAACTGTACGGTATATCGAAGTGCTGAAGTACAAACAGTACTTCAGCACTTCGATATACCGACAGTCAACTTGGCACCGCTGAAGAGACTGTAGCACCGCCCAAATTTCGACGAAATCAAAGGCTTTCTCATAGTCCACATACGCCAGGCAAAGTGGCAGATTGTACTCTTCGGACTTCTGTACAATTTGCCGAAGGGTATGTATGTGGTCTATGGTACTAAAGCCTTTTCGGAAACCGGCTTGTTCGGGAGGCTGGAAGTTGTCGAGTCTGCGTGCGAAACGATTCATAACGACTCTCGAAAATAGCACGTAGACGCGGCTCGGAATGGATATCGGTCTGTAGTTCTTCAAAAGGGCGTTGTCACCTTTCTTGAGGAACAAGACCACCGCACTTCTGCTACATGCTTCCTATCTACAAGACTTAAATTTGTTAAATCTGTATAAATATGACTTTATGATTTATTATATCAAGGAAATATCGCCAAATTATGATGAGATATTTTGAAAAGGGGCCACGTTAGAAGTACCCTTAACCGACGAGCATGTATGCGTAGATATATGGATGTAAAGGAGGCGAAAGAGGTATGTCAGGATCGTGCCAAATGGAAGTCCGTAGTCTCTGCCTACCCCTCTGGGTGACAGGCGTGAGTGTTTATGATTATGATTTGTGATATATCAAGGAAATAAATTTATGACATCAAAAACATAACTTGTAAAAAAAACCAAGTCTCGCAACTCAGTTCTTCTACCGTAAAAAGTTGTGAAATCCATGTAATACCAAGTCGGTTAATTTATTCAGTCCCCACTTAAGGGTCCTTCTGTTTTAGGTTATTACGTAATTAGCCAACCTAACAACATTTTATAGTGACCATATCAATGTTAAAAATCTCTTATGTTTTAAATATATAGATTGACTTGGCAATCGCACTAAGCAATATAATTTAATATAATATGTATTACTTGTGAGTGAGTATACATTGTTTTCATGCGATGCGATTCGTTTTGTAGATAGTCCTATTTTTTTCCTTTCCGGTACCTTTTACTTCTTGAATACCAACAACGTACCTATCTACACCTTATATATATACAAGTACACTGATTCATTCACTGCAAATGTAACTTTGTAATTCCATATATTATGGGATTACATTGGGATTGTTTATGTAGTTGGTGTATCTTCAAAACAGGACCGAAATTGAAAAATATTTTAGTTTTTCATTGATTTATACACTAAACACTAATTCTATTCTAAATTTGAAGCTTCTATGTCTGCTAAAAGTGCCTTAGAGTTTTGATGATCGGTCAGTCAGTGAGTGACAAAATTAAGAAAACTTTGACTAGTTAATACCTAAAGTACTGGTTCAAATTAAACGAAATTTGAAACCAAACTTCAAAACGAAGAAAACCATAATATTCATTATAAACCATAGTAACAATATTCTGACAGTAATAATCTAAATTCTAATTCTAATACTAAAAACCTTAAAAATATATATTATAATAACTAAATTAAATTATTAAAAAAGAGGTCCTTTAGGCAAGGTTCCGAAGATACTGGCAGCGTTTCCCCGTTGAATAGCTAGACTAATTCTTTGTCCGAGGTAACTGCCAGCTCTTCGGTCTCCTGTGACGTCGATTAACCTTTTTGCTATTTCCTTAAAAAGGCTTATAGCGCTAGGACCCCACGGACCAAGGGTCTCGACACCGAAAGGGACAAAAATATATTCGGAGCCTAGACCCCTGTATTTGCAAACTTTAGCCTTTTCTGCCGCTTCACAAGCCGCACCAGCTATGTTGTTGGTTCCACGTAGATGGGAAGGGGCCAGCGTGTCTGAACAGGTTGCATCCCATACCAGCACCCGGCCCATCCTCCATGGAATCAAACTCATACCGTCCGGTCTCTTGCCATCGTCTCTTGCAATACCAGACGGCTCAAGTAGACTTGGCACGTTGACGGTGGCAAGAGACCGGCGTATGATGTCGTTAAGTGCTGCATGTCTCGAGAAGCGACCTGCACTTTTTTGGCATGATAGCCCGTGATGTCCTAGCTTGTCGACGTCACTGCCACACGGACATTTATGAGGAGCGCAGACCGGAACCCCAAGCCGTAGACAGGTTGCGATTCGGAGCGTGTCAGGCTCAAGAAATGTTCCTGTATTCGACGAAGGATACGCGTGAAGCCAGTAGCCGGCCTCATGCGTACCCACGGCTAAAAGCCTAGCACGCGCCGAACCTGTACTAAAGCTCAAAAGATTGTCATAAGTCAATTTGCATTTTATGTCGTCCCAGCTCCTCAGTGAATTTAGAGAAAAAAGTTTGAAGGGGATGCCCTTAAAATTTTACTTATGAGATTTGTTGAACTATGGACAGAAGATAGGAAGGCTGGTAAAGAGACACTGGAAATTTTGCGAATCCCTAAACCACCATAACGGATGGGTAGGGATGCTTGGGTCCAAGATTGCTCGTTCAGGTGTAATATTAAGAATCGATTCTAAACTAATTTTGATCAAGTTGTCCACTTGTGTCAAGAGGGTGATTCCAAAAGGAGCAGCAACGGAGCACATACGTAAATTTCGGGACAAAAAGGCAAGATTTTAAAATGCAAAGTGCATAATGTTGACTAATTTCAAGGAGACGGTCAGCAAAATTTTGAAATTTAGCAATTGAATTATTAATATATTCAGACATAGATTCGTTAAAAATAGGAGAACCTAAAAGATAAAAAAATTTTTAATACGTGGTAGAGCCATGCTAAAGTTATATTAGTGTATAGTTGTAGCACGAATGGGTCGGCTCGACCGGGGAAGGACCACGCTCTCAAATTCAAATTCAAATTCAAATTCAAATTCATTTATTTGCCAGAATGTATGTGTACAATAAAGTATGATCTTAAATTATGAATAATGGCCCATTTACATTCTACCATTTTATATGGTGTGCAAATATTTAATTAGTATACATGCAAAAAAAAAAATTACAAGTGGGAATTCAATTAAAATGTCTTTTTGTTCAATGGTAGTTCTTAAATGTTAATGTCCATACTTTCATTTTGTTTGTAAATAATTAATTATTAGATATATATCAATATTACTGCCTTCGGATTTATTTTCCACTAAAAGACATAAATTCGTTTAGATCGTAAAAACATTTTTCTTTTAACCATTGTATTAACTTTTTTTTAAACGTGGTTAAAGGTAACTCTTTAAAGTCGTTGGGTATTTTGTTATACACCTTTATAGCATTTACGTAAGAGTTCCTTTCATACAATTTGAGCCTGCATTGAGGTAAGTATAATTTATGTTTATTTCTAGGAGCTACATTTCGTTCAGTTACATCTATTTGCCTTTCAATTCAATTTCAATTTTCTCACAGAATACCAGCGTGAAATAGTAGCTTAATGCTGCTGTATTTCGTATGGTGAGTGTAGAGAACCGGAGACCCTTTTTACTGGAAACGAGGCATTCCATCTTAGTCCTCACGGGTGACAACGCATCTGCATTTTGATTCGTAATCGAGGATAGATGTAGATGTCTATGGGCCACAGTAACCACTTATCATCAGGTGGACTGTGTGCTCGTTTGTCACCCTATCCTATAAAAAAAAAATAAAAAAAATAAAGGGAATTACTGTTAACTATTTTAATATTTGGAGCCAAAGTATTAAATTTGTGTTTTACGTCATTTAAATTTAAGTTGCAGTTATTTATAAAAAGTTCGCATTTGCTAAAGTTAAGCTCCAAACCAATGGCTTACAGTTTCCAGAAAATTCAGGCCTTAGCAACCGTGTCTTGAAGTTATCATACGCGGACTAGAACTATTCAAATACTGAACAGGCACTGTAGTGGGAACAACAACAAAATCCCAATGCGCGTATGTGAAAAATATCCCGACAAACTCTCATATGGCTTTGCGATACGATAGCTCTTCATCAGTCAATAAAATATATAAAATTTCAGAAATCCTTTGTTGCGAATTGTTTTGTTACATTTGGCATATTATGTTACAATCTTGAAAAATTTTTATGTCTCTTAGTTAATTTCATATATTATATAAACCACTGTTATACTATTTAAATCTATGACAACAATAAAAATTTCCTTTGTGCACTAAAATTTTACAATTAAAATGTATAGTTATTTTTATTAAAATATTTAGACAAAATATACATGGTTGACACCTCACCATCCACCATTTGAAATATACTATGTTTATACTATAATGCCTACTTGGTTACTGAAAATTCAGGCTTCTATTTATGTATATCCACAACAAAGTTATAGGGGGTCGAAAATGGCCTGAACTGCTTCGAGAAAAGTATGGTACGGCCGTGCCGCTTTTTTGCTCGACTTGGCTGCCGTGCCCCCAGATATTGTGACTGCAGAATTATTAATGTCCTTAGCAAGTTTGCGTGAGTTTCAGTGAGAAATAGCTCCTCTCTGAATGGGTTTCCACCTTTTCATGGCGGGGGAGGTGGGGGGTTATTAGCCGTAGCTTGATGCTGCTGTGTTTTGTATGGTGACTCTTTTTACCGGAAACGAGGCATTCCATCTTAGTCCTCATGGGGACAACGCATTAGCATTTTGATTGGTAATCGAGAATAGATATAGATGTCCATGAGCCACAGCAACCACTTACCATTAGATGGACTGTGTGCTCGTTTGTCGTCTTTATTTTATAACAAATAACAAATAACCTTTATTTATATTTGTTTTCGCCAAAACTGCGGTAATAGTAATTATCAAAGAAAACACAAAAATATGTTTTTCTTTTGATATAAAATGATACTTTTGTGGTCATTATCAAGCTTGTGAAATTCCATACACAAAAAAAAACTTTTACATATTAATACTTATATGAAAAAATCACATTCATTTTACAGTTAGATCACAAATTTTTTAAATTAAAACTAAAGTTTGCTTCTCGCCGGACGATCCCAAAGTCGTTGCTGATTCTGTCGTTGATGTGGTACTTCAGGGTATGGAACTGTTTATTCCTTCTTCTGTGGTGCCCATCGGAGTCAAATCTCAGCTATGGTTTGGTCGCTCCTGTAAAATAGCATCATGCTATAAGCAGGAATGCTACCGGACCTGGGCTGATGCATCAGCGTCCCAGGATGTAAACACCAGCGCTCTAAAAAAGAAGTGTAATTCCGCCTCCAGGTCCTTCACAAGAGTTATTGCCGAGGCAAAGTCGGAGCACATAGGCAGAATTGGCGAGAAACTATTTCGCCTTCCTTCTGGAACCCGTGCATTCTGGTCTCTCGCCAAGGCCGTCAAGAGGAATTTCTGTCAGCCTTCTCTTCCATCTCTGCACAGGGAGAACGACTCATTGGCCCATGCCGTGAAAGAGAAAGCTGATCTTCTAGGCTCTTTCTTTGCGTCCAACTCGACTCTCAATGACGTGGGCATTGAGAGTCGAGTTGGACGCAAACAAGTTGGGGGGGAGTGCTCCATGCCAGAGGTGCGGTTTACATAGTGCTCGGTTCGCAAAGCACTCCTCTCTCTGGACATCCACAAGTCGAGGGGGCCTGACGCAATTCCTCCAATTGTGCTGAGGACGTGTGCTCCAGAGTTGGCACCGGTTCTAATGCGTCTTTTCGGGTACTCCTACTCCCTAGGCGTAGTCCCGAATCATGGAAGACGGCTTTTGTCCACCCGATCCTTTAAAAAGGCGACCGCCCGGACCCGTCCAACTACAGGCCTATCGCCATCACCTATTTGTTCTCCAAAACAATGGAGTCCATTGTAAACTGCCAGCATTGTAACCTTGAGGATCACCAGCTGGTTAGTGAACACCATTACGGTTTTCATCGTGGTCGGTTAGATGGTGATCTTCTGGTCTACCTGACTCATAGATGGGCGGAGGCAGTAGAGTCCAAGGGGGAGGCATTGGCCGTTAGTTTGGACATTGCGAAGGCCTTCGATCGAGTTTGTCACAAAGCGCTTCTTTCGAAGCTTCCTTCCTATGGGCTTCCCGTGAAATTGTGCAATTGGATCACCATCTTTCTTGCAGATTGGAGCATCAAGGTCGTTGTAGACGATGCAAGCTCCGATTACAAGCTTATTAATGCTTTCCAATCACCAACGCTGTTTCTTCTGCATATCAATGATATGTTGCAAACCGGTAACATTCATTGCTATGCAGATGATAGTACTGGTGATGCTCTGTACACCGACCGTGCCAATATTTCTCGGGAAAACATTTTCGAGTACCAGGACAACCTGTATTTGAAGTCGAGTCTTTACTGAACAAAGTCTCGGATTGAGGTTATATTGGCATATACCACGGGGAGTGCTCTGAGGGATTGTTCGGATTAATCCCAGTCACCAAATTTCATGAACGCACTACGCGGTAAGCCTCCCGATACCGTCAACACCACCTGGGTGCTTGGCAGTCCACCACTGTACGTTTCACTAGTTTTCTTCCGCGTACGACCTCTTTGTAGAATAGTTTACCACCGGCGATTTTTTCGGACCGATACGACCTAGGGACTTTCAAGAAAAGAGCTTACTCTTTTCTAAAGAGGCCGGCAACGCACCTGCAATTCCCTGGTGTTGCGGTTGTTCAAGGGCGGCGGTAGTCACTAAACATCAGGTGAACCGTATGCTCGTTTGCACCTTCTTCTATAAAAAAGTGACACATCCCAACGGATTGAATTTCGCTGGGCTCAACCCCAGTGACAAGTTGTAAAATAATAGCTCCCAACTATTTAGCGAAATTAAATATTGTAATTGATAATATCCACCTCAATTTCCAGTTACAGTTGTTAAATAAGACTCAACTGTGTTTGTAAAATAAATAAAAGTCATAAGTATTTTAATTAAATAGTGTTTTGTGGTTCAACTTGTTTGAACTTTCTGTAAGTTATTGTAATTCCTCTTATCCCTTTAATATTTTAAGATTTACCTTTTAAATTAGTGCTGTTTCGGATTTCAATTTGAATTGTTAACCTGATAATTTAATTTGAGATCTGTAAGTAGACCCATAGATCTAGATATTAGCTTACTCTGTTTCTTCGGTTTTCTTTCTTTGTTTTCTTTTGCTATTTACACATAATAGTAAAATCAATACACGCAACGCCAAAACGCGCCAAATGGAGAACCAACTTCAAATGGCGCTTCTAGAACTTAGGCGTCAAAGGAGCGGTGTGAGCTGTTGCTTAAAGAAAGGGATGACAATGAAAAGGAAATAATAAATATAATTGCCAAAAATAGTCAACTAAAATGTGATATGGTTAAGTTGCATAAAGACTACACAAATGTTTTAAAAGAAAGGGATTAGCTTCAGGGAACAGTCGATGAGTTTGACCGATGCAGCAAAGAATATGAGGAATCTCTCAGATTAATTGCTGCATTGCAGTTGCAGTTAAGTGTGGCTAATGAGCAGATTTTGCAATTAAAACAATACTTAGATGAATTGAAAGTGGCCCAAACTCAAAGTCTGTTCAATGAGCTCATATAATTTAAATATTCAAAAACATTGCAACCTTCCACAACAATCGATTTGACTGGGGATGATGTTGTCACATCAAGAACAGCAGAAAGGATTACATGCAGTAGAAGAAATTTAAAGAAATACATAAAAATTAATAAATATGTTAGGAAAGTACAAAAGTTAATTAAAACTAAAATTAATACAAAAAATTATATAAATATATGTAAGGAAAAGCATGAATTAATTAATAAACTTAAATTATATTCAATTGAGGTGGAAAATATGATAAACTGTCATGAGACACACATGATGTCATAGAGTGTCTCAATTCAGAAGTTTTGTCGCTTAAAAACTCCTTACAAATTATCTCCAATAAATATGCATCGGCTCAAGTTGAGATTAAAGAACACATATTGGCCATGAATGATCTGGTAAAGTCATGTAAATACAATGAGGAGCGCTTTGACTCCTTAATAAAAGATCAGAGTGAGAATCAACGCTCCATACCATGTTCATCGGGGACAATATGTGTAAATAGTAATTGTCTTAGTTCACCAACACTCTATGACGGTGCCATAACAAAGAATAAAAACTTAAAAAGTAGTTTAAATATTAAAAAACATAAAGTTATTATGTATTGTGATGACATAGGAAAAAATTTGGGCATGATGTTAAATAACAATTTAAAAGGACAACTAATTAGTAATTATTGTATGCCTGGAGCATCCTTTAGTCATATAATGAATAATGTTTTAACTAGTAAGTATTGTCCTAATAGCACATTAATAATTCTTGTTGGGAGAAGAGGCAATGTAAACAAAAATCAATTATTAAAATATATTGATTACCTCAATACTTTAAATGTACACAAAATAATCTTGTTTACATTGCCTTACATACAAGGTTGGCCACAGGAGAATAAAATGAGATATGATTTAAATTTATTAATGAATAATTTATCATGTAATAATAATTTTAATTTGACATTTAATTGTAACAATTATACCAATAGAATTAATTTAATAGACATTAATAATTTAATTAAGAAATTTTTGACTACAGATAAGTATTACATATCCAAATATAATTTAAGACAGATAGCAAATGTGCTATCTTATTATTTATATTATATTAACTCAGTCAAGGACTTGGCTACCCAGACATCTGCTCCTATTGAGCAGCATAAATATTTGACATGTAATTTGGAATCCGTTCTAAGTAATTTAAATTAGAAAATGAGACAATAGAGGTAATCTCTAGCAGTTATAGTAATTTAAATAATTTAGAATGTAGCTTACAAATCCTGAATAGTTGCAATTGTATAACTCCACAAAATGATAATAAAAATTGTTTAAACCTGGTGCATCAGAATATACAAGGCGTGATAGGCAAAGAACTAGAAATTGATTTGTTCTTAAATAGCAACAATATTCAGATTATATGTATTACTAAACATTGGTTAAAAGCTCATAATTTAATGTTTAACTTCAGTAATCACCAGGTGGTCAGTTCTTTCATTAGAGAAACGGTTTTAAGAGGCGGCTCCTTAATTTTAGCTGGTAAATTATTATCATGTAAAGAACGTAAAGATATTGTGAGCCTCTCTGTTGAGCGAACTATAGAAATGGCATGTGTTGAGTTTGAGCACCTCATTGTTGTAAGCGTTTACAGACCCCCATGTTCTTTATATGATACTTTCGAAAAAATTATGGAGGAAGTTTTCGCTAAGCTTAATAAACAGAATAAATTTGTTGTAATATGTGTAGACTTTAATATCAATCTTCTAGAAGCTTCCTCCACCAATATTAAATTTAGATCATTGTTTAAATCTCATGGTCTTTTTAACTTATTTTTGGAGCCAACACGTATTGCTGAATCTAGTGCAACATGTATCATGTATATATAACATTTTTACAAACGTTAAGCCGTTCAATAAATGTATAATTCAAAAATTGAGCTCTGATCACTGTGGAAAATTAGTTTCATTACCTTATGTTCATCATTACAGCCCTTCACAAGTCCACTGCTGAACATAGGCCTCCCCCAAGTAATGCCACAAAGCACGGTCCTGAGCCACCTGCATCCATCGACTTCCTGCATGTCTTACCAGGTCGTCACTCCATCTAGTGGGGGGTCCACCTACACTACGCCTACCGGTACGAGGCTGCCACTCAAGAACCTTTCTTCCCCATCGGTTATCGGTTCTTCGAGCTATATGGCCGGTCCATTGTCACTTCAGCTTACTAATCCGTTGGGCTATGTCGGTCACTCCGGTTTCACTGCGGATATCCTCATTTCTGAGTCGATCACGCAGTGAAACTCCGAGCATAGCCCTCTCCATAGCTCGCTGAGCGACCTTGAGCATCCTCATACGGCCAGCAGTGAAGGACCACGTCTCAGATCCGTAAGTCATCACTGGCAACACGCACTGGTTATACACTTAAGTTTTCAGAGATTGAGGTATACCTGACGAGAAGATGTGTCGTAATTTCCCGAACGCTGCCCAGTCGAGTTGAATCCGTCGATTGACCTCTCGGTCGAAGTTGGACTTACCTAGTCGCACTATTTGTCCCAGGTAAACATACTCGTCAACAACTTCGAGCATAGTGCTCCCAACAACTACCGGCATATTTGTGACATGAACATTAAACATGATCTTTGTTTTGTCCATGTTCATCTCAAGACCTATCCGTGGGGAGACACCATTGAGGTCATTGAGCATAGTGCTAAGGTCCTCCAGCGATTCTGCCATAAGGACTATATCGTCAGCAAATCGAAGGTGAGTGATGTACTCGCTATTGATGTTGATACCGTATCCTTTCCAGTCCAGTAGCTTGAAAACGTCTTCCAACGCAGCGATGAAGAGTTTCGGGGATATAACATCACCCTGTCTTACACCTCTCTGCAGTTGGATAGGTTTCGAACTCTGGTTCTGT
The DNA here is from genome assembly GCA_036936625.1 of Parnassius smintheus behrii. Classification (NCBI taxonomy): domain Eukaryota; kingdom Metazoa; phylum Arthropoda; class Insecta; order Lepidoptera; family Papilionidae; genus Parnassius; species Parnassius smintheus. The sequence continues at coordinate 13,484,212 of JAUPFT010000027.1, read as the reverse complement.
ACTCGGATAGCCACCGTAGCCCTACTGTACAAACACTTCAGCACTTCGATATACCGACAGTCAACTTGGCACCGCTGAAGGGACTGTAGCACCGCCCAAATTTCGACGGAATCAAAGGCTTTCTCATAGTCCACATACGCCAGGCAAAGTGGCAGATTGTACTCTTCAGTCTTCTGTATAATCTGCCGCAGGGTATGTATGTGGTCTATGGTACTGAAGCCTTTTCGGAAACCGGCTTGTCGGGAGGCTGTAAGTCGTCGAGCCTGCGTGCGAGACGATTCGTAATGACTTTCGAAAACAGCACGTAGACGCGGCTCAGAAGGGAAATCAGTCTGTAGTTCTTCAAGAGAGCGTTGTCTCCTTTCTTAAAGAACAAGACCACCGCTTCTGCTCCACGCCTCCGGAGTAGTGCCACCATGGAGGACGGAATTGAAGAGCTTCTGAAGGTTTTCAAGTACCGGTGTTCCACCCGCTTACAGAAGCTCCGCTGTAATTCCATCCTCGCCCGGGGCCTTGCCGTTTTTAAGGTGGTGGAGAGCCATTCTAATCTCGCTCAGACTGACGTCCGGGATATCATCAGAATAGTGTCGGATAAGACTTGCTCTTGGATCGTTACTCACACTTGCGTGTAGCTCCAACGATGATGTGTACAGCTGCCCATAGAACCTCTCAATCTCACTCAGAATCTCAGGTGTCCCGGAAACGATGTTGCCACTCAGTCTTCAGCTTTGACAGTTGGCTCTTTTTGGCAGACAGATCTCTGGCAAAGACTTTGGAGCCCTGGTTCCGCTCGATCGCTTCTTTAATACGAGCAGTATTAAAGTTGCTTAAGTCTCGCCGCATGCATTTGGAGATCTGTCTGTTCAGTTGCCTGCATGCTGTCAAATCTGTTGACGATTGCAGCCTCATCTCCCGTCTAACAGCCATGAGATTAAGAGTGTGATTGGAGAGTTTTTATGTTCTTCTGCGGCGGGTCTTGCAGAACTTAGCTCCGACCGCATGGACAGTTTCCACGAGCTTGTCATTCATATCGTCCACTGCATTGCAATCGGTCGGCACTGAAAGCGGTTTTGTAACTCGAGTTGAAATGTTTCGGGATTCTTTATTGGAGCACGAGGGGGACGGAGCGTTGACTTCATCAGACGAGACCTCTCCAACTTAACGTTTAGGTTCAGTGTGCCTCTAACCATTCGGTGATCGCTGCCAGTTTTCACCCTTGAGGTCACTGAGACATCACTGAACAGTTGGCGTCTGGTCGTCATAATGAAGTCAATCTCATTTTTTGTCGAACCGTCGGGGCTCGACCAGGTCCACTTCCCGTGGGGCCGCTTCTGGAAGAAAGAGTTCATCATAAAGAGTCCCTCTTTCTCCATAAAGTCGGCCAGCTGCTGGCCCCTCCGGTTCCGTTGCCCTACTCCAAATTTCCCTACCTTCAGCTCACCGCTTTCTCTTGTGCCTGGTTTTGCGTTGAAGTCTCCCATCAACACCGTGTAGTGGGCTTTGGAGGAATGCATGGCTCTGGAAATATCCTCATACATTTCCTCCACCTCCTCATCGGGATGTGCCGAGGTTGGTGCGTAAACCTGTATGACCTTCAGCGAATACCGTTTGGTGAATCTGAGTATCAGGTACGCGACCCTCGTCGACACACTCCCAATCTTTACAACGTTGTTGACGAGAGACTTGTGGACGATAAATACGACACCTCCTTGGGACAGATGGTCGCCCTCCCGGTGGTAGAACAAGTTGCCGGACTCGAGGATTGCCGTGTCCTCCCCCTCTCTTCGGACCTCGGATAATCCAATAATATGCCAGCGCAACTTGTCTACCTCTTCTTCCAGCTCCAGTATCTTCTCGTCAGTCCTCAGGGTGCGTGCGTTATATGTTGCCTGGTCGAGTCGTCGTAGGTGGCAACCGAACCTCCACCGGAGATTCTTAGCACCCCCTGCCCCGCCGTTACCATGGTCGCCACCGTAGCCAGGAATAGCGGGGCCGCCGGGGACTGGGGGCCGTTTTTTTGCGTCGTTATTCATGGGGGGATACCATAGTTGCCACGCTTGGCGAGCGGGTTAGCAACCGCAGTTTTTTATTTTATCACAGTTATTATCAGTAAGATGCTGCTGCCCATCTCTTGCCTGTGTCCCTCTGTCGCCTCTTACGACACCCACGGGAAGATATGGGGTAGTGGATATTCTCAACCGCCACTACACGGCTGATGTTATGTTCACAAAAAGCAAATAGATAAAAAAGTAGTGTTTGTTCCAGTAAATGCACATCGCTTGCAGAAGTTTAGAAGTAACATAGTAAAAAAACTTCCATTACTTTCACACCAAAATAATCCAAATTTTTTGTATGGAACATTATTTGAGCTTATTTGCAATGAATTTAATAATACTTTTACTTCTAAAACATTCTCCTTGAACAATCGCAAAGCATTTAATGAATGGGCGACAGTAGGAGTCCATAAGAGTAGACAAAGGTTATATGAACTTTACTATGAAAGGTCATATAACCCTAGCGTTAAATTTGGGGAATATGTAAAAAATATTCCAAAATATTTAAAAGAGTGTGCTCCTTAGCCAAGTCATTGTATTTGAATAACAAAATAAAGACTGCTTCTAATAAAATTAAAAAGACATGGAGTATAATTAATAGTGAAACTGGTAATGTCGCAATTCAAACTACCAGTTAAGTTTTAATAATAGATTAACTAAATCAGATCAGGACGTTGCAATGGTTTTTGAGAAATTTTACGTGGTAGAGCCATGCTGCAGTTATATTAATAGTATAGTTGTAGCACGAATGGGTCGGCTCGACCGGGGAAGGACCACGCTCTCACAGAATACCAGCGTGAAATAGTAGCTTAATGCTGCTGTATTTCGTATGGTGAATGTAGAGAACCGGAGACCCTTTTTGCTGGAAACGAGGCATTCTATCTTAGTCTTCACGGGTGACAACGCATCTGCATTTTGATTCGTAATCGAGGATAGATGTAGATGTGTATGTGCCACAGCAACCACTTACCATCAGGTGGACTGTGTGCTCGTTTGTCACCCTATCCTATAAAAAAAAATATTTTAGTGATATTCCGAGTGGTTAACTAAGTCACTGAATTCTTCTCCTGCCGTCGCCGAATCATTACTTAAACAAAATGTAAATGTGTGTACAAAGAATTTTACATTTCATAAAGTGTCATCAAAAGATATTGTAAAATATTTTAAGACTATTGATATTAAGAGAACCGCCGATCTGTGGGAGATTTCTGTTAAAGTTATTGCGTCTATAATAGATGCGATCGCACCTCAACTATCTATTATTTTTAATACTAGTATTGAATCTGGTGTGTTTCCTGATTTAATGAAGCATAGTAAAGTAATACCTTTATTTAAATCTGGTAGTACATTGGACCCCGCTAATTTTAGACCTATTTCTGTACTGCCAACACTTAGTAAAATTTTTGAAAAAATTATTCTTGATCAAATGTTAAATATTTTTTAATGTAAATAATTTACTTCATAAAAATCAATTTGGTTTCACAAGGGGTCGCTCGACAACTAATGCCGGTGTTGAGCTGATTAAATATATATTTGATGCATGGGAGAATTCACAGGATGCTTTGGGTGTATTCTGTGACATATCCAAAGCCTTCGATTGTGTTCACCATGAAACATTAATCAGGAAACTTCAACACTACGGTATACTTCTGGAGATGGACTGCTAGAGATTCTGCAGCATATGCTGTGAAAAAGATTAGAACTCTTACCAGTGTTGAAACAGCTAGAATAGTTTAGTTATTTCCATAGCATTATGTCGTATGGTATTTTGCTAAGGGGACACGCGACTGACACTGAAATTATATTTATTTTACAGAAGAGGGCCATTAGAGCAATATATAATTTAAAACCAAAAGAGTCACTGAGACAAAAATTTAAAGAAATTAATATATTAACTCTGGCCTCTCAATACATTTATGAAAATGTAATGTACGTACACAAAAATAAAAGTAGTTTTGCGAAAATAAGTGATATTCATTCTGTAAATACTAGGAACAGACACAAGCTAGTAGTACCAGTTACGCGACTCCACCGAGTCAGTAATTCATTCTTGGGGCGATGTATACGCTTTTACAACAAAATCCCAGAAAATATACAAAATTTGTCATACACGAAGTTCAAAAATGTTATTAAACTAAGTTTGTATAAAAAGGGTTATTATAATATTAAGGAATTTATGGATGATAATAACCCCTGAGAAGGGTGATCGCTACCAAGCTATTTCTAATTTGTCTTGTGTTGTTTATTGTAAACATTATTGTAAGCTATTGTTGGAAAAAAAATAGGCGGAGTGTAGGGCGACCCCCCCCCCCCCCACTAGATGGAGTGATGAACTGGTAAGACATGCAGGAAGTCAATGGATGCAGGTGGCTCAGGACCGTGCTTTTCGGCATTCCTTGGGCGAGGGCTATGGTCAGCAGTGGACTTGTGAAGGGCTGTAATGATGGTGAAGATATATGATGATGATGATGATGATATAGCTTAGGTCACTTCTACAATTAAGATGTATCTAACGACACCCCATATATTAAAATCCATCAAGATTTAGGCTTCAGGGCGTGTCAAAGAAACAGACATACATACAAACGTACATACATACATACTTTCGAATAATCTTCCCTTCTTCTAAGGCAGTATGGTAACCGCAGTCACATAATGCTCTTTGTGACTGTATACTTTGTGACTGTATACTTTGTGACTGTATAATTTATGACTGTATAATTTATGACTGTATATTTTGTGACGGTATACTTTGTGACTGTATACTTAGTGACTGTATACTTTGTGACTGTATACTTTGTGACTGCATACTTTGTGACTGCATACTTTGTGACTGCATACTTTATGACGGTATACTTTGTGACTGTATACTTCGTGACTATATACTTTGTGACTGTATACTTTGTGACTGTATACTTTGTGACTGTATACTTTGTGACTGTACACTTTGTAACTGCATACTTTGTGACTATATACTTTATGACTGTATACTTTGTGACTGTATACTTTTGAAATAAAAATTTCGATAATTAATAGAATCAGGCGTTACTTTGCGGAAATCCATTATATTAAAGTTGGTAAGAATTACTTCTCTAATTAATTATTTACCTAGTTTGAAGAGCACCCTCCGCCCTTCCTCAATTGCGTGCACTAATTCCGTCAGCACTAATCCCAGCACCACTAATCCCAGCACCACTACACTAGGAAAGACACACCATCGATGATAATACGACACGTGTTTCGCCTCTACACGAGGCATCCTCTAGTGATGTATACTCTGCGGTGCCTGACCGCTAAGTGTTGGAACTTGGGATTAGTACACGCAATTGAGGAAAGGCGGGTGCTCTTCAAACTAGGTAAGACATATCTTTGAGCGGATGTGGGCGAAGGAATTCCTACCAATTTTAGTAAATATTTCGCTTTTAGGCAGTTTTTATGGGTTTTAGGAGTTTTTTGGGAAATTTAATAGGATACGTGGGCTAAGTTTTTCCTGCCGCTAAGTTTCACGACATCTGAATGATTGGCGGTCCAACGGTTTTCTTCCTCGCAAAACTTCCTTGTTTAAACAGCTACCATCATCGATTCTACGGGTCTATAATACTTAGAGGCCTTTATAAAAAGAGCTTAATCTTTATGAAAAGAGAATTCATCTGCAATTCCCCCGCTGTTGCCGTTGTTCATGGGCGGCGGTAGTCACTTACCATCAGGTGAACCGCAAGCCTGACAACTTTCGCTTGGTTGTATAAAATGTTTGACAGAGCCTGGTATGAATAATTACGCCATTACATATTGTTTCGCTTTGTTTCGCTTTTTTATAGAAGGACAGCACTGGTCGTGGCAACACTGCTACAGAATCATAATGAGTCGACGCCCTTTCGTTCCTGTAACCCAAGGTATGTCCTCAATGTTTTTGTTTGTTTTTATTTGATATTTCTTTATAGTATGTATGACGAATAAATAATTATTTCATTAATTAAAAATGAATGTTAAAGTAGATTTTTTTCATAGTAGAGGGGGCAAACGAGCATGCGGCTCACCTGACGGTAAGTGACTACCGCCACCCATTAACAACCTACAGTGGTTATGCGATCTCATCAAGAATCTCTTAGGCGTGCGTTGTTTGTGGTTAGCAGTGGCAACATACAACCGCCGGTAGGACATATTCCGCCGATGGTCGAGTCCGCTGATTCCGTGAGGCGTCGAGGTCACCGGCTCCTAGGTAGATTCTTAGGCGCTCTAAAACGTTCGAGTTTTTTAGTGCCTAGTCGCGTTTTCGAGTGCCACCATTTGCACTTCCGCCAACCCTTTCATTAGGAAAGGGGTAGGCAGTGCCCCAAGTGCCTGTACCAACAGCATACATCACCCCTACCATCGCGTCGCGCGTCAGCCTGCCGTCGTTGGTAACACATAGATAGGGCCCAGAAGAATACGTAGAATACTACACATTAGGTAGTAGGTTATAGCGATGTCGGACAAGGGGGAACCGCCCCCTCCGCGTACAAGGAAACCACCGGACCGAAAAGGTGTACCGGGTCGACCACTAGTTGTTAGGGATCTAGCGAATCCGGAGCGTACTAGAATAGTGTCATCCTTCTCGCAGATCCCAACAAGAAAACCCGTCTCGCCGCGGAAGGAGCCCGCAGCGGGCGTCTGAGCACACGGTCAGGTAGGAACCGTCGCCCCAGCAGCAGCGGGCAAAGAAAACGGCCAGACGCCACACTCCATTCGAGACCGAGGCCTCTATGTTTGAAAAGAGGCTCCAACATATCTTCTTCCGATGTACCAACATCCTCATCGGAGGATGAAGACCACCATCAAGCGACGTCGAAGAGGGTGCATAAATCACCGCCGAAGTAGCCCTCACTACCACAACCCCTCCGCTCCATGTCACCGGACCGGCGTAACCATGACTCGGCCCAGTATGAGCAGGAGGGAGAAGAATCTTACAGCTGGGGGTTCACCACGTATGCGACCCCTGCAGCATCCGTCAGCCAATTATCGCCGGTGACGATAACCAATCCGTCTCCGCAGGACGATGGCCAACGGATATCCACCAGCTATGCCCATATGGCAGCAGCACCAGCAGTGCCACGACCGCAGGCGCAAGCCGCAAGCCAGCTGATAAACCTGCTGACCAGGAGAAATCCAGATACCCGCCCATAGTGGCTGAATGCCTCCCGGATTGGACGAGGCATTTTAAGGAGCTCAACAGAAAGTTGGGCCACCCTCCAAATGCCCGTCCATTCGAGAGAGGAGTACGCTTCACACCGCAGAGTGCCAAAGAATTTCGTACCATACAGAAATACATGGTCGAACTCTCTAAAGAATTACCAAATCCATCGTGATACTGCTATAATCCGGAGGAGGACAAGCCCACCAATATGGGCATACGGGGTCTACCAATGGGCACGGACACCAAATCCATAGAGGAGGCTATTAGGGCAAAGGGTTTCCCCATCAAATACGTTAAGGCGATTCCACCACGTAGGGGCAGACCTGGCTGCCTCTACTTCGCCCAACTAGACCACCTGAGCCTGGAGCAGTTCCAGGACTTATACAAAGTCGACGAACTCCTCTATATGAGAGGGGTCGTCATCGAGGCCTGGCAAAGGAGAGCAGGACCAGCTCAATGCCACCGATGCCAGGCTTTCGGGCACGCCTCCACCAACTGCTTGGGAGCACACAGCGAGCCTTTGCCCTCGGGGTAGAGATGAGGAACCCAAATGTGCCAACTGTGGCAAAAACAACACGGCAAATGACCGCCGCTGCCCAGTCCTGAGGAGGACTGCTAGGAGGCAGGGGATAACTTTGCCGGGGCTACTCCCGGAGGACCCGAAAAAGATCCCCCAGAGTCGCCCAAGAGCAGTAACAATCCGAGAAGACAGGTGGGCCACCATAACAGGAAAGGGCAGGCAACCAGCCCCCCCCCCTCCACCCATAACACCTATGGAAACGGTGGAACCCGTGGAAGCAAGGGCAATCACCGGGGCGACTCTACAGCCTCTCGCCAATCCCGCCACAGAACGGCAGCCCTCTAGAAGGAGGAGGCGGGAGAGGAGCAGGAAGAAGTCGCAGCCTCCTCAGGCTGTCACCTCTACCCCGACACCAGCAGGACCAGTAGCCTCACAGGCGCAGGTTACTCGCGAGATACCCAAGAAGAGCGTGGGTAGAGTGCCAGAAAGGGCTCTATCAGAAAATAGAGCCCGCTCTACACATAGAGAGCGCTCTACCCACAAGCAAAAAGTGCAAAAAGACCGATGCCCGAGACCAATGCCAACGCCTTTAGGTCATATAGGAGAACACCATTGCCGGCTTCGAGACAGCAGACGCCATCCAACGTTTGGTTGGCATTGCTATCGAGGTCGGCAGTCAGGTCCTGGCCGACATAAGAGCCGGGACCTACCCGATAACGACGGTTATGAAGGCGCTGGCAAACCTACTGGCCCGGCATTACGGAGGAGAGTAATCTGCGCCTCCTCTATTGGAGCCCCGACGGAATACAGCAGAAGCTGCATGAACTCCGCACAGTCGTCCAACAACAGGACTTACATGTCATCTTGCTGGGAGAGACAAAGCTAAATCCCAAGACGCATTTAAAGCTGCCAAATTACCACCTGTACAGAAGTGACGAGGTCACTTCTCAAGGGGCCGCCTATAGAGGGACGGCGGTTCTAGTGAGGAGGGACATCGTCCATTAAGAGCTGGATTTACCTACATACCAGACAATGCGCTCTATCGGCATAAAAATGGAGGCGGCGGGCGAGGAACTAAGGATCTAAGCAGCATACCGCCCGCCAGGGACTCCATTTTGCTCCTCAGACGTCCGGACGATAATGGAAGGCGAAACACCCACCATCATCGCCGGGGACCTAAACGCCAAACACCCGGCGTGGGGGTCCAGAGTGATCACCCCGCCGGGTCATGCACTATATGAAGACACGGAGATAAACAACTATGACGTTTTAGGTCCCGAAGAACCAACACACGTTCCGACAGATCCACGGAAGCGTCCGGATGTATTGGGCATCGTGCTCTCTAGGAACGTACCAACTACCCGATAGTGGTAGAGGTGCTGTACGACCTGAACTCACAGCACCTCCCGATTCTAATCACCGTTGGCACAAAGGCGGTGACTACGCCGCCCAGAGCATTCAAGACACGTATCGACTGGAGGCTCTACTATCAACACCTGCAGGAGAGACCTCCAGTCCACCATCCTATAAGCACAGCGGACGATGTAGAGGCCGCTGCTACCAGAATCACCAAAAACATCCAGGAGGCCCTCCACGCGGCCTCTACGATCGTCCCGAATACAGCAAGGCGAGACGATCTGCCGCGAGAGATATGCGTGCAGATCAGGCGCAAGAGAGCGTTGAGGAAGCTCTGGGCGCGTACTCGCTGCCCGAGACTGAACACACAGTTAAACACCTTGTCGGAGGAACTGTCGGTTGCAGTCCAGGCCTACAGAGGAGAGGTCTGGGATCGGCGCATATGGAAGACGGATGAGCACGATGCGTCGCTCTATAAACTGAACCGACAGTTGACCAAAGCCAGACCACCCGTTTGCCCGGTAACCAACAGCGCGGGTGAACGCTGCTATGATGCCAAGGGCAGAGCAGATATCCTAGTAGAGCACTTCGAGGAGCAATTTATGCCGAACTCAGCAAGTGCGGAGTTCATGAAGATTCATGCCCGGAAGGAGAGTCGCGTACAGGAGTTCCTGTCGTCGCCCGCCCCACCGCTTGCAGGAGAGTGGTTCATCTCCCCCCCCTGAACTGCGGAGGATAGTAACCCGCCTGCAACCGAGGAAGGCGCCTGGGCACGATGGGATTACCAACGCTGCACTCCGACAGCTGCCCAATAGAGTCCTAGTAGAGATTGGTCGACTCTACAATGGGATATTGCGGACATCCCACTTCCCGGAGGACTGAAGAAAGGCAAAGTTATCGTCTTGCCGAAATCCGGGAAGGACAGACGTAGAGCTGCCAGCTGCAGGCCGATCACACTATTACCGCACATAGCTAAACTGCTTGAAAGATTGCTGCTGAGACGTCTCCGTCCATGCATCCAACTTCGGGCGGAGCAGCGTGGATTCAGGAGGGGTCATTCTACAGTCACACAGTTGACTAGAGTGCTGCACCTGCTTGCGGCAGAGTACAACCGAGGCCGCATATCGTTGGGCGTCTTTCTCGACATTGAGAAAGCGTTCGACCGTGTGTGGCACTCAGGATTGCTATATAAACTACACGAACAGACCAGTGTCCCTCCTGCTATGTTGCGGCTAATGGCGTCTTTCCTGGAAGATAGGAAGTTCTACGTCTACGTAGAGGACGCCGAATCCGCAACACGTGCCATCAGAGCCGGCGTTCCTCAGGGCAGCTGTTTGTCTCTAGTCCTGTACGCGGCTTATAACAACGATATCCCTACACTGGCAGGAAGGCTGCAAGAGTGGGAGGATGACGTGGAGCTGGCGCTATATGCGGACGATAGCGCCTATTTCACCTCGTCCAGAAGAGCCCATATAGCCACTGCCAGAATGCAGCGTCTGCTGGACCTGTTGCCACCATGGCTCAATGAGTGGAGGATGGTCGTCAACGTTGGTAAGACGACCGCTCTGCTCACTTGCCGTCTCAGAAACTTACCACCTCCGCTGATCCTCAATGGCCAGAAGATCGCGTACGAGAAGGCCGTGACCTACCTTGGGTACCGGATCGACAGGACGCTGCGCATGACTGCGCACGTCGACTTCGTCGTCTGCAGAGCCAGATGTGCGCGGGCGATGTTCCGTCCAGTCCTGGCATCCAAGCTGCCAACGAGAACCAAGCTCCGGATATACTAGATGTATCTCCGGACTATCATCACCTATGCTGCTCCGACCTGGTACGCGCTTCTGAGCGACCCTATGACGAGGCGGCGACTGCAGGCTCAGCAGAATCTGTCATTAAGGACGATCGTCGGAGCAGGTCGCTACGTCCGGAATGACGTCATAGCGGCTGATCTGAAAGTCGAGACCATCACCGACTTCGTGGCCCGGCTGGCGCGCGGCATGTTCGACCGCGCCGATAACGGGCCACACGAACACTTCAACGGCTTCGTGCCGTTGCACACTCGGCCCCCGGACGGGCGACCTCTTCCAAGAGAACTCCTCTCTATATCGATTAGAGAGTCGAGTAAGTACCCACAATGCCGCTGATAGGCCAACTTTGACTTTTTACTGGACCAACTCCTTTTTTCCCGTAGTTAACCAACTACGGGAAAAACTTTTCCAAACTGCGGATTAACCCGCAGCAAGTAACTATGCCTAGAAATAAGATCTAAGGACTGGCCCATAGTCATGGGCCATGAGGAAGATCCGGTTAATGGGGGTATGCCCCGAGGCCCGATACCTGCATGTCATACCTACGGCATGGCATGTAGACGACAACACGAGGTTATGCGAAAACAGAGAAAAAATGTTTTATAAAATCCTCTCTTACGAGAAGTGCGCAGCCAAGATATAAGCGAAATGAGCCGTCAAGAAACCTGGTACACCATTAAAAGGTGGTTTGGATCCTACGGAATATAGACTTCATACAATTACATGTCACAGCGTGGACTACATGTGCTTCACGTCATTTATCTCGAAGTAAAACACGTACGAGGCCTTTATGCGAACCTGCTGTGAGCTGAACCGTTGCAACAATGAAGCCTTAGCATTGCCACTAATTTCACCTCGTGCTATGAAAGACCATCCAAATCGTTTTTGCCTACAGTATTATTTTTTGTCACTTTTTTTTTTTTTATAGAAGAGGGGGCAAACGAGCATGCGGCTCACCTGATGTTAAGTGACTACCGCCGCCCATGATCAACCGCAACACCAGGAGAATTGCGGGAAAACTGAAAACTGGTGAAAACTGTTCTCTTGCTGCTCTAACCGCGGCTTAAGTTGTTTTTATCTAAGAAATAACGGGTATTAGTCCAGTTTATTTCAGTTTTATACCTAATAAGCATATACTGACAATACATTTAACTAATATTTGTACGTTAGAAACCACATTCAAAAAGGACAATGATCTCATACTGTACATATACAAAATAATAACCACTCCTCATGGACGTGATAATTGATAAGGTGGTTAAACGTAACCGTTGTAACTTTTCCGTCGCCTGGATAGACTATACAGAAAGTCATTTGACTCAGTCAGTCATACATGGCTGAAGAGGGTCCTCGAGCTGTACTAGGTTGACTGTTCCGTGAGAAACTTCCTCAGTCAGTATATGGGGCAGCGGAGTACGAGTACGATCCTTTTTTGTCTACGCGAGCGGATGACGTCCGCGGAGGACCACATAAGGATAGGAAAGTTATTTTTCAGGGTGATTGTTTGAGTCCAATCTGGTTTTACCTCACTCTGAACCCTCTCAGTACCTCACTGGAGGGCTTCCGGGAGGTGATTTCAGCTTCGAGAAGTACGTGCAAGGGTGATAAACCTTTTCTATATGCATGATCTCAAATTATTCGCCTCCATTCGCTCCTATCTTGTGGAATTGCAGAACATCGCGATTTTAGCAATTCTTTTAGAATGGAGCTGGGGACGGATGAGTGTGCGGTCCTCCATGTTGAGAGAGGTAGGGTAGTTAACTCTGAGGGCATACTTACTTATCTATGCCCTTTCCGAGTCTGCAACATACAGATACCTGGGTATGTCACAAAATATAGATATTGTTAAACAATCAATTTGCGATATGTTTTATGCACGCTTAACCAAAGTGCTTTACGAGTACAGCCTTTTCTCGGGCGTGAATAAGACACACGCGTATAACTGTTGTGTCATGTATACCTTTGACATGCTCAGGTGGACTCAAACTGAACTTAACGCCCTAGATGGAAAAGTTCGCACTACCATGACGTACCATAGGATGCACAATTCGAGATCGTCGGTAAAGAGGCTGTACTTGTCGCGAATCATGTTGGGCGTGGCTTTTTAAGCGCGCCCACCATGCACAATCGCGAGTGTACAGCCGCCGTAATAATTTTCTGATGAGATCAGATGATTCATTCCATAAGGATGTCATTTTTGTGACATTTGTGTATATGTGGACTTACCCCTCTATCCTTAGCCAACAAGCAATGCAAGACCCGGCAGTACAGAGCATTTCCGAGCGGTACCGTAACCGTATGGAAGGATAACGAGCTTCATGGGAGGTTCTACATGAGTCCCTTGAGTTGCCTGCCTCCACTTGCTACGTTTTGGAGACCTCTTTGGAAAAACCGAGGGTTTTGTCTGTGGGAACGCACCGCCGACATCTGTCGAGCTTGTCACCATCTCGGTGAGGCACTTAGGCATATCTACTCTGGTAGTTCGGCGCTTTCTAACTCTTGAGTACTTGAACAGGCACAACCTAGTAGCCGGAGTTTTTCATCAGGAGCTCTCTCTGAAATACGGTCTCGTGGACCGAAAATTGCTTTGCATTGCACACTACAAATGCTTGCCGGAAGCCGTGCTCGAAAATGACGGCGCCAGGCTCTACTGGGACCGGGCCATCGTCACAGATAGGACTATTATTGCGAACAAGTCTTATATTGGTCTGATGGACCGGGCACAGTCAATTATAGTTTTAGTTGACATTAACATTCCGTATGATGAGAACCTCTTAAAAGCAAACATATAAGAAAACTAAATATCTGGACCTGGCTCACGAAGTAACCCACATGTGGGATATGCGGGATGGACTGCCGACCGAAAATATTCCTGACGCCGTCTTGCGAACGGGCTAATCCCAGTCAGCCTTCCGGATCATCCGAGGCGGCTGGGACCCCGTGATGGATCGCTCTCAGCTCAGATGCTGAAGGCAGCCTTGATACCGCCGACATAGTCCGTAGGTTTCTTTCCCTTTCCTGCTAACCCTCGGCCGTTTGTTCTCTCTCCCCTCTGGCTTCCATCTGGTTGGGTTTTTGTTTATTTATGTAACTATAATTAATGTATTTATGTATGTTTATCTTTTTATTTTATATATTTATTCAGCCCAAGCAGATGAGAAAACTATTTAAATACCCCCCATATTATGGGTAAATGCCTAAAGGCAACGCACCTGCAATTCCCCTGGTGTTGCGGTATTCATGGGCGGCGGTAGTCACTTAACATCAGGTGAATTGTATGCTCGTTTGCCCCCTCTTCTATAAAAAAGACCCTTTGAATTATTCGCTCATTTTTCACTCTAATATTTTAAAAAAAATCAACCTTTACTAACAGTAACTACAACTTCCTGTTAAGTTTAACCTAGCAACATTACCATATTTCCGTGTACCTATAAGCGACACTTACAAATGACCTCTACGTTCTCGCATATGATATTAAAACCTTAAGCTTCTAAACGTTCTTGGGATTAAATAAAACGAATTTTTCGATATATACTAAGTTTAATAATTTTTTTTAAACGTTACCCCTACACTAAGATTTTCTCTTGTATCCTAGGGGCAGCTTACAAACATAAATTGCACACGGACAAACATCCAGACCCGGAACAACTTTTTGTAGGCCATACAAATATTTGTTCCGTGCGGGATACGAACCCGCGACCCCCAGCGCAGCCACTCATTGCTAAGCCACTGCGCCACGGAGTCGTCACTTCGTCACGTCGTAATTTGAACAACGTTTAATGGCTTGCGGTAGTGTACATTTACTAAAAACATATATCAGTCGTAAAGAACATATTATATAAGGTCTTTTCAACAGTGGCCCATTACAGGCTGTAATAGACTTACAGCCTGTAATGATGATGGGCCACTGCTGAACATAGGACTCTACTTAAATTGCCTCATAGGGGGGAAATTTGCCATAGTTGGCACGCTTGGCAAGCGGGTTGGCAAACGCAGTTTTTATTTTAGTCGTTTTGCATTGAGACATTGCTGCTCATCTCCTGATTTGTTTCCCCCTGTCGACTCTTAAGACACTCGCAGAACGAGGTGGAGAAGTTTAAATTACACCGCCACTACATGGGCATCTGCAACTCCGAAGTTTATAAGTAAATAGCAACCTTCTAAAGGTTGTGGACAGACGCGTACTTTTTTAATAGCGTCCTTTAGAAGATTTTGGACTTTTGGATTTGGAATTTGGGATTGGAAGACAATGTTAAAATATTATCGTTTCCTTTTCTGTCTAGTATCCTTTTCGTTATGCATTTTACAGGTGACAAACGAGCACACAGTCCACCTGAAGGTTAGTGGATGCTCTGGCCCATACATCTAATCATTATTAAGAATCAAAACCTAGCTGCGTTGTCATCCCTGAGCACTAACGATGCCTTGTTACCAGCGATAAGTCTTCGGCTCTACTTCCGTACTCATCATTAAATAGCGACAGTAAACTCTTGTTTTATGCTGGTATTTTGTGAAAGTGTGGCCTTTCACCGATAGAGCTAATCCATTTGTTCTGCGAGCATAAAAATAATGTGGCAGTACTTATGATGTTTTGTCACTTGATGACGTCAAATCAGGATTATATAATTAATTGTTATAATTCAGAAGTACTGTATACACTAATAACTTTCACTAGTTTGCTTATATGATTACATAAGGTGTACATAAGGTACGTGAGCGTAATATGGTCACCCTAAACTTTGCCGCCTCATAAAATCAAAACTAGAAGGAGGATAGAGTAAAAAACGTAAAATCGTATGGTATAACTAACATATTAAGAAATAATAGCAAACAAACTCTGGCAATAATTAGGAACACTTCGAAAAATCAACCTAAAACCTAACTACATTACATAATACTAAAATCGACTAAAATATTTACTATAATGACAACTGTCAACATGGCGTCGATATAGCAATACGAGTATAGCATCACCTTTTTGACCCTTTATTATTCGATTGACCGAAGAGCTATCGTATCACAGAGCCATCTATGCAAACAAGGCTGTAGTTTTTGAGTCAAGTGACCATATTAACCGGTTGACCACATTACTCTTTTTTTTTATAAAATAAAGGTGACAAACGAGCACACAGTCCACCTGATGGTAAGTGGATGCTGTGGTCCATAAACATCTACATTTATCCTCGATTAAGAATCAAAATGCATATGTGTTGTTACCCCTGGGGACTAATATGGAATCCCTCTTTTCCAGTAAAAAAAGAGTCTCCGGATATCTACACTCACCATACGAAACACAGCAGTATTAAGCTGCTACTTTACGCTGGTATTCTATTCTGTGAGCGCGTGATTCCTCACCGGTCGAGTCGACCCATTCATGCTACAACCATAATGTAGCTACATCTTGGCTCTACCACCAGATCGTCAGTCCAGCTAGTAGGAGACCGCCCTACACTTCGCCTACCAGTACGAGACTGCCAAAACCTTTCTTCCCCAACGATAGTCGGCTATCGATATATATATATATATATATATATATATATATATATATATATATATATATATATATTATTCAATCAATAGAATCAAAATAAACCTTTTTTTCTTTAGTTGTCTGCAAATCTTAAAGTAGTTCTGTTCGGAATTATACTTCGATAATGTAGGTATATGTAATAACTAATTATATAGGTAATTTTTATTTTATTTTTATAGATTATGTGTGACAAACGAGCGTAGTCCACCTAATGGTAAGTGGATGCTGTGGCCCGTAGACATCTACATTTCTCTCTCTTTCTCTCTCAAAACTGCATTCAGCAGTACGAGGCTGCTACTCAAGAACCTCCCCCATAGGTTGTCGGTTGTTCGAGCTGTATGGTTGTTAGCTTTACTTGCTTTAATTTACTTATTTAACTTTTTCACGTTGTAGAGCCACGCTGAAGCTATATGGGTCAGCTAGACCGGAGAAGGATCACGCTCTCGCATAATACCAGCGTAAAATAGAAGCTAAATGCTGCTGTTTCATGAGGTTAGTGTGTGGAATCAAAGACCCTTTTGCCGAAACGAGAGATTCCATCTTAGTCCTCCGAGAGGACAACGCATCTGCATTTCAATTCGTAATCGAGGATAGATGTAAATGTTTATGGGTCACACCATCCACTTACCATCAGGTGGACTGTGTGCTCGTTTGTAGCCCTTATTCTAAATAAATAAAAAATCTAGTGGGAAGCCCTACACTTCGATTACCTGTACGAGGTTCCTTACTCGAGAACCTTTCTTCACGAACATTTTTCAGTTTTTCGAGCTAGCTAGTAATGAAAAAATCAATGGGAAAATAAAACAAACATAGATTATATATAATTAATGTAATATCGACTAAACATTACAGGAACAGTCACTTCACCTGATTAGAAAAATTCCATATTATTAAAATTACATATAAAAATCATTTACTCACTAATTAACATAAAATGCTTAATAAATCAGTTCTTTCGTATTATAAAATCGATCTGTACAACCCGACTTACAATTATTGTATATATATTAAGAAATATTATAATTCCTTCTCACAATAAATTACAATACATTACAAGGATCATCAAAATAACATTTATTTCATACACACGAACCAAATTTGCATGGATACAAAATTGTGTGTGCAATGTCTAGGTTATTCCTAGGTTTTTAGCCTACGTGAAGCCTGGACTGACGTGATGTTATGGTTTAAAAATACACTGCAAGATATTTTTAATAATTTCATAAGGTCATTCACATTTCGAATAATAAAGATCGTGCCAAACTTAACGGGAAATACGTCGACAAAGTTATTGGAAAATAAATTAAATTCGGATTATTAAAAATAAAATCACATAGCATTAAACGAGCAACGCCCCTAAACAACTAAGTTCTGCAAAAGCACTTCAGGACGGCATAATCAATATTAACAAAGGTTAGAACAGTACTGAGTAAACTAAAACCGAGGTATGTGACAGTTTAGGAAGATATTGTACGAATCTCGCTCACGCACCATTTAAATTATTAGATAGATATATTTCTTAAAATTAATGATATAAAATACAAGCTTATTATAGTTAAATCAAGTAGACAATTAGTTTTTAACACGTTCATTTCCAAACACTGCATTTAATAATTTGGCGCACGCGACGAAGAAATGATAACATTTTGTAGCGGAAAATAAACTTCTTAAAGACCAATGGGAAAGGGGGCGCGATAATTTGAATCACGTAAAGTACTCGATGTATTTAAAAGTGACAGAAAAGTTTTCTTTTTTAATTTATGGCTTCTCTTGATAGAATGATACCAATGTCAAAATAAGTCGGTAATATTTTCGGTTGGCAATGAACGCGTTAAAATACATATTTAACAACTAATTTTAAATTCGTCCACAGAGCAATGGTATAAAGGTGGTAAACAACTAGATCGATTTGAACACAGTGGCGAATTGTCTACATAAAGGTGATGGCCCCTGCAGCCTAAAGACACTTGCAACCAGCCTCAAACGAAGATCGTTACAAGTGAATTGTCAGTTCTCGGGACTAGGATGGGGTAATAACAGTTGTATGGGCTACTATAGCTTTCAAGTCTAAAATAGCAGCTTAACGCTGCTGTGTTTCGTATGGTGAGTGTAGAGAACTGGAGGCCCTATTTAATGGAAAGGAGGCATTCCATCTTAGTCCTCACCGGTGACAACGCATTTGAATTTTGAGATGTAGATGCCTATAAGCCACAGCAACCACTTACCATCAAGTGGACTGTACTTACCATCAGGTAGACTGTGTACCACCCTTCTCTTATGAAAAAAGGCGGAACACAGTAGCGGATGCGTCACTTAGCGGCAGAAATATAAACTACAGAGATAAGACTAGAAGGTTTCGACCACCTTAAAGTTGAACAGCCTGATATTTTAATAAAATTTATTAAAATCGTTATTTATACATCATATCTAAAACTCCACGTGTTCTCTTCTTCTTCTCTCTCTCTCTCTCTTCTCTCTCTCTCTCTTTCTAACAAAATCTGTATCATACTATATAATAGACACTAATAAGTCATACTAAGTATATAATATAGACAATAAATAAGTACAAAACGGACAGTGAATAACGAATCTGAATTAATTTTTCATAAAAAAACGTAACATTTTTCAACAAATTATTTACTAAATTAGTTAGTTCCAGAAGTAAAACTCCAAAAGATGGCAGCACTAATTTAGTTTGTGTCACCAGTTACATATATGTACGAATTTTCCAAAAAACATTATTAGCAAATGAGTACCCTAAAACACTACTGACTTAGATTTCTTTCCGAGTGATATTGGGCTTTCTGGTGGGTTTCAGGTGGGATAGGTCATAGGACTAGAATAAATGGCCTGTACTTATTAACTGAATATCAAATAAAAAAATAACAATAGTAATCAAACCAAGTATAGGAATAAGAACAATGCGATAAATTTTAACAATAATTAACTGTTCAATAACATCCATTTACATAATATATGAAAATTAATGTAAATACAAATCGCAGATATTCGAGTTTCGTGCCCAGCTGTTAACATTTTGTAGACTAGCTTTAAACCATTATTAAAACAACATCGTAATGATTCAGGGTACCGATCTGCGAAACTTATATAGATGGAAGGTCAATCTGACGCAAGGTTTTTTATATATTACATTTTACTGGTTACGGCCTTCCATCTTAGTCCTCAGGAGTGACAACACATCTGCATATCGATTTTTAATCGGAGATAAATGTAAATATCTATGGGCTACAGCATCCACTTACTATCATTTGAACTGCGTTCTTTAGTCACCCTTATTCTATTTAAAAAAAAATGAGTTTTTACATTAAAAGAATAAAGAATCAAACAAGTTTTAAATTATATTCTCTCTGCTTAAACCAAATGGGAGCTAGCGTTATATCACATATTGACCTCATGTTATGTTATCTGTAAATGGATTAGATAGATAAGCTGGACACATCGTCTGCAACAATTAAGTCTGTCTGGGATTGTGTTGTCGATTAGGTGCAATATTTGTACATTAGTAAACCTAATGACCTCCATTAAGGATTTTATTAAAAACATTGAACGGTAGCGCGGTGTACATCCGGTAAAATAAAAACCGTGTTGACATCAAAATATGTAATCAATTATTTCTGCCAGCCTTCTTTGGAGGTCATGGATCTTAGAAGGATACAATACAATACCCTTATTGTACGCTAAAATACCATATAACATAAGAAACTGACAGAGAGAAAACAAAAGGCAGTCTGTTTTATTGCTATATAGCAATTTCTTCAAGACAACCTACAGGATATCCACATCGATCTATCCATTACAGTCTATAAAAGTCCACTGCGGAACATAGGCCTCCCCCATATATTACCTCATAGGGGGGAGATGTGCCTAGTTGTAATATTACTGTTGATTTAATAATTTCACTTCTAAGTGGGTCATGTGCTCCTGGTATATTATCTTCTATACAACCATCCATTACAGTCTATAAAAGTCCACTGCGGAACATAGGCCTCCCCCATATATTACCTCATAGGGGGGAGATGTGCCTAGTTGTAATATTACTGTTGATTTAATAATTTCACTTCTAAGTGGGTCATGTGCTCCTGGTATATTATCTTCTATACAACCATCCATTACAGTCTATAAAAGTCCACTGCGGAACATAGGCCTCCCCCATATATTACCTCATAGGGGGGAGATGTGCCTAGTTGTAATATTACTGTTGATTTAATAATTTCACTTCTAAGTGGGTCATGTGCTCCTGGTATATTATCTTCTATACAACCATCCATTACAGTCTATAAAAGTCCACTGCTGAACATAGGCCTCCCCCATATATTACCTCATAGGGGGGAGATGTGCCTAGTTGTAATATTACTGTTGATTTAATAATTTCACTTCTAAGTGGGTCATGTGCTCCTGGTAGATTATCTTCTATACAACCATCCATTACAGTCTATAAAAGTCCACTGCTGAACATAGGCCTCCCCCATATATTACCTCATAGGGGGGAGATGTGCCTAGTTGTAATATTACTGTTGATTTAATAATTTCACTTCTAAGTGGGTCATGTGTTCCTGGTATATTATATTCTATACAACCATCCATTACAGTCTATAAAAGTCCACTGCGGAACATAGGCCTCCCCCATATATTACCTCATAGGGGGGAGATGTGCCTAGTTGTAATATTATTATTGATTTAATAATTTCACTTCTAAGTGGGTCATGTGCTCCTGGTATATTATCTTCTATACAACCATCCATTACAGTCTATAAAAGTCCACTGCGGAACATAGGCCTCCCCCATATATTACCTCATAGGGGGGAGATGTGCCTAGTTGTAATATTACTATTGATTTAATAATTTCACTTCTAAGTGGGTCATGTGCTCCTGGTATATTATTTTCTATACAACCATCCATTACAGCCTATAAAAAACCACTGCGTATGTTATCAGGAAGACGCAGCTGCCCATCACCTGTTTCTTCAATCTTCCTCTGTCCCCTCTTACTAGTATGGTAGTGGATATCCTTACGCCGCCACTATATATCTACCGAAAGAATATTTTTTATAGTATAACGGTGACAATCGAGTACACGGACTGTATGTGTGTATAATTTAATTATTTTTTATCCTCGTATCCTGATCAGGACCACCAGGAAATTATCAGGGGCATCACAGCTGATGATAAATGCGTGTAGTTTAAGTTTTTTTTTTTAAACAATTATATTATTTTCCTTGTCGCTTTTTTGGCTTAAACCTATTCTAAACCTTTTTGGTTACGCAAGAAATAAAAATCTTTTTATTTTATAATTATACCCAATGATACAATAAATGTATTTAATAAAAACCGGTAAGTGCGAATAGTGGCGATGTAAGGTTTTTTTTTAAAGATTTAAAGAAAGAAGGGTACAAGCGAGCGCACAGTAAACGTAATGTATGTGGATGCAGTGGCCCATCGACATCTTACATTTATCCTCGATTAAGAATGAAAATGCAGATACGTTGTCACCCCTGAGGATCAAGATGGAATGCCTTGTTTGAATTAAAAAGGGTCTCCGGTTCTCTGCATTCACCATACGGAACACAATAGCATTAAGCTGATATTTAAAGCCGATATTCATAGGATATATAAAGGGATCGTCATTTTTAGGTAGGAACCAGAACGACTCTACTATTAGTTTAATGTATTCGAAATCAAGCCAATAGGCATGAGTCGGATATATCAAAACGAATCTAAAATCCGATTTCAAACGCAAATCGATTCGTATAGATTGCTCGAACTAGAAAATCCGATTTCAAAAATCGACCTAACTAGCTAAACTCTGTACAACCAAACCAATCCAAATCGAAAATAAAATCGACAATATCCAAATCTAAACGCAAACTGTTGCATAGAAATCCAAATCCGTTTTTTCTGTGTCTCTCGATGACGTGAAGTTTATATCGAAATCTATTACACATTGAGATATGGGATCAATATTATCCTTACTGATTAGTACGTAAAGTCTATATTGGCTTTGCGAGATTAAGCGTTTTAGCGTTTAAGCGATTATATTATTTACTGATATTTATTGCCTTAATACCTTTTTGTTTAGTAAATATATGAAAAAAGTTTATAAAAATATTTAAAAATTAGGAGTGAATTGTGTGTGAGTGTATGTTTTAAGTGAGTAAGTTATATAACATATAATTTTTTATAATTTTGACTATTAAGTTTTTTTTTGTTTAGACTTTTGATTAGAAACTAATTTTTTCAAAGACGGGACTAATAATAAATGAAAAGAGGTGTCGTCTCAAGTCGTCAAAAGTGGAGCAAATTGCATTTTTAAACGCAAATCTTAATCCAAACAGATTCTGAAATAAAAATAAAAAAAAAATAAAAAAACGAAAAGAAAAAAAATTTATACCGATTATTAAATGCGCCGGAAAAGTTCTAATTTCATACAAAATTTTTCTGCTAGTCCCAAGCCTAGATTAAAGCATGAAGGATAATCTCGCAAATCTGTTTCTGTATTAGTTAGATTTGCGTTTGTCGTTTTGTTAAAGTTACGCAAACGAATTGGCGTGGCTAAGCGATACTGAAATCGGATTTTTAAAAACGGATTTTGAAATCTGAAATCGGATAAATATCGGTTTGCGTTCAAATCCAAAAACGCCCATGCCTACAAGCCAATCGTAAAAATTCCAAAATCAAATTTATTTTTCCCATATAAAAATAAACTAACGCAAGCGAAGTTTAAAAATAGTCGTCACATCGAACGAGAGACATTCGACAACGTTATCTTGATGCTTAAATAATTCGACCATGTTTTTAATTGTTACTATACCGACACAGCTAATTAAACATAACATCGTGTAAACACTGATAATTAACTACTTTGACACTTATAATCTATACTACAAAAAAACTGAGAATTTATACACAGGGAGTCGATTCGATAACGAAATAAATTCTAAAAATCTTTTTTAAACCTTATTACTTCTGGTGGACAATTGAAAAGTTTGAGATTTAAAAATATATACAAATAGTTATAGGTAACCAATTACCATTTTAACAATGTGTTTCTGCACCAGTGGAAAGGTTAAACATGCAAACCAAAATATTGAAAACCATCTTCCTAGATACTGATCTTAAAGTCGTCGATGTCGTGTATTGAAACTCCAATTTTTTTATTCAGGCGCAGTTAAAGGTTAATCATTACATACTGTAATATTTTTTTTTAAATCCAGCCTGCTTCTCAAATCGGTACCGATAGTAATTACTATATATTTTTTCTATAGCGTTGGGTGACAAACGAGCACACAGTCCACTTGATTGTAAGTGGATGCTGTGGCCCAGAGACATACACATTTATCCTCAATTAAGAATCAAAATGCAAATGCGTTGTCACCCCTGAGGACTATCATATAAATATTAATATTTATATGTTTTATTTATATATAAATATTAAATTATATTGATTTTGGCCTTGACAGCCTCCTACCATCGGAAAATACAGCTGTCCAGTGTAGACCATAACTCAAGAATATATTTGTATTTTAAATCATGGCTATATGAAGAGACCCATTAGACGCAGGTTCCAAACAAAACCCTATTGAGATAATAAAATAAACTTGTATTTCATATTTCAGATTTGTATAGATGTGCATTAGTTTAGTGCTGCCACGTAACTGAGCGTTAAGTAATAAGCAAGTAATAAATATCTATAATTTAACGCAGCTATCGGGTCCGACCGACTATTACTACCCGTCCTTAGATAATGCAAGGGGCATACGTTCGTTCAACTCCTGTTAACGTCGATTAAAAAACATTATAAAATTATCAACATTTAAAAAAATTATTTAAAAATTTGAAAATCGTTGCTATTCACCAGACTTCACGTGTACAGAGTAATTTTTTCCCGCTTGAATCCACCTAGTTTGGCACTATCATAACTGTGAAAGTGTTGCTATAGATGATATTATTTCTGTCGCCATTAAAAAAAGATCGTCTAATAGAGAAATAAATATATAATTCATAATATAATCTATACCCTAAATATAAAACGCCGTAAGTCCAAAAATGGTACATTTGGCTCAAAAAAACGATATGAAATATTTTATATTGACTCCGTAAATCATTTATCTAATAGAATATCTTATTATCGACAAAAATCAGATAGCAACATCTCCTTTTTATTATATCTTTAACATATCCGGAGTTTCATATGAAATAAAATTACCTTCGCCATCACGACACAAGAACTTCCAAGTCCGGCACCCAATCAGTCGATGCACTTACAACTATGGCACAATCATCACAGAAACTTACCACCTACAGGTGGAGTTTGCCCAATAGGAGCACTACTGGTGAGCATTGACCAAAAAGACCGTTCAAACTTTCACCAGTACGGCGTGCTGCTGTTACTGTCTGACCTAGCTGACCAGGAGTTACCATAATTGATTCTAGCGCAGGAAATACCAGGTGTGTTTCTAGCGGACGATTTCACTATCGTGTAGTTCTTCTCTTTATTGTTGTCCCAGTATTCGTTGCCTTTACACCTGAAGCCGACGCAGAAGTCCAGTCTTCGGGAGTGAATTGGCAATTGGATACGGAATCCGAAGGTGTCGTACGTCGACACGCCACCCTGTGACATTGGTCCAGACTCTATGAAAGCGCAGTACGTATCCTCATGCGTGCTCCAACCATCCGACGTGGTCCTAACGAAGACTTCCTTCGAGAAGTCCAGGTTTTTTACTTTCACCGTGCCATCCACAGCGCCCTCATTTTGTTTCACAATCACATTCTCCAAGGACACACAGTCCTCTGTTATCCGCCTCCGGAACTCTAAGTAATCTGAGGCTGGTTGGACGAAGCGGGTCTCCCACAAATCGACGACAGGTGTCGGCGAAGGTTTTCTCTCCACCGGTGGACTGGAGACGACTTTGAAGGACCAATACGGCGGCACATGCGAGGGTTCCGTCATAAACTTCACCTGCTCCAACGCGAGACCTCGATCGTCAGCAAAAACGACCCGTTTCTTCTTCTTTTCCGTCGGTATCCGTAAACAAGAGCGCGGCGCTGTTTTCAAAGTGAGTTGCACCGGTTTAAGCACCGACAAGCACGGCGCTGAATAGCCTCGGGTGGTTATCTTCGACGGCCTCCTCGGCGGTGTGTAGTCGGCGAGGAAACCGGCGGGTGGACTGTGACCGTAGAACAGTTGCTCTGATGCCAGCATATCGATCGCCGCACACATCGCGATCCTGCAACGAGAAACGAACACTCAGTCACGCTTGAACGGTGGAACTAAACGGAATTTATGTTGCGCTGCGCTCTTATAGCTGCGCGGGCGTCGGCCACGCGTCTGATACGACGCGTGTAGGGTAACATTGATTTTTTAATTCCGCGTACAAGTTTATCAAGGTGTATAAGGCTTTGCAATTGGGTCAGGAGCGTTATTCTTTAAAAGTATTTTCGTATTGTATCCGTAAACTGAATTCGTACGGTCTTTTATGATTACGGCCTTGTACATTTTTAGATTGATTTGTTGTTCACTGTCGTGTAAACGTGCAGTTAAAAGCTATCATTGTGTTTATTTTTAGATTATATAATCAGAGCAAGGTGACGCGTTTAGTAAATATTTTTATTATAAATATTATTTTCAAAAATATCAATAATATCATTGGTATGATTTGGTTCTTTCTTAAATTAATAAAACTATAAAATATGTGTTTAATTTCTTGTGGTGAATAAAAGCGGATACAATTTAATTTAAATATATATCTGGCATGTAATATTTATTTTATTCCAAAAGTTTCATAAAGAAAATATAAATAAATACAACTACAATGTAATTGTAAGTGCTCTAAGTAACAATAATAGTAACAAGCAAAAGTTAAAATAAAACAATGGCGCAAGTGATAAACAACAAACAAAAACACTATAATTAATAAATTAAAAATCATGGAACTACTGTTTACATCAATTAATTAAACGAGTGTTAATTACATTAAAAATTGAGTACATTATTTACAAAACAATAATACAAAGTGGTTTTGCGATTGTTTTTATATTAACTTTGTCTGTTTTTAGGGTTAAAATTTATTTCAATTATGAAAAAGAAAGAAAGAGCCGTGGAAGCTAAGGGGCTTAGAATTCGCTATAAATTTTACAGTACACGAGCAACTCGGGCTCGATCCACTTGGAACCAATGAAATTAAATTAGGTAAATTAAATATTTAGAAGACATTTGAAGTCCGTCAACACGCAGTGGGGAAGCGCGGCGGACACTTCCTTGCCCTAAAACAATCTCAGAAATATAAGAAGGCATGTGCTCAGCAGTGGGATGTATATAGCTGTAACTTTAACATTAATCATAACTTTACTTTTCCTATTTGGTATTTCACGAACTCGTAAACGGATGTGTTACAAAGGTAACCGGACGATGGATACAGGAAGCTCAAAATAGACCTTCATACAACATTTTACCGTATTATCGTTGCATGAGTAGCCCCATTACTCCATTTCATACCGTAGGCGTCGTAAAAAGCTATTATGGCTAATGTCAGAAAAATCTCATGGAATCCAAAAGGTAACGCTATAACCGTCTGGGCAACACCAGGCGTAAATATTCAGACAGGCGACGGGGACCAGCGTCAAATGCGTCTCGTACTTCAATCGCCAATCTCTCTGCTAAGCCCGACCATTTTTTTATTGCATTGGGTGACGAACGAGCACACAGTCAACCTGATGGTAAGTGGATGCTATGGCCTATGGACATCCACATTAATCCTCAATTAAGAATCAAAATGCAAACGCGTTATCACTCCTGAGGACTAAAATGCTTAGAGTCCAATAAAAAGGATCTCCGGTTCTCTACACTCACCATATGAAACGCTCTCACAGAATACCAGCGTAAAACAGCAGAATTACGCTGCTATTTTACGCTGGTATTCTGTGAGAGCGTGGTTCTGCCCGTTTGAGCCGACCCATTCGTGATACGACTATAATATAGCTGCGGGGTGGCTCTACCACGTACAAATTATGGCAAATTCTCCCTATATCGTGAGAAGCTCATGTCCAGCGGTGGAATTCCACGAACTGATAAAGAAAAGAAGATATACACACAATATTTTATACGTGGTAGAGCCACACTGCAGCAATACTATGGTTGTAGCATGAATGGGTCGGCTCGACCGCGACCGACAGGCTTATGACATTCCATCTTAGTCCTCAGAGGTGACAACGCATTGTAGCTTTCTTTGTGTAAAGTTGGCTGCACATGCACAAGCAGCAGGTGAACTGTAAGTTTGTCAGTCACTATAATTTTATAAAAAGAAGGAAGGTAAATTACGATTTACAATTTAATAGATAAAAAGTAGACGTGGGAATAATCCGTGTTTATTCGAATAAACTCTTGATATCTCGCCCTCGTTCGACTAAACTCGCCCCTAATTAAATAATAAAGAAATAATTTTCACACTAATATATATTTTATCACGAAGCCCAACGTATCATACATTCTGCCTTACAGCCGATTTACACTTCGACAAATACAGTAGCGAGTTTAGTTACAGGGCAGTTGACAGTAAACGGTTAAGTGGCTAGTAGGGTTCAAATATCTTCGTGACAAGTTTAGTTAAACAAAATACAATTTCATATTTTGACGTTTAACGTTTAACGTTCACACGCGTGGCGAGTTTAGTTGCGGGGGGCGAGAGACGTGCGGGAGTTTGGCATATTTCGCACTTAAGTTGCCAAAAAATACACCGAACGGATATCCCGTTCAACTTAATTGGTAACTTACTTCCGTTCAACTTAACTCGCTAATTGCCGTTCAAACGAGATTTTCTACTTACCTCGCCCGGTTCGCAAGTTAACTCGCTACTTTATTTGTCGAAGTGTAATTCGGTCTTTACGAAATGCGTTGTCGTAGCCCGGCTAAATTTACTACCGCAAATACTAGGGAACTTAGTGTAAACGAGACATTCCATGTTAGTCCTGGAATGACAACACATCTGCAATTTGATTCTTAATTCAGGACGACCGCTTAGTGGCGCAGTGGCTTAGCAATGAGTTTCATCACTAACGATTTTGGGTTTGAATCCCGCACAGAACAAGCATTTTTATTGCCTACAAATTATTTTTCCAGGTCTGAATGTTTGATGTTGTTAAATTTACGTATGTAAACTGCTCCCACGATACAGTGGAAAATCCTAGTGTGGAGAAAGATAAAAGATAAATGTAGATGCCTATAGGCTACAGCATTCACTTACCATCAGGTGGATTGTGTGCTCATTTGTCGTCCTGATTCTATTAAAACAAAACTTTCACCGGTAGAGACTGTCCGCCATAAAAAAACAGCGTGGTCACCCTAAGTTTCACGCGACGATCACTGACACTACCACAGTGCGCGCGTGATACCATTTAATGCCACGGCTTTTGTGTGAACACGTTTCTTTACCTGTCCCCCAGCTATATAGCTCCCGTTTCCGTCATTCCCGTTACCCAATATTGGGAGGATATTGGAATAAGGATAATGGGACAGATTTTTTTAAAAGCATTATGTGGTAGTCACCCTACAGCATATTAATTATGGTTGCAGCACGTATCTATTTTTTTTAAATAAAATAATGGTGACAAACGAGCACACAGTCCACCTGATGGTAAGTGAATGATCTAGCACATAGTCCTTAGGGGTTACAAGGCATCTGCATTTTAATACTTAAGTACCCGGTTGACCGAGCTTTGCTCGGTAATTTTCGCTCGGTTTTTTTTTTGATTCGTGTCTTTTGGAAATAATATTTAGATACAAATTACATACTGATGAAATACGAATAATATTTTTTTGATCGTAGCGACATAATAGAAAAAACTGAACTGGTTATTTGATTAAAAAATCATGAGTGCTTAAAAAATCATGAGTGCAATTAGTTTAATTTAAATTTTCGTGTGTTTAAAAAATACTAAAAAAAGGGCTCGAAAAAATAGATTTTCTCAAAAAAGAACTTGAAAAAAAATTTAAAAAAAGTCGGTCGGTCGGTCTGGGCTCGAACCATGGTATTACGATTTTGCGACCGCCCAATATACCATTAAGCTATTTGTAATCATTAATAAGCCGTCAAAATTTACCTTCTTATTCTAACGATATTATAGCAGTTTTTCATTGCCTAAAAACACGGACAAAAAGACATTTTCTAAAAATAAATCCTAGCTAGATCGATTTATTGCCCCCGAAACTCCCTGCACACAAAATTTTATGAAAATCGTTGGAGCCGTTTCCGAGATCCCGATTATATATATATATATATATACATATATACAAGAATTGCTCGTTTAATTTTAATACTTAATTGAGTTCTTAATTGTAGATGTCTAAGATGGAATGTCTTCTTTCCAGTAAAAAAGGTCTCCAGTTCTCTACACTCATCATACGAACGCATTAGCATCAAGCTGCTATTTACATGCATACATAAACACTCACGCCTGTCACCCAGAGGGGTAGGCAGAGACTACAGACTTCCATTTGGCACGATCTTGACACACCTCTCTCGCCTCCTTCACATCCATACACCTACGCATACATGCTCGTCGGTTAAGGGTACTCCTAATTTGGCCCGTTTTCAATAAATCGCCAATTTGGTTGATAAATTTTCGCCTAGGACGTCCCTTTCCGACTCTGCAATTCACTTCTGCAAGATAAATTTTTGTCACTCTTTCCTCATTCATTCTTTCCACATGACCAAACCACCGAAGCATTCCTTTCCTAATCCCGGTCACAACATCATCTTGCAAACCACACTCTTCTCTTATTACACTAAGCTGCTATTTCTGGTATTAAACTCTTGTCGACTTGACCGGGAAGGACCACGCTCTCACAGAATACCAGCGTGAAATAGCAGCGCAATGCTGCTGTGTTTCGTATGGTGAGTGTAGAGACTCAAGAGTGACATTTAGTAAATATCTATATGCCTCAGTATCCACTCGCCGTCAGGTGAACATATCCTAAAATACCCAATCATTGGTAAAGTGTTTAGTATAATCAATGCTGTCAACTGAGCTAATGTTATTTGAAATAAATGTGTTTTGATTTAAATTCTTAATCGAGAATAGATGTAGGTGTCTATGGACCACAGAATCCACTTACCATCAGGTGGACTGCGTCCTCGATTGTCATACTTCATAAGCGCAATGAAGACTGTTACTGGAAACGAGGCATTCCGTCTTAGTCCTCAGGGGTGACAACGCATCTGCATTCTAATTCTCAATCGAGAAATAGATGTAGATGTCTATAGGCCACAGCGTTCGATAACCATCAGATGTACTGCCCGTTCGTTTATCACCCATATTCTATAAAAATAAAAGAATAAGCACGGAAGACTAAATACGCGTTGACACCCCTGACTACCAATATTGAATGCAGCATAGCCTTTAACTATACCGGCTCTCTAAAACCGGAACGCGCGTATATACATTGTTTCCTAGACTTAGAACTACGAGTAGGTAAAAGAGCGGTGCAGATAAGGAGCCTGTCTAAAATATTATAACTAAGCTATTACTAAAATATAATAAAGCGGTTGGATAACTTAAATTATCGATTACGTGGTCGAGCCATGTTTCAGTTATATTATTAGTATAGTTGTAGCACGAATGGGTCGGCTCGACCGGGGAAGGACCATGTTCTCACAGAATACCAACGTAAAGTCTTAGCTTAAAATGCTGCTATATTTCGTCTGGTGAGTGTAGAGAACCGGAAACCCTTTTTACTGTAACGAGGCATTCCATCTTAGTCCTCACGGGTGACAACGCATCTGCATTTTGATTCCTAATCAAGGATATAGATGTCTATGGGTCACAGCATCCACTTACCATCAAGTGGACTGTGTGCTCGTTTGTCACCCCATCCTATAAAAAATTAAGTGTAATAGGTTCGTTTAAATATACCGTATGAATTTTTTACCGTCTGGAAAAAATAGGGTGTAACAGGTGAACGGAATAGAGGCCTACGGCACACTTTTTATTTTACGTTAACTATTGGGTACGTATTATTTTAATATCAAAAGTTTTTAATTGATTTATTTATTTACTTCAAAAATTTTGTTGCTATTCTATTATTACCGAAAGTTTATTTCAAATTAGTAGTATTAAATGATAGATCAATTTCATTAATTCATAATATGTTAATATAAAATTAAAAAAAATGTAAAATATAAGTGCCATAGGCTACTTTTCACTATTTTATCGAGACGGTTAAAAAACATCAACCTGTATAATTAACTAACTAAATATTCATATACTATATAACTTACTAAAATTATATACTGCGTCTTACATATTATATTCTGTTTATTCGTTTCTTTTTAATTTTATTTAAGAAGTTTCTACTTTTATAGTATTTATTTATTATAAATATAGGTACCTACACGTGATAATGTATACGTTTGTATTATACATGTGTGGGTTTATGGTTCAAATATTTGCGTGCATATCAATATGCACGTCAAGTCAATTGACTTAAAACTGTATAATTATGAATATTGTTAAATTTAGTTTTTCTTAAATTTTTGTTGGCACTCACGGAAGATCAGCGTCGAATACCAAGACTGCCTCATTGGTCTAATGGTTGTAGTAGTGCGACTGCTGATCATGAGGTCTTGGGTTCGAATCCCGCGTCGGACAAAATCAGTTATTGGGTTTTTCTGTCAAGAAATTCTCACTAGCTGCCTGGAGTCAGGAAGTTGGCGGTGTCTCACCCCCGTGCCTCGGAAAGCACATAAAGCCGTTGGTCCTGCGCCTGATCTCTCTCCGGTTGTGTCGTTTACCGACCCATCGGACTATAAGAGTGAGGGAATAGAGAGTGCACCTGTGCTTGAGCGTACACTTAGGCACTATAATCCTATTCATGGAGGCAGGCCGCCATGACCGGAATTCGGTCTGGAGGACATTATTATTAGTACCAAGACTATGCTGAATTGTAATTTATTTATTTATTTAAGAAATTTATGATTACAAAGATGAATAGTTTTAGTGTAAACATAAACTCATTAGAGTTTGTCCGTACACCATTGCTGTCGACACATTATTCTAAGTACCTGGTTGACCGAGCTTTGCTCGGTATTTTTCGCTCGATTTTTTTAATACCTGTGTTTTGGAAATTATATTTAGATACAAATTACGTACTGATGAAATATAAATAATATTTTTTGATCTTAGCGACATAACAGAAAAAACGGAACTGGTTATTTGAATAAAAAATCATGAGTGCAATTATTTTAATTTTAATTTTCGTGTTTTTAAAAAATACTAAAAAAAGGGCTCAAAAAATAGCTTTTCTCAAAAAAGAAAGGAACTTGAAAAAAAATAATAAAAAAAGTCGGTCGGTCGGTCTAGGCTCGAACCAGGGTTTTACGATTCTGTGACTGCCCATTATACCAATTAAGCTATTTATAATCATTAACAATCTGTCAAAATTTACCTTCTTATTCTAACGATATTGTAGCAGTTTTTCATTGCCTAAAAACACGGACAAAAAGACATTTTCTAAAAATAAATCCTAGCTAGATCGATTTATTATCCCCGAAACTCGCTGGACACTAAATTTTATGAAAATCGTTGGAGCCGTTTCCGAGATCCCGATTATATATATATATATATATACAAGAATTGCTCGTTTAATAGTATAAGTACCCGGTTGACCGAGCTTTGCTCGGTATTTTTCGCTCGGTTTTTTTTAATTCGTGTGTTTTGGAAATTATATCTAGATACAAATTACATACTGATGAAATACGAATAATATTTTTTGATCGTAGCGACATAATAGAAAAAACTGAACTGGTTATTTTATTAAAAAATCATGATGCCATTAGTTTAATTTAAATTTTCGTGTTTTTAAAAAATACTAAAAAAAGGGCTCGAAAAAATAGGTTTTCTCAAAAAAGAAAGGAATTTGAAAAAAAATTAAAAAAAGTCGGTCGGCCGGTCTGGGCTCGAACCATGGTATTACGATTTTGTGACTGCCCTATATACCAATTAAGCTATTTGTAATCATTAACAAACTGTCAAAATTTACCTTCTTATTCTAACGATATTATAGCAGTTTTTCATTGCCTAAAAACACGGACAGAAAGACATTTTCTAAAAATAAATCCTAGCTAGATCGATTTATTGCCCCCAATACTCCCTGCACACAAAATTTTATGAAAATCGTTGGAGCCGTTTCCGAGATTCCGATTATATATTAATACATATACAAGAATTGCTCGTTTAAAGGTATAGGATATTAATACTTTATAATACATTACATTACCAAAGTTACATTAATATTATTACCAACTTAAATTAGGTGCATTAAATGTTATGTTTCTAATTGACAAACTATTTATGGGTACAAAAATATAAAATAGTCTTAGGCGATTCGCGTAAAATCACATGGTGAACTTATTACATTCTGTGAATAATCGTGACACAGGATGATTATAACATATATTTTTATAAATTTATAATAGGATAATATGTTGATAAGTAAACCAATAATATAGAACGAGAAGTTGTTTAAAGTGTTACGAGTATTTAGTAAGAGTTAATTGTATATAAAAATATTTTAGTTTATATTTTATGTTTTTACGTGTAATGACGTCTTTCAAAGATTTAGGTAACTGATTGATTAGATTAGGTATAACATAGTTTAAAGTTCTTTTTCCGTATAAGTTATTATATCTAGGTAATTGCAGTTTTAGATTATCAGTTCTGCGTGTGGAGTATAATAACTTATCTACCTTTTTAAAATTTTCAGTAAAGTAATTTTCAGTTAGTAATGTTAGTTCAACTTTGTCGTGAATAGGTATAATTTTACAAAATGCAAATAGTTTTCGATAATCATCTTTAAAATTAATTTTGAGATTATTAGGGACTATTTGTTTTAAAATGTGCAGCTGAAGTGAGTATATTCGATCTAGATATGTTTTGTAGGTTCTCCCATAGCTTGACAAGCCATATTGTATAACAGATTCGGCTAAGGATTTATAGAGCATTAAAGAGGTTTTGTAAGGTATTTTTTGTTTGATTAATGTAAATTTTGCTAACATCCCTCTTAATATATCACAAACACGATTTACATGCCCTTTCCAGTTTAGCCGATCGTCAAATATTAGACCAAGATAGGTGTGCTTATTTACAATTTCTATGGCATCGCAATCACAGGGTGTCGAATAAAACCATGAAATAATGAAACCACACATCAAATTTATATTATGTTATTTTTATAAGCAAATTACTTAAATCTATTACTAAAAAAAACTTATTTTCTTTCTTTCTTTCAATAGGCTTTACAATTTTAGTAAGTTATGTTATAATATATATCTAATATATTATAACATAACTTACTAAAATAGTACATAGTTTATATTTAACTATTTAATATCGGCGTGTAGTGGAAGCGTAGGAAAATTATACTCGATGACCTTTTTACAATCTGGAAAAATAGGGTGTAACAGGTGAACGGAGTAAAAACCTATGGCACTGATATTTTACAAAAAAAAAAAAAATTGAATTAAATAACTAAATCAATTAAAATCTATCGAAACTTAAATCATAACCACTCTAGTTTTACGTGCGGCAGTAAAAGTTTTACTGTAAAACAATCAATTCTTTGTCAATGTTTTGCCCGCACCCTCAAAATTCTTCAAAATATATTTGTTTACGGAGAACTGCGGTTGACTACCTGCCTAGCAGGCGTAGCGACTATAGCGAAATACTCTCTAGAGGTTGGCTAGCTGTACTGAATAAATATGACCACCTTAATAACTACAGAATTCGTGTAGTGTCGGTGTGAGAATGTCCACTACCCCATATCGTACCATCGGTGTCGTAAGGATCGACAGATGGAGACTGAAACCGGGGATTGGGAGAAGCGTCTGCCTGATAAGAAGCCAAAATAATAAAAACTGCGGTTGCCGGTTTGCCTGCCAAGCGTGGCAACTAAGGGAAGACCCCCACTGTTTAGTAGACAGTCGTTTGCTTAGCGGCAGACACAGAACACCTAATATACTAGCTATAAGTGTTCTGTGTCGGCAGACGACACTGTAGGACTGTAGCTTGACCGCAGATCAGTAGTGCCGCAAACGTCCGAGCGACAACACGTTGAATTTTTCTTAAAAAATGAGTTTCACCGATTCCGAGGAAGAGAAACTGATAAACCAGATGGCCCAATATCTCGCCCTGTACGTTTCCTCGCTTCCTCTGCATTTCAGCATAAAACCTGTGTCTTTTCGTCTTTTCTCTTTATACTTGTATAATAAAAGAAAGTCATCATCATTCTCTTGCCCTTCTAACAAAAGATACAAAAATAAATCACGATCGCTAATTTCAAACACGTCAGACATCATGCCCCACTGCACACTCGGAACAGACTGGACATGGGCTACTGCGCCTGCAATCAGCTACGGAATTGCACCTTAAGGGGATATAGTAAGTCAGCTCAAATTCTGATTTCGTCCCCACTTGCCCGCGCGTCGTATGCCATGTACCGACATGTTTGTAATCACTAATACTGTAAGTAAAAAGGTTCGTTAGACACTTATTTCATTAGGTTTATCATATTTATGCCTGTTTCTTAACGCCAAGCCAGTCGCTTCTTATTTTTATCACGGTTATTTCCCATATTAATTTTACGTCGTCCTGTTGCGTAATGTATACTCTGATCGTAAGCGACACAACCTCCTCCTTCAAAGGCCGAAGCGAAGTGACCGGGCGGCAGGAATCACGCTTCAAGAGGCCGATAGTTTAGGTTATTTCTTTTTACAGTGAAAATAATGGTATTTTAAAAAAACCGGCCAAGAGCGTATCGGGCCACGCTCAGTGTAGGGTTCCGTAGTTTCTCGTCCGTCACAATAAGTGTTCCCACTTATGAGTTTAAAGGCGGGTATCCATTATGTTCGCGCTCCAGCAGCGCTCCGCACTCCTGCAACTGCTCCCGGTAGTGGTCACTGTTGTTTTCATCCAAGTTCAAAATGATTTTCCTAGAAAGTCCTTATAAAGTTCTACTTTTCAGATTTTTTTCATATTTTCTAAACTTAGGGTTCAAAAGTTAGAGGGGGGGGGGGGACACATTGTTTTTTACTTTTGGAGCGATTATTTCCGAAATTATTGACATTATCAAAAAATGAATTAGTAAACCCCTATTCATTTTTAAATACCTTTCCAACAATATATCACACGTTAGAGTTGAAATTAAAAAAAAAATCACTTCCCACTTTACATATAGGGGTGCTACTCTAATAAAACATTTTTTTTTCCAATTTTTATTTTACCACTTTGTCGGCGTGATTGATACACATATTGGTACCAAATTTCAGCTTTCTAGTGCTAACGGTCACAGAGATTAAGCGAGGATGGACAGACGGACAGACAGACATGGCGAAACTATAAGGAACAGTTGACCACGGAACCCTAAAACGTGAATAACATAAGCACTGCTTTATAGTTACGAGGGTGGATTGAAAAGTAGTCGGCCTAACACAGATCCATTCAATTCTAAAAATCAAATCTACCCACATTATTTAGTTCAGTTCAGACTAGTTCATTGTGTGAAGTTCGAAACGTGTGCGATAATTAGTTGTGATTTTATGAATTTATTAACAAAGTAATCGGACATAATTTCCGCGAATGGAGCAAATCGAGCAGCGTGCCGTCATTAAGTACCTCCATAAGAAGGGGCTATCGTCAAAAGCCATCCATGATGACATGGTCAGTACATTAGGCGATTGTGCTCTGTCATATTCATCCATCAAAAAATAGATAGCAGAATTTAAGCGTGGTAGAGAGAGTGTGAAAGATGAACCCCGCTCTGGAAGGCCTTCGACGTCAACTACTGACGAAAATATTAAAAAAGTACTTGATTTAATAATGGGAGACCGCAGATTAAAAATTAGAGAGATAGCCGAGATTATAGGCATCTCTTATGAACGAACTCAAAACATCATTGTCAACGAGTTGGGTTTCCACAAGGTGTCAGCGAGGTGGGTTCCGCGACTGCTTTCAGTTGAACAAAAAAGGACGCGATTGACTATTTCACGCGACTGTTTGGAGTTATTTGAAGCCGATGCAGATGATTTTTTGAATCGTTTTGTTACTATGGACGAAACATGGGTTCATTACTGTACACCGGAAACAAAACAACAATCAAAACAGTGGAGAAGACCTGGTTCACCACCCCCTAAAAAGGCTAAGTCGATTTTGTCGGCAAATAAGGTGATGGCTTCAGTATTCTGGGACTCGAAAGGTGTGATTATGATTGATTATCTTGAAAGGGGTCAGACTATAAACTCTCATTACTACTGCACCTTACTACGTCGTTTACGAGAGGAAATAAAAGAAAAACGTCGAGAAATGCTCAGAAGAAAAGTCCTGTTTCATCAAGATAACGCCCGTGTTCACACGTCAGTGCAGTCAATGGCTGAAATTCACAACTGTGGCTTTGAACTGTTACCGCATCCGCCGTATTCACCTGATCTGGCACCATCAGACTTCTTTCTGTTCCCTAACCCAAAAAAGCACTTGGGAGGTCAAAGATTTTCGACAAACGACGAGGTCAAAGCAGCTGTAGACGCATATTTTGACTCTAAGGAAGAATCATTTTTTTTCAACGGTCTAAATGCTTGGAAGGGGAGGTGGCAAAAGTGTATTGAACTTGATGGTGATTATGTAGAAAAATAAAAATATAACTGATTTAGTATGTGTTTATTTTCTTGGTTAGGCCGAGTACTTTTCAATCCACCCTCGTAGTTCAGTTAGTATGCAAAGTTTCATGATCTTATTTAAAGTATTTTATGAATAACAGCGGTTTATTGTTTATTTTGGAGGTAACTTTGGATATTTTTTTTTAGCTATCGAGAAAATTTTACGAATTCGTGTTTTCGTCTAACATAATCCTTAACATTAATCCTCAACTTTACCATATATTTATTTCAAAATTAATGCTGCAATATTTTCGGCATAACGAAGGATCTTGCTAAGCCATTTGAGGTTATATTTTCCCTTAAGGAAACACAAATATCAATTGTTTATAATATGAGTAAATGGATCATTTCTTCTCTTAACACCAGTACTGTAAGTACGTGAGGGTGATATGGTCATCCGGTTAATATAGTCATTTTCTTATAACTCAATAACTACAGCCTTGTTTGTATAGATGACTCTGTGATACGGTGGCTCTTCATCAGTAAATCATATAATAAAGGGTCAAAAAAGCGCTGGTTTATAGACCACATTTTGATAGTTGATATTATAGTAAATATTTTAGTCGATTTTTTCGATTCGATTCGGTCGATTTTATTGTGATTTTTTAAGTTGATTTTACGAAACAATTCTAATTATTGCAAAAGGTTGTTAGCTATTTTTTTTTTCTTAATATATTAGATATAGTATACGAATTTTTATTTTTATTTAGAATATAGATAATTTTATATAGAGAAACGCATATACCGTTCACTTGATGGTATGTGGCTGCTGCAGTCCAAGGACGTCTACAGCCAACTTCAACAATAAAGAAGACAGTAGAAACGTTGTCACTTTTGAGGATTAAGAGTGAATGTAAACGTGAACGCGACCCAAGAGGAAGGCACCTTTGTCATCAAATTTTAACATTCTTTATTTGAAATTATTTGCAACATTCATGAGTCTATTAGAGTGTTGTGGAACTTTAAAGATATGAGACCCAACGGTATTGGACCTTTGAGAGCGGCAAAGCCCTTGTGTTGGACGTTAAGAGTGTAAACACTTCAACGACCCCTATCTCGAAGAGACTCGATTAGCATCAAAAGCGGCGGAACTTTTTTAAAGTAATAATGGTGACAGAGGAGCACACAGTTCACCTGATGCTGTGGTCCATTGACGCCTAAATCTATCCTCAATTAGGAGTCAAAATACCCTGAGGAGTAAAATAGGATGCTTCCCTACCAGTAAAAAAGATCTCCGGTTCTCTACACTCACCATACAAAACACAGCAGCATCAATCTGCTATTTTACCGCTGGAATTCTGTGAGAGCGTGGTCCTACCCCGGTCGAGCCGACCTATTCGTGCTACAACTATAATATAGCTGTAGCGTGACTCTACCACGCATAATTTTTATATGACAGACAGACAATTCAATTTTATCTATATGTATACGTATGTACCCTTGTGTAAATGTGAGAAAGTTGGTATCAAAATAAACATTGCATATCTTTGTTCGACACAAATATTGACAATTGTTTGCAGTGTGAAAGAATTCGCGGCGCAATGTTTATTGAATGTATTTAGGGTTGTCACCTTCACAAACCGGTTAAATATTTTTAAGCTATTGCATAGCTTCTATCGCGGGCCTTGAGCGCGGGGACCGAATCTAGAAATTCCGTAACGAAAAAACCTCACCCTCCCCACTCCGACGGGCACGGAGGTGTGGCGTTGAAAGCCGTGCATCGTCTAACGTCGTTTCAGTTCGGCAGACTTCGGCACTCGGCAGACTTCGGCACGGTGTTTGTGTGCGTGCGACTAGTCGTATGCGTGTACACTAGCTGCTAACTGAATGATAAAAATTCCTGAATAACCTACATGTATTGTAAGATATTAAAAATATTTTAAACAATATTAACTTCTCATTTATACAATAAGAGAAAAAAAATTGTTTTCTTATCGGTCACCACGCTCAAAAAGTGTAACTTGATTTAATATCAAAGACTTAACTGCATAAATAAAATAAATAATTAATTATAATTGCATAAGTTGATAAAAAATGCTATGCAATAGCTTTACCGCGGCAGTCCCCGAGTGCCACACGTCTTTTTTTTATGTTTATATTTAAAAAATCATAACAAAAAGTTGATGCGTTGATATTACATTTGTTTCTGTATTTTTTTTAACCAAAGGTTTATTTTTCTTGTTTTGAATGACGGAATTTGCATTAATACAAATAAGACTGCACATTTAACAGTTTTATTGCCTTGAGTTACGGTCCATTTCAGTTTGTTTTGACTGTACATGTTTAGTACGACTGTAATTTACGTAGTTTCAATTATTTTTGGTATAATAAATTACCTATATTAAAAATGATAGAAATCGATTCACTAAACGATTCTGAACAAACTACTTTCAGGATGTGCGTTAATTATGTAATGTTTCGAGTTCAAGAAGTTTAGTTCTTCGGTTCGAGACTATTTTTTTGTGTTGACTACCGCCGTCTTAACGACGATACCAAGAAGGACAGCTATCCCTTGCCAAGAATTGATGACACGCTGGACATGCTTACAGGAGTAAAGTGGTTTAGCACGCTGAATCTAAAAAATGGCTACTGGCAAGTTGAAATTGACCATAAGGACAAGGAGAAAACTGCGTTCTCGATGGGAAAGGGTCTGTGGCAATTTAAAGTAATGCCGTTTGGGTTGTGCAATGCTCCAGCAACGTTTGAAAGGCTGATGGAACTTGTACTTACCGGGCTAATTGGCGATGCCTGTCTGGTCTACTTGGATGACATCATCATCGTAGGCCGGACGTTTGAGGAACACCTTCAAACGGCAAGTTAACTTTTTGGGGTATGTAGTATCGGAAGAAGGTATCCGCACGGATCCAGAGAAAATCGCCGCTGTCAAGGATTGGCCGGTTCCAAAAGACAAGACGCAGGTTAGAGCATTTTTGGGTTTGTGCTCCTATTACCGGCGATTTGTGAGGAACTTTGCAGATATAGCCAAGCCTCTGCACAAGCTAACCGAGGAGAAGCGACATT
Source organism: Parnassius smintheus behrii (assembly GCA_036936625.1). Lineage (NCBI taxonomy): Eukaryota > Metazoa > Arthropoda > Insecta > Lepidoptera > Papilionidae > Parnassius > Parnassius smintheus. The sequence continues at coordinate 13,443,034 of JAUPFT010000027.1, read as the reverse complement.
TCTGCTGGGATGAAAATTGCAATATCGCATTCCAGGAGCTCAAGGACCGTCAGTGCAAAACACCTATTTTGGGATACCCTGATGCAAGCAAAGAATTTATAGTTGACACAGACGCAAGTGATATAGGACTTGGCGGTGTGTTGTCTCAACGGAATGGTGACCAAGAGGTCGTGATAGCGTACTACAGCAAGTCATTGTCAAAACCGGAAAGGAACTATTGTGTCACAAGACGCGAATTGCTAGCAGTAGTAAAGTCATTGCAGCATTTTAGCAAATATCTTCTGGGGCGGAAATTTCACTTACGAACTGACCATGCTGCACTAAAATGGCTATTGCAGTTTAAAAATCCAGAAGGACAAGTTGCGAGGTGGATTGAACTACTGCAGGAATATGACTTTGAGATCGAACAACGGAGCGGGAAATCTCATGGCAACGCAGATGCATTGTCAAGAAGACCTTGTCCTGAAGATTGCAAACATTGTACTAGGCAAGAGAGTAAGGAACTGGTATCCGTGAGGACGCTCAGGGCAGACCACCTCAACAACGAGTGGAAGGACAGCTTACAACGTGCACTGCAGGAAGATCCGGACATCAAGCCGATTCTGAAATGGATGAAGGCCAGTGCTCCCAAGCCCAAGTGAAGCGACGTCTCAGCGATGAGTTCGACCACTAAAAGCTATTGGGCCCAGTCGGACAGCTTACTGCTTCAGGATGGAGTTCTGTGCCGTAAATGGGAAAGTGTTCGGGGAGACAGCTGTCATTTGCAAATGGTTGTCCCTAAAGCTAAAGTACCGGATGTTCTACAGCTGTACCATAATGATTATTCAGGAGGCCATCTGGGAGTTAAACGAGCTCTACTGAAGATCCGAGAACGGTTTTACTGGGTCCACTGTCGAAACGATATCGAGAACTGGTGTCGCAAATGTACAAGTTGTGCGGCTGTAAAGGGACCTCAGACTCATAGCATGGGAGAGAATAGCCATTGACGTGGCGGGGCCGTTTCCGGAGAGTGAAAGCGGTAATAAGTATTTCATGGTTGTGATGGATTACTTCACTAAGTGACCAGAAGTCTTCGCCATTCCGAATCAAGAAGCTTCAACAGTTGCAGATAAACTAGTTCACGAAGTCTTCTGTCGTTTTGGAGTACCTTTAGAGATTCACAGCGATCAAGGAAGGAATTTTGAGTCTCAAATATTCCAGGAAACTTGCCGAGTTATGGGTACTCATAAAACAAGAACGACTTCTTATCACCCGCAATCTGATGGAATGGTAGAACGATTTAATCAGACATTGGAGAGGTACCTAGCAAAAGTTGTAGACAATCGGCAACGAGATTGGGACAAGCACATACAACCGTTTTTGTTGTCATATCGAAGCGCTGTTCACGAAAGTACATCAGTGACACCAGCTTTCGCAAACTTTGGGAGAGAATTACGGCTGCCTGCGGACCTGATAACCGGGATACCACCTAATGCTCCACGCAGTATAACCGATTATACAAATGACTTGCGGAACAAAATGAATGACGTTTATGAGCACGTCAGACAATCGGGCCAGCAAATGTCTGAAAAGATGAAAATCCGGTACGACCGCAAGATGAACAACAAAGGGTTCGACGAAGGTTCACTTGTGTGGTTACCCAATCCAGTCCGCAGCAAAGGGAAATCTCCTAAGCTTCAAGCTAAATGGGACGGCCCGTACCGGATTGTCACCAAGATCAACGATGTAACCTACCGGATACAGAATAGCGCAAGAGGGACTCCTAAGATCGTCCATGTGGATCGCCTGGCGCGTTATTATGGGGCCGATAATGCTCGGGACAAGCATGTCTTAGGAGGGGGCAGTGTTACGCGGTCAAGTCGACGGCACTAGCGCCATCTAGTCTCGAACCGAAGAACTAAACTTCTTGAAGTCGAAACACGAACTCTCGGTACCTTGCGCGTGTTTACTTGAATATTCTGGATATTTTGCTGCTAATTTATATAAATAGGCGCTGCAAGATGCGATCGGGGAAGTATTGGAATTGGCGACACAAGCGAAGCTTCGGAGCGGAATAAAGTGAATCAGTGTGATTAATTATTAGTGTTTTTAACTTTAATTAGTGTAAAGTGAATTAAAGTGTTAATTTAGGTAATTCTATCGGCAATTTTTATTGTCACGAACCTCAAGCTGGTAACAGTAACATGTTAGAGGGTTATTTTGTAATAACCGGCCAAATTTGCAGAGAAGCTTCAGAATAAGTAATATAGGCAAATGGTGAAGGAAATCTTAACGGTCGATCTGTAGACAAAACGTTGTTGTACACACAAACATTCATTTTGGGATAGTTTCAAACAAAATTAGAGCCCTTATTTACTCGTATTTTCAAAAACTGCAATAATAGTATATCATTATTTATATATTTGAACTTAAGTTAAAAATTTGGCTATTCTTTGAAAAATAACCATGTATATATATACATATATATATATATATATATATATATATATATATATATATATATATATATATATATAATATATATATATATATATATATATATATATATATATATATATATATATATATATATATATATATATATATATATATATATATATTCAAAGTAAAATTTCACGGGCGTCTTCAAGAAAAGAGTGAATGGGCTCTTGTGATTTCAAGAGAGTTAAGTCCGCCCTTTATATCCCTTAGTATAAGGTGTATATTAAAGATTAAATAAATAAATAAATAAATATGCCAGCTAAGGTTTAATCACGACTTACCGAAGGGAGGGATTGCAGTTGTCTACTATGCTGGATGATTTTTTTACCGTCTGGAAAAAAATATGGTATAGGTGAAGGGAATAAAACTATATGGTACTTATATGTTTCCATTGTTTATTTTTAATTTTTTTTTATTTTACATTAACATATGAAATTGATCTATTAATAAATACTACTAATTTGAAATAAACTGTCGGTACTAAAAAAAGAACAACTAAATTTTGAATTAAATAAAACAATTAATTAAAAACTATCGAAATTAAAATAATGCGTACCCAATTAGTGTTTATTGATAGATCAATTTCATAATATGTTAATGTAAAATAAAAATAAATTGAAAAACTATCAGTGCAATAGACTCCTATTCCGTTCACCTGTTACACCCTATTTTCTTCCAGACGGAAAGAAATCATCCAGTATATTCTATCACAAAGAGAAACAATATACCCTCGTTATATATTCTATAACAATGAGGAACATCGAGAATAAGACTTTTGCATGGCGATGATCCAAGCTTTCACATACAACTAGTGGTAAAGGCTCACGTTTCAACTTATTATCAAGCGAATCAGAAAATCAGAAGCGCAGTGGTTAAATATTTGTCTAGAGCGCTGCGGGGCCGGGGCTGAGGTTTCGAATCCCGTAGGAATAAAGTGTAAATTTGCATAGCATAACAATTATTGTTCCGAATCCGACTGATTGTCCATGAGCAAATTATGCATATACATATAACGCCTACACAATACGGAAAAAAATATTAGCAAACGTATTTGCGAATAAAGTAAAAATTGGCCGGTAGGCCACGGGACGCTCTGCAGATTTGAAACATCACAGTTGATGATATAATCTTCTTCTATAATTAATAAAAACCAATAAAGAAAGTACACAACTAGCACAGAGAAACAATGAAGTGTATAGTATACGGCACGCACACAAGGCAGTTGAAAGCGGTGACGTCATGCCATTTTTCGACACGGCATACGAGTCAGTTAACTGCCAAGGTATGCCAATGGATCTTTCACATCAAAAGCAAAACAAAATATTTTTGAAAACTCTCAAACTCAACTTGGAAACAAAAAAGTGGCAACCCTAAGTGTATTGAGCTTGATGATTGTTCAATCACTGGAAATATGAAAGGCTCGTGCTATTTCTAAAACAAACATTGTTTGAAAACGTGTTATATCGAAAATATTTCTTTGATAATTTGTAAGTCGGAAACGTATGCATGTGGTAGTCAAAAACGATTATACTATTCGGCCGACGTCCATTGCGTGTAATGTTGGATGGTAGCCATTTTGTAACAGTGGGGAAATCGTTATTTCTCAAATGCGTTATGCTCTCTCAGTAAACAAACACTTTGTAATCCATATATAACATATACCAACATGTAACTGCCTCGTTGGTCTAGCGGTTGTAGTAGTCCGACTGCTTATCATGAGGTCCTGGGTTCGAATCCCGAACCAAAAAATCAATTATTGAATTTTTCTGTCGAGAAATTCTCAGTAGCTGCCCTGAGTCAGGAAGTTGGCGGTGTCTCACCTCCGTGCCTCGGAAAGCACGTAAAACCGTTGGTCCTGCGCCTGATCTCTCTCCGGTCGTGTCGGTTTGCCGTCCCATCGGATTACGAGAGTGAGGGAATAGAGAGTGCACCTGTGCTTGCGCATACACTTGGGCACTATAATCCTGTCCTGCGCCAATGGCGTGGCCGAAATTCGGTCTGGAGGACATTATTATTATTATACCAACATGTATACACCGACTGAACTCGGCATACCGTGTCCGTGTGCCGTCGTTATTTTGTCCTTTTGTATCATTGTTATCGTTATTTTAGCGCATGCAATTTAATTTATTAATTTTTGCGCTTGATTGAAAAAAATAACTAAAATCAAAATTTTTAATTTTAATTTGTTTTTCTTTTCAGTTTTTTTTTTTGGTTTATAAATATGAAGCTTCTCCATTGAAAAACAATATACAATGATACACAAATATAAATATATATATAAATATATATATATATATATATATATATATATATATATATATATATATATATATATTGTGTATCATGTCAGTCAATGACTGATTGATTCATCAAAAGACCTACAAAACTATACACTCGATTGATTATATATATATATATATATATATATATATATATATATATATATATATATATATATATTGTGTATCATGTCAGTCAATGACTGATTGATTCATCAAAAGACCTACAAAACTATACACTCGATTGACTTAAATATAGTATAGTTACTCATTTCGCAATGTAGACATTGAATTTTAAAAACCCAGAGAGGCTCGAACTGATTTTATATAATGATCTTGTTTGATCCCAAATTTAATAGGTTCTGCAGAAAAAACTTATCGTGCGCCCGGCGAAGCGATATCAGTAGCGGTATCAGCTATATGTATTGGATGACCTTTTTTTACCGTCTGAAAAAATAGGGTGTAACATGTGAACGGAGTAGAAGACTGTGGCACTGGTATTTTACAAAAAATAAAAACAGAAGTTTTGAATTAAATAAATTAATTAATTAAAATCTATCGAAATTCAAATTTTAATACTCATAGTATCACCAGGGGGATAAGTCGCTCGCGTCCGTAGGCTTCGACCACCTAATCCTAGGCCCACCCTACACGTTTCCCCCGGGTGGTGCTAAAAGAGCGACAAAGCCGAAAGAACAGACTCGGCTACTCGCCGTGTGGTAGCGGCGTAAAATATGCCACGCCCTAGTTTTCGCACCATGAGGCAAAAAGTAAAAGAAATGGCCCCGAGTTCCCGGCGCCCCTTTAATGGGGCAGGGGTGCGAAGAATCTCCGGGAGGAAAACCGGCGACGAGGTTCGCCACCCGTCACGTTCTGTCTCCCAGAGAGGCGAAAAGTGGATTGCAGAGGCCCGTCTGGCTACGTTGAATGTATGTGGGGCAATGAATGATAAAATGGATGAAGTATGCGATATGATGTATGATAGAGGAATAGATGTATTATGTGTAAATGAGACGAAAAGGAAGGGGAAGGATGTCACTGCACATCGCATGTATACCGCATACTGGTCTGGTGTAGACGAGATCGAGCGGGCATGCCAGGGAGTAGGGATCATCCTTTCAGAACGAATGGGCCAATGTGTGAAAGAGTATGAATGTGTAAGCCCAAGACTGCTATGGATACGAATGAAAGTGGGCTTAAAGAAGTTGTTTGTGTTAGGGGTCTACGCCCCAGACATGTCTAAGCCCACTTATATCCGGGAGCAGTTTTGGGAAATGGTAAGGATGGTGCTAATGAAGTGTAAGGGAAATGAAAATATTATTATGCTAGGAGATTTTAATGGAAGGGTTGGGGTGAGGAGGCTTGGTTATGAAAGGATATTGGGAACGTTTGGTGATGAAAGTATAAATGAGAATGGTGAAAGCCTCCTCACATTATGTGTGGAAAGGAATCTTTTTGTGACGAACACTTTCTTTCGTCATAAGAAGATTCACATGTATACTTGGGAAAGAGGTGATGATAGAAGCATGATAGATTTCATAACTGTGGATGAAAGAATGAGGAGCGCAGTGGTGGATACAAGGGTTTATCGGGGGTCCAACGTAGGGACCGACCACTACCTGGTCTTATGCCGAATTAGGGGTTTATTCAGACGTTGGCGGCATAGGACATCTGTGTCTACCACTGCGTTACAGCGTATAAGAATTGAGAGGTTACAAGATGAAGATGTGAAAGACAAGTACAAATGCAGACTGAGAGAAAATATAAGTAATTTGGATGAGTTGTGTGTGAATGAGTTAGACTTGGAGAATGTGTGGCATAATGTTAAGAAAGGTTTAGTGGATGCAGCTACCGAAGTATGTGGTGTTAGTAAGAGAATGAATGAAAGGAAAGACAATACGTTATGGTGGGATGACGAGGTACGTATGGAAGTTGAAGCAAAGAAGAGAGCATGGCTAGATTTACTAGCGACCAAAGCTGGTAACTCTGGCGGTAAGAATGATGAGAATGAAAGGAAAAAGGCAGAGTTTAAACGTTTAAATAAGAGAGTAAAAGAATTAGTTGAAAGGAAAAAGCAAGAAAGAACGGATAGGAATGATAGAAGAATATCGGATAACTTCCAGGCAAATATTAAAATGTTCTGGAAACTCGTAAGAAATACCAGGGGACTTTCAAAACAGCCTAGATTGAATGCGATACGAGACGAGAATGGCTGTATCCTGAATGATGAAGTGTTGAGTCTAAAGAGATGGAAGGAATATTTTGAAAGCAAATTTATGAGTGAGGAGAAGTGTGAACTAAATGAAATAGAAATTCCGAAAGAAGATGAAAGGGATAAGTAGATAAGTATGGATGAAATAATGAAAGCAATGAAAAGCATGAAAGTAGGTAAGGCAGCCGGATATGATAGAGTTTCACTCGAAATGCTAAGGGCTGGAGAGGACGTGGTGGCAGGCCTGCTGTACACCTTGTTTAATTTATGTTGGGAACTAAAGCGGGTACCGGGAGACTGGTGCAAAGCCGTGATAGTCCCAATATATAAGGGAAAAGGGTCACAGCAGGACTGTAAAAACTACCGTGGTATCAGCCTTCTTAGCATTGTGGGAAAACTGTATGCTAAGGTACTAATTGAAAGAGTTATGAAAGAAACTGATGAAAAAATTTGGGATGTGCAAGCGGGATTTAGAAAGGGAATGGGGTGTACAGATCAAGTCTTTTCCATGCGCATGATCGCGGAGAAGTTTTTGGCGAAAAACCAAAGAGTTTTTTGTGCGTTCATGGACTTGGAAAAGGCTTATGACAGAGTGGACAGGGATGTGTTATGGCAAACGCTGAACGCATTTAGGTTGAGCGCTGGTTTGATACAGGCATTAAAGTCTCTGTATAGGGACTCGAGTGCTTGTGTTAGAATCAACGGGGTCTACTCGGACTGGTTTGGCATCCATAAAGGTGTCAGACAGGGCTGTGTAGCTTCCCCGTGGCTGTTCAACCTATTTATGGACAGCTGTTTGGAAAATTTGAAAGTTGAAGAATGCGGGGTAAGAATGGGTGAGTTAACCATCAAATGCCTTTTGTACGCCGATGATCAAGTCATACTTGCGTCGTCGGCGGCCGAGTTGCAAATGATGGTTACATTAATGAACAGGTCATTAAAAGAAAGGGGAATGAAAGTGAACGCGAGTAAGACGAAAGTGATGGTTTTTGAAAGAGATGAAAGCAAAACGGTATGTGAAATAAGAATAGAAGGAGAGTTAATTGAGCAAGTGGATGAGTTCGTATATTTGGGATGTGTATTCAGCAGGGATGCGAGATATGATAAGGACATTGAACGACGAGTGAATGCAGGAAATAAAGTAAATGGGGCTCTACACTCTATTGTGAAAAGTCAGAATGTGTCAAAAAAGGCACGTATGGCAATTCACAGTGCTGTATTAGTCCCTACTTTAACGTATGGTAGTGAAAGTTGGGTGTGGCAGAAGAAGCACGAGAGTAGAATAAATGCGGTAGAAATGCGGTCGCTAAGGAGTATGTTAGGGCTGAATCTGAGTGACAGGGTGAGAAACTGTGTGATAAAAGAAGAGTGTGGTTTGCAAGATGATGCGGTGACCAGGATTAAGAAAGGAATGCTTCGGTGGTTTGGTCATGTAGAAAGAATGAATGCGGAAAGACTGACAAAGCAAATATATGTTGCAGAAGTGAATGGAAGAGTCGGAAAGGGACGTCCTAGGCGGAAGTTTGTCGACCAAATTGGCGATATACTAAAAATGGGCCAAATTAAGAGTACCCTTAACCGACGAGCATGTATGCGTAGGTATATGAATGTGGAAGAGGCGAGAAAGGTATGTCAGGATCGTGCTAAATGGAAGTCTGTAGTCTCTGCCTACCCCTCTGGGTGACAGGCGTGAGTGTTTATGTATGTATGTAGTATCCACCCTAGCCTGCGACCCTGCGAAGTCACAAGGTTAAAGATGCCTACTAAATTTATTGTTTTATTGCCGTTCGTAAAGTAGGGTGGATATGATTTGAATTTCGATAGATTTTTATTAGTTGATTTATTTAATACCCCGTTTCCATTAAAAAGTCACCACATGGAACTCAACAGTATTAAGTAACTGTATTAAGTTAACAGTAACAGTATTAAGTTGCTATTTTACGCTGGTATTTTGTGAGAGCGTGCTCCTTCCCCGGTCGAGCCGACCCATCCGTGCTGCAACAATAATATAGCTGCAGCATAGCTCTACCATGTAAATTGATTAGCTTATATGGGAATGGATTCGAAAAAAACGAAAGAGGTATGTCGGGGTCGTGCCAAATAGAAGTCTTTAACCTCTGCCTACCCTCTTGGTGGCATTCGTATGTTTATGATTACGATATGCATTTTAAAAGGCCTATAAAGAAAACAAATTATATACAAAAAAAAACTTAAAAAGCAGACATAACATAATCACGTGTCGGCTCTTAATGATAAAAATGTATAACATAGATAAGATATTGACATGGTCAACGCACTCAACAGTGTTATCTGCATTCCATATTTAAATTTGAAACAATGTCAAGGACAATGTTATTATTTTTAAATTATGCATTTAGAGTGCCATTATTGTTTTCAAGGATGCGCCAATTCATTTCTAAGTAGCTTTATTTTACTTTTATTTTCAGCTTTATTGTAATAGCTGCAAAAATTAATTTGCGTTATTAAATTCTTTATTCTTTATTCTTTATTGTACACACAATAAGTTGGTAACAATTATTAAATATTTAAATAAATGTACAAAGGCGAGCTTAACCCTAATAAGAGTTCTCTTCCAGCAAACCTATTGGGAGAGAGAAATAGTTTTATATATAAAGCAAGTAGGTAGCAGCGTGCGTACTTAATAATTAACATAACGCTACTTAATAGAAATTGGCTATAAGTTACAGTTAACAATTAACATATAAGTATAATTTATTTTCTTATTTCTTTTATTCTTATTTCTATTAATTTACATACATATATACCAATAAAGACAATAAATATATACATATATACACATATACACACACACACATATATATACATATATATATATACATACATATACATACATATATATACAATTACACATATAAATACATAAAATATGTAAAAATTTATAATTCTAAGTTGACAGATATTTCTTTACTCTGCTCCGAAATATATCAAGAGAAGAGCTAGCACGTATGTCATGTGGAAGTGAGTTCCATAGCTTGACCGCCCTTACAGTAAAGGATCCACCACATCGGCTTGTGAAATGAGAAGGAGTTTTGAGAAGTAGTTGTTTAGTGGTCCGGCACTGAGTTTCACGAGGTACAAGATACTCAAAACGCTCGCGGAGATATGGAGGTGCAAGAGGATTAAAGAGTAGAAAGTATAGAAATGATAACACATGTAAGTCTCGACGTCTACGGATAGGAAGCCATTTTAATTGAGCCCTGTACTCTGAAACATGATCGAACTTACGAAGACCGAAAATAAAACGTATACACAAATTTTGAACACGTTCCAGTTTGTTCAACAGCTCCTCTGAAGCATCCAAAAAACTAACATCAGCGTAGTCAATGAGAGGAAGAAGAAGTGCTTGAGCTAAGGTTATCTTAGTTTTTAACGGTAAAAACATCTGGAGACGCTTGAGAGATTGAAAAGAGTAGTTCACTTTTCTGCTAATCATATTAATGTGAGCGACCCAAGACAAATTATTATCAAAAATAACACCTAAGTTCTTAGCGGTCTCTGTATATGGAATTTGAGTATTATCATACGTAACTGCAGGGATCTTCGAATGATCTAATAAATTAAGCATATATGAGCTGCCGATAATCATTACTTGGGATTTAGCAGGGTTAACACGAAGACCAAACGATTTTGCCCAACTGCTTATGCTATTTAAGTCAGCATTCAGCCTATTAATAGCCTCATCTATATCTTGGACTTTGAAATGACGGTATAATTGCAAGTCATCAGCATAGAGATGATAATGAGAGGAGAGAACAGTAGTGAGAGCATTGATAAAAATAGAGAAGAGAAGTGGGGAAAGAACACCACCCTGAGGAACACCCGCCGTAAGATCACACCACTCGGAGAAATCCTCCTCATGGCGGACACACTGCGAGCGACCCCTAAGGTAAGAATTAAACCAAGAGATTACTGATGGTGAAATGTTTAAGGACGCAAGAATACCAAGAAGTATGTCATAATCAACGGAATTAAATGCACTGCTAAAATCCAATAATGTTAAAACAGTGAGAAGTCTTTTGTCCATGGCCCAGCGAATATCATCAGACACTTTAATCAGAGCGCTGACTGTGCTATGGCCTGGACGAAAACCAGATTGAAAAGGACTCAGCAGGCTGTGAACAGTTAGGAATTGAGATAGTTGCCTCTGAACTATATTTTCTAGTACTTTAGATAAGATCGGAAGAATGGAAATGGGGCGGAATTGGGATAAAGATGTAGGATTAGAAGTTTTTGGAAGGGGAATGACGAATGCTTTTTTCCAGCAAGTCGGAAAGGAGCTCGTCTCAAGCGAAGAAGAGATAATATGAGTGATAATAGGGACAAGTTCATTAGTGATAGGTTTAATCATTTGCATACAAAGATTGTCATAGCCAATAGCTTTAGTGGAAATGGCTAAAAGGCATTTTTTTATGTCACCATCAGTAACTTTACTGAAATTAAAAGGAGAACACAGCGGTTTAGGAATATTGGAGAGAAGATTAAGTGTAGTAGACTTAATAGAGTCATCAATAGAAATCGGAGGCTCAGAAAAGTGCCGGTTGAGTGCAGTCAAATCAAACGAGATATTAGAATCAATATATGATTTGCCAATACCCAGGGTTCTAAAAAATTTCCACATCTGAGCGGAATGAGAATTTTCAACCTCATTATAAATATGTCTCCTCTTAGCATCACGACACATCTTACTACAGCGATTACGCAGTTTTTTATATGTGAATAAATTTTCATTAGTAGGGTGCTTCTTATAACGCCTCTTAGCTTTATCTCTTTTGGCCATTACTGCTTTTATAGATTCTGAAAGCCAGGGGGCTGGAAAGTGTTTAACCCTGACTCGCTTAAGTGGTGCATGTGTATCGAATAGTTTTAAAATGAGGTGATTAAAAGCATAAACCTTATGATTAACATCTTCGGAATTTAGAACAGGGGACCAGTCAATATTATTTACATCATCTCTCAAACGCTCCAGGTTAATTGATTTAAAGCTTCTTAGGAGTAAGAATTTCGATTTACGCCTAGGACGTTGAATTTTATAGGAGAGGAAGATAAGATCGTGGTAAGAGAAAGACGCAGATAGTTGTCCATGCGAAGCAACCCGGTCAGCATCAGAAACAAGAATAAGGTCTAAAAGGGAAGGGGTATTATTAGGCGAATGGTGAGTAGCAGAAAGAGGAAGAATATGTAAATTAAAAGATGACACCAGGGAGAGCAGTTTTTTGCTACGAGAATCGTTCTTTAACAGGCATGTGTTAAAGTCACCTAAAATAATGGTATTATCATAAAGCGGAGTTAGATTTACAAGTTTTTCTTCCAAAGAAGAAAAATAATTTATATTGCGAGAGGGGGGATAGTAGACCCCAAGCAAAGTCCTAGAATGATTAATAGTAATTTCAATAAATAAATGTTCAGCAAAATTTGTGTATATATTGGGTGAATGATCAACTATTTTATAAGGAATGTCAGCTCTCAAATAGATTGCCACTCCACCATAACCTTTGCCGACCCTGTCATTACGTATAAGTTGAAAACCAGGGAGACAATACTGTACCGACGGAAGTTCAGGCTTTAGAAAAGTTTCAGAAACAAGTATGGCATCAACATATTTAGAATCGAAGGTTGATAAAAGATCAGCGTAATGAGCATGAATGCTTTGAGCGTTAATATGGACTATATTAAGATTTTTACTATAATTACAGAATACGGCTACTAGTTGATCATGTAAATGAGTGTAATCATCGCTTAAGGCGCTTATATAGGTCTTATCGGATGAGCTAGAAGAAGAGCAAGAAAAATAACTATCATCAAATTCTAAAATATCACACATGCTAATTAAAACTATAACATAAACTAAGCTATAACAAAATCAATAAAAATTAAATATATACTTGTATAATGTATAACAAATAAATATTATATAAGTCTGGATATAATACCTACAAAATAAATAATAATATGTTATGAACTATTATTAAAATAAAATTGCCAACAATTATGCACTTAACAAAACATTTCTTTCATACCTGCCGGCAGTGGCATCGGTAGAATTATATATTTAGATAACTTACTTAAGACTAATTAATATAGTAAAAAAAAATATAGAAAAAGCACAGTCTTACCATAAATAATAAGACAGATAAATATTATCTACGGATCTTGTCTGGCAAAAAGACTAGTAGTATAAGCAATCGAATGACAGCATGACAGATATTAATAGCTGTCACTATGATTTATTTAATCACTAATGTCATTGTGTCACATAATAAACAAAATTATGAAGGTAAATTATTATAATATTAGAGATAACTACGAACTACGATGTTTCAGTTAACACACAAAAATTGAAGAGATGCAACACTATGCAAATGGAGACTACACAAAAATACAAATAAATTGTGGTAAATAAACACTAAGCGAAGACACTATCTCTTGCCTGCGGTGCCAGTACGTCGGCTTTTGGAAGCTCCAGTTGGTTCCCTGACCGCGGTCGTTGTCTTCGACTTCGACACAGGAGGCTCAACAATTTTATCGAGTTCGATCACAGAGCTAATGCGATGTCGAACGCCACCGCTACCCAGTACAAAAACAAAGCCTTCTCGTGTCCAGCAATTCGATATTCCATATCTCCGTCGAGCTGCCATAAAGGCTTCATGTCGAGTTTTAGTTAAAAACTCCGACAGAGTGATACCAGTGCCCTTCAAACACGTCTTAGCTTGCCAGATTTTATTCTTCACCTCTAACTCACACAACTTAAACAAGATGGGTCTTGGTTTGTCAGAAGAGGAAGTATGGCCCATGCGATGGCAGCGAGATATATCTTTGTCCGAGAAACCAGACAACTTGAAACGGTCAACAAAAGTCTTCACTAATACCTGTACAGTGTCCTCGTTCTTTTCCTCCGGAAGTCCATGAAGTAATAGAATCTTCCGCCGGCTCCGCATCTCCATATTATCCACCTGGTGCATCAACAGGCCTACCTGGTCTTGAAGATTGCGTAGGGCTGTCATGATAAATAATCTGAATGAGGAGAACTCGGATGTCAAATTGGCAATGGAGGCTGAAGGTACTGCAGCTTGAAGCTCACTTTGATAGATATCCATGCGCTGAGTAAACATCTTCTGAAGTTGTGTTATTGAGTCTTGAATGGCGTCCATTTTGAAAATATCTTGTGCAGTGATAATGTAAGAAAATTGTGAGACAGATTTTATTGACTAAGTTTGTAAAAAGCAAGGATTTTACTGCCTGGCAGGTATAATGGTTAGTACATTAGTTTCCCATAAAGTAACAACACTATTGTAATGTTTTATATATTAAAATTTATATTAAATTGGGAGACTTCACTAAAGCAATGTACTTATTGCACCTACCCACACAGAAAAAAAAAAAAAAAAAAAAAAACACAGTTGATTTTATTAAATTTAGATTGGTAACAGATAAGATAACAGTATTCTACTTTTATGTAGTAAGCACTTAGTTAAATCATACAACATTATACATTTTTTTATATAATGAGGTTGATGAACGAGCTCACAGTCCATCTGATGGTAAGAGATACTGAGAATGTTTTTTTTAAATAGTATATGGGTGACGAACGAGCACACAGTCCACCTGATGGTAAGAGGATGCTGTGGCCCATAAACATCTACATCTATCCTCGAATAAGATTTAAGATGCAGATGCTTTGCAGTAAAAAGAGTCTCTGGTTCTCTGCGAGTTATGAGCTGCCATTTCATGCTGGTATTCTATGAGGGTGTGGTCTACCCCGGTGGAGCCGACCCATTCGTGCTACAACCGTAATATAGCTGCAGTGTGGCTCCACTACGTATAAAAACCACCTGATGGTAAGGGATTCTGAGAATCACAGACATTTACATCTATCCCCGATTAAGAATCAATGCGATTGTGATCCTCAAAGACAACAAATTTATTACTCTAAGCTAATCGAATTTTCCATTCATGAGATTTTTCGATTTTTCCATTGCCTTCGATTATTCAAAGGTGGGAAATTAACAGAGAGATATTATTATATTGTTGTATAAGACATCATTGAGGTTGGACAATCTGCAGCCTCGGAATAAAGGGACCCGACTTGGGCAAAGCTAATTAGGTGTGAGTCGAACCAAGACGCAGAGAGCGCCATTGAGAATAACGACCCGATTAAACAACCATCATCATATAATACAATAACAATTTTCTTCTTTCCGCATTTTCTTCAAATCGCATCACTATTGTCAACGTAATCGTCTTCTAAAAATCTAGATGGGTTTGTTGCTCGATGACGTCGAATTGATCAACAATCGATTACGTAACTGTATAATAGTTTTTTTTCTTCTGTAACAATCGCCCGTTGCTATGAGATAACAACAAAGACAACACATGACGTACAACAGATATTTCAAGATTTTTATTTTTTTATTTGACTGGCTTTACGGCTCTGGGTTCTAGCCCTTCAGAGCCTACAATTTCTTTCAGAATCTTCTTTTTATATATTTTTTCTTTACAATGTGCTGATGCGTCATATTGCGAAGTTTTTGGGAGATTTTGATGGCAGCTCAACCCAGCGGACTGTTAATGACGACAGCCACTCAAGTTCATAAGGCGCCCAAGCGATCAAAATAACTTGAGGTTTATATATCAACATCAAAGCACTTGTTTCGTCGTTTTCTCTAATAGTTCATACGCGCTGACACTTAATTCACAAAATCGCGGCCCGAAACGTCGGGTATTTAAAAAGTTAAATATACGCGATAAATTCCGTAAAAACTAGTATTATTTCAATGTGTAGTGTTCGCGTAAATATAAGAAATCATTATCACAAAATCGCATTACTTTTATGAATCAAAATCCACTTTAAACCATTATTCAAGCGACAAAACAGGGGCTACGATCCGTCGACAGCCATGTTCACTCCAAACCGATATTTCAAGAGTAACAGGGATAAATACGAGTACATATTTCACATAAAAGATAGTGCAGGTTTATTCGATAAAGTATCAAACAATACTATACATCCATTACAGCCAAACAGTCCACCGCTAAAGATTCGCGTACCAACCTAGGCACTTAAAAGACAGCGTACTATAAGTATATCGATGACCATAAATAAAAGGAGGAAGAGTGAGGGGTTAGAGAGATCAATAGTGTTAAGTACTGAGCACTTTTAATCGGCTGGGGTAAGGAGTTATAAATAGATATATGTCAATCGTGAATGATTCGTTCTGTTGCGCGCCACTGGTACATGGCGACACTAGTTATCACTAGCGCCTTGTAGTATCGGGTAGCAGAACTAGGAGAGTCAAGATCCTTCTAGAAATTTCCATCGAAAAACTTTCTAGAACTATCGATACCTAGTCAGTCGGGAACGGTATGTACTCGAACATTCTAGATGTTTCTACAGTAGAAGGTTATGGAACTATATGAGGCCCTATATAAGGCCGGTATAGACCGCGACCCGGGTCTATATTAAATTGTCCATACAAGCGAATACTTCGAAGCGATACGACTGCGAACTATAGTGATCAGTAGTACAACTGTGTTTTGTTATTAGTATGATTCTAAATTGTAATTAGTGATCTGTAATTATAGTGTCAATTTTGGTAGTTCCCTCAGCAGTTTTTAATTGTCTCGAATCATTTGATCATTTCATCCGTGTCGCATCAAAGTATTGATGATTGCAATTAATTTTTTATTGCAATTACGGTTTTGTACGCGGTAAATCCACGTAATAGCTTAACCGCGTATAAAATTACAGCTACCGTCCAAAATGAAACGAAATATTAAGTGTAAATACAAAAACATCAACCAAAACCAAAAAGGTCAACCGTCGCAGAGTATATTTCACCTGAGAATGCCTCGTTTAGAGATTTAAACACGTGTCGTATCATCGACTGTGACGACTCTTTCCTAGGGTAGTAGTGTTAAAAAATATTCTTTAAAAAGAGGGTATCCGGTTCACTTCACTAACCATACGAAATACAGCAACATTAAGGTTGGTATAATGTGGTATAATGTAAGAGTTTCGTTTTCGAAGTCGAACCGACCGGTTCGTGATACAACCATAATATAGCTGCAAGTGGCTCTATCAAGTAAGTACGTTAGGCTACTTTACCTGATCACAAAAAACGATTATGCGTTACATTGCAAACGCTCTAATGTCTAATTAAGTTGCGTTAATATTGAATTAATTTTAATTTGAACAATCACGCAAGCGACACGGCCGAACGTACATACAAACTATGTCGTAAATAAACTTCCTTGTGGCAATACTTTATCTATAGAATGAGGGTAACAAACGAGCACACAGTCCACCTGATGGTAAATTAATACTGTGGCCCATAAACATCTACATGATAAATGTAGATGTTTATGGGCCACAGTATTAAGAATCAAAACGCAGATGGGTTGCACCCATGAAGACTAAGATGGAATGCCTCGTTTATGGTAAAAAAAGGTTCTCCGGATCTCTACACTCGCCATACGAAACACAGCAGTATTAAGCTGCTATTTTACGCTGGTATTCTGTGTGAGCGTGGTCCTTCCCCGATCGGGCCGAACGATTCGTGCTACAACTGTAATACGGTTGCAGCGTGGCTCTACCACGGATATTATACCTCTTGCTGTGGAGGCAGCAGAAAGGTAAGGACTCCTAGCGGCCAAAATACCACGGTGGTCACCATCGGGTTATATCAGGGATCCCGGAATCTCCGTTCGGAACGCAAGCGGGGGCCCTCTCTTGCATTGCTTTATTAATCCTACATCCAGAGATCAGCGGTGCTTGCATCTAAATGAGGTTGGTGCTTGGAGCCATCATATTCCTCTTAGACCCTCAATGCTCTATAGTTACATAAGTAACATACTGGATGACCTTTTTTACCGTCTGGATCAAAATAGGGTGTAACATATGAACCTCACCTCACCCCCGTGCCTCGGAAAGCACGTAAAGCCGTTGGTCCTGAGCCTGATCTCACTCCGGTTTACCGTCCCATCGGATTATGAGAGTGAGGCAATAGAGAGTGCACCTGTGCTTGCGCATACACTTGGGCACTATAATCCTGTCCTGCGCCGTTGCCTAGCCTCCGTTGAGGCAGGCCGCCGTGGCCAAAATTCAATCTGGACGACATTATATTGTTTTATTGCCGTTCGTAAAGTAGGGTGGAGTATTGTCTCGTGTAGGTCACCTTCACTTATCGTGGTCCTATAAGGTTATTTCTTATACATATTTACAAAGCAACGCTTAAAGTGTTAAATCTATAATAAACTAATTAGGGTTGACAGACGGTCGGGATTCGTCTGCATTCTCCCGATAACGATCCCTAGACTCCCGACAAAACTCAAAATCTCCAGATAAACAGCTTCTCTTCACATCACAGCTGCTTTTGATTTAATAAAAGCTGAGTTAGTAATTAGACGGAACTATGAAGGAAATTGTTAAAATTTTAAATCTACTGAATACTAATAAAGGAACTAAATTGGTGGACTCAATAAAGTCCAATTGCCAAATACATGTGGTACCTAAAAATAAGTGTAGGTACTTAAATTAGTTATGTGTCAACAATGTTACGTCTGTTTTTGTAGCCTATTCATTAAAAAAAACTTTTTATTTTACATTTTCATTTATAAATATTTGTTTCTCCCGACAACAACCCTAAAATCCCGACATTATCAAATTTTGTACAGATATTTTTATTTTGATCTTCCGATCTGGCATTCCTATGAACTATACATTTCAACAAATTTAATTCGCAACAATCCGCTTAATTAAATACAATGATATGTCTTATCTGGATCGTATTAGTGTAGAGGAGAAACACGTGTCGTATTGTCGTCGACGGTGTCTTACCTGGAGTGTAGTGGTGTTGGGAGTAGTGGTGTTGGGAGTAGTGGTGCCGGGACTATGGTGAGGGGATTAGTGCACGCAATTGAGGAAGGGCGGGGGGTGCCCTTCGCTGTAAATTTCACAATACGCGAGCAAACCGGGTTCGATCCCCGCCGGCACCAATGAAATTGTTAATTGCAACTTTAAGTGCTGATTTACCACGTGCTCCGCGGTGAAGAAAACCATCGTGAGGAACTAGCTATAACTATAATAAACGTAGCTAGTGTCTAGTTAAAGTTACAGCTTATATACGTCCCACTCCTGAGCACAGGTCTCCCGCTCATTTCTGAGAGGGTTTTAGGGCAAGGAATTGTCCGCCGCGCTGCCCCAATGCGTGTTGGCGCACTTCACATGTCTTCGAAATATTTTTTTTCTTATTTCTCTGACATGCAGGTTTCCTCACGATGTTTTCCTTCACCGCCGAGCACGTGGTAAATCAGCACTTAAAAGTGCAATTAACAATTTCATTGGTGCCAGCGGGGATCGAACCGGATTTGCTCGCGTACTATGAAACCATCCGAGCTACCACGGCTCTTATAATAATATCCATAATTTGACAAATATAAGTCCGACACTGCCCTGCAAACTATTTGTCGGATCACCGGGGGTCTACTGTATTAACAGGCTTTAACAGTAACATACAAATACTTGTTCCGTGGCTCTTAGCGCTAAGCTACTGTGCCACGGAGCAGAGCGGTCATAGCTTCTAGACACGTGTAAATCGTGAATGATTCGTTCATTTGACCCGGATCGCATCGAAATATTGGTGATTGCAATTACATTTTTTGAACGTTCCGGATCAAATGATTAACAGGACCACGACTAAAGAGTGTAGTAACGTCCGACGACCGTCATTATCGAGCGGGTCTCACGGATTACAGAGTAAGACGAATCAATACTTGAATGATCGGATCACTAGAAATGAACGAATGACACATGTCTAATTACCTTCAATAATATCAGTATCACCCAAATACAAAATTTCCACTGCACCATATTGATCGCACCACGCACCACGCACCGGGCACGCACGCGACGTATGGCGCCATTACAAACAAGGAAACTATTACGGTGAGATTAATTATGTTCGGTGTTATCTCGGCGAGTGTTAGAGGTCGCGATCGATGTTTGTAAATAGAATTTAGCTTCTTTTTTAACGACTTAAAAAGGATGAAGGTGATAGTTATTCGATTCCACTGAGTCTGTAAAGGGTGACGTATACGCTTTTACTAGTAGTTACGTTGTACCAGTTCTGGCGCACTGAGTCACGAGTGGTACAAGTACGACGTTCGTCGACTTACGATCGTAAAAAAAAAAAAAAAAAAAAAACGGTTTTGGCATGCTCTGATCACGAATCTGCGGTCCATTTTTGCGTAGGATGCACGGTTCCGGAGATGTGCAGATCAATTAACTCTTATCTAATTGATATCCGCTGCGAGCCTCCACCGTCATTAGCGCTCCATTGTCCTTATCTACTTATCTATTGTCGATTGACTACCGTCATTATCTATTATTCGCAGCGTGTGGGTCGGCTTATGCTATTGTATTATACTCCTTTGTTCCTATCTACAACACTAATCTGAATCTACAATAAAACACATTACCTAATTTTGTTAAAATTTTTATTTATAAAATACAAAATCTTAATACTTATTATCTATAAAATAGGAGCGAAACATCTCATCCACTAACATATCGTCGTACAATGTGTTCTCTGTAAATATACTCGTAAAACTATGCATTGAACATCCCTGAAACTTATATAGCAAATACTTTAAGCAATATTCGCCACAAACTGAAGTCCTATCAACATTCCAGTTCCATCTTTTACAATTTCGTACAGGTGCCCGTCCATATGAATCAAAATATTCACCGACGTCATTCGTATCGATATATAAAGCTACCCAATGTGACCCTGGTTTATCATTTGTACCCAAATTGCATATTACCTAGTCAGGTCATAAATTCTATCACATGTTTAATATAAAATAATTGAAACAAGTTTATTCATTATGTAACCATTTATATACCAAAATGAACTTAACAAAACATAGATTCTTATGACACTATAGTTTATTCAAAATGACCTCCGTAATTTTGAATACAGGCCTTCAATCTGCGCGGCCAGTCGTCTATCTCACCACGAACGAGGTCCATGTCATATCGGCGGCTGCCTTAATTAAAGATGTCTTGAGTGACTCGAAATTGGGATGAGGCTTTGAGCACGCCTTTTCCTCCAAGTGTTGCCATATCTTGTAATCTAACGGATTCAAATCTGGATTGGTCTTTGTGTCGGATGAAGTCGATTTCACGCGCCGCCAGCCAGTCTTTTTTTTTGTTTTTAAAGAACGTTACCTCCACACTAGGTTTTTCTCCTGTATCGTGGGGGCAGTTTACAAACACAAATTTCACAAGGACAAACATCCAAACTCGGAACAATTACTTGTAGGTCGTACAAATACTTGTTCCGTGCGGGATTCGAACCCGCGACCCCCAAGCACAGCCACTCATTGCTAAGCCACTACGCCACGGAGCTGGCAAAAGTCCTGTGTGCTCTTCGCTCTATGAGCTGACGCCGAATCTTGTTGGAATACCCAGTGCCTGTTATTGAACATGGTATGAGAAACAGGTTACACAAGGTTCGTCAGGACTGTATTTTGATACACAACTGCATTCGTTTTTAACCTTTCTCACAAAAATGTACCTCTGTTAAGCCCCAATAAGAAACTCCCAACCACACCATGAGCGAGGATGGAAAATGACCCCGTTGGACACGCGGAATACGGTTGCTCGCTTCTTCACTACTGCGTGCGTACACCTTATCATTTTGTTTGTTGTAGCTCTCTTCTACGGTAAAAATTTTTTCATCCGAAAAAAGAATTTCCCGATATTTTTCCCGCGTACCGCTTCAACAAAGCGCGGCATCTCTTCAGTTTCAGATCCATTAGACGAGCATTCAAACGATGTCCTGTTTTTCTTCGATATGCCCGAAGCCCTAAGTCTTCATTTAACGCCGTGGTTCTGCTTAACCCCATCTGAAGGGCCAACAGTTTCTGCTTACGTTTGGGATTTCTTTGAATTCGCACCTTTACAGCTTTTATCACTGCTGGAGTTCTAACAAATCGAGGGCGACCACTTCTTGACCTGTCATCTACACTAGAGTCTTCATTGTATCGTTTGATGGTACGATAAACGAATCTTTTGGTTATATTCAAATTTTTCAGTATATCAAAAAATTTAATTGGCGTGTAATCGCAACTGCAACACGGTCTTTTTTAAGCGTCCACTCCATATGTAAAAATGAGTAAAATTCTAAAAAGTATACAGTTTTATTTTCATGAATAATTCGAATTCAATAAACTTTTTTGTGGCCAGCATTCTAAAAGGGTGCGTTTGGCAGAAAAAAGCGCTAGCAAGCGCTTATAAGCGCTGAAATAGTTTTCGGCCAGGCCACGATTGCTACTTCAGTAGCGCTGACACAATCCGCCATTTTGCTTATTTAATTTGTTTGTTTTGAAGTAGAGTTGATAAGTTGTTTTGTGCAATATTCGTTTTAAGTAATATAATGACATGAATAAACATATACATGTTATTAAAAATTCATGATTGGTAAGTTTTTAATATGAATACTTTACAAACATATATTTAAATTAGGTTAGGTTCCCCCGTTAAAACTAACATCGTGTCCTGGAGGAAAATAGCTACTTACGATTTGACAGCGCTTACCGCTTACGATCGCCATTTTGCTTACAAGCGCTTGCTAGCGCTTTTTTCTGCCAAACGCACCCAAACAAAAGTTTTTACTGTGTGACAATACTTATGACCTGACTAGGTATGTACGTTGGTACGTGGGTGTACATGGACAGTCTGTTAGCAGCATAAACATTATTTTCTAGACTGGGGTGAATCTTTTTCAGATGTTGTTGTACATCTAGTGTATCCATGATATTACTGCTATTAGTAGATTACTACAGTACAATCTACTCAATGACTAACATAGGAATGATCAATTATGTGATTTCTAAATATTAAATTGCATTTTTTCCGTTATACAAAACCTATTTGAGTCATCAATACACTGAATAAGACGCAACACGAAGAATGTGAGATAAGGTTGTTGACGCATAAAGTTATTATCAATTCTACTGTAGAAATTCTTTAGATTAGAATTATTACTTACTGGTACTATATAAGACCAAGCAACTGCAGTCATGGAGTTAGTGTATGGTCGTTTGACCGCAGTGTATCTATCAATAATACATTTGTGTTACTTCAACGCATCAAAGGCCATAGATGTAAGTGTTTAATCTATTGACAAACTTACCTTTCTTTCTGTTATTTTTTTACGTGTGTATGATTTTGAACGACAGGCCTGTTGGTCTAGTGGTTAGTGACCCTGACAGTTATGCCGGAGGTCGTGGGTTCGATTCCCACCCAGGACAAATGCTTGTGTGATGAGCACGATCATTTGTTCTGTGTCTGGGTGTAATTTATCTATAATATTTATGTATTTAGAAATATATAAGTATGTTTATCAGTTGTCTAGTACCCATAACACAAGCTCTGCTTAGCTTGGGACTAGATGGCGTTGTGTGATAGTTGTGGAATATTATTATTATTATTATTATTTAGTGTTAACAAATTATATTTAAATATTTTGTGTGTGTATATGATTAAGCCGTGGTAGCTCAGATGATTAGCGCAAGCTGTAAATTTTACAGTACGTAACGCGGGTTCGATCCCCGCCGACACCAATTAAATTGTTAATTGCAATTTTAAGTGTTTATTCTATTGACACACTTACTTTTCTTTCTGTTATTTTCTTACGTGTGTATGATTTAGTGTTAACAAATTACATATATTTAAATATTGTGTGTGTATATGATTAAGCCGTGGTAGCTCAGATGGTTAGCGCAAGCTGTAAATTTTACAGTACGTAACGCGGGTTCGATCCCCGCCGACACCAATTAAATTGTTAATTGCAATTTTAAGTGTTTATTCTATTGACACACTTATTTTTCTTTCTGTTATTTTCTTACGTGTGTATGATTTAGTGTTAACAAATTATATTTAAATATTGTGTGTGTATATGATTAAGCCGTGGTAGCTCAGATGGTTAGCGCAAGCTGTAAATTTCACAGTACGCGACCCAGGTTCGAACCCCGCCGACACCACTTAAATTGTTAATTGCAATTTTAAGTGCTGATTTACCACGTGCTCGGCGGTGAAGGAAAACATTGTGAGGAAACCTGCATGTCTGAGAAAATTTCGAAATAATGTGAAGTTCGCCAACACGCATTGAGACCGCGCCGCGGACATTTCCTAGCCATAAATACAAAGACAATAGCAGAAAGTAAAAAGTTAAAAAATACTTTTTTGACAATGACAGTCATTAGTTGATCATTAGTGAATGTGATTCTGTTTTCTTAAATTACAGGAAGAAAAGAGCAGAAGGAAGAAATGGGATGATGGGAAGTAATGAAGAATGAATTGTTATGTGAAGTTTGTTGGAACAAACATATTTTAGTCACGTGTAAATACTTTTAACATTTTGGTTCAAAATGACACAAAATCTAAAAAATATTAGATACATCATCGACATGGACGGATTTTACATTACATATCCTCATAAACATTTTCAATGTAGAGAAATGGCTATTCTAGAAGTAAAACTATCTAATAAAAATGATTCGTTTATCGATCATTATTTGTTTCGGCCAAGTTATCCTTTCAATTATTTGTCGCCAAAAGACAAAAAAACTGTTCGTTATTGTGAAATACACGTGCACGGCATTCCATATTTTGATGTGACCGAAGAATTAAAATGTGCCTACAAACAAGAGAACATCATTCCCATACTAAATTGGTATATTAGAAATTTGTGCAAAGACGAAGTGATCGCATACAAAGGTGGTTCAACAGAAAAACAATTTTTAAAAATGTTGACGACGAATGATAGAATTTTTAATATTGAAGAATACAAATGTCCAAAATACAATGATTTGGTAAATGTCATAAATTTAAACAAACGTTATGTGTGTAATAATCATATATTTGCAAAAAATAAACACAAAATTTTACATTGTTCTTGTGACGAAGTGTGGGTTTTTTACAAGTGGTTATTACTTGAAAATAAAATTTTAAATTAATCATAAATTTTGTTTGATTTCCCAAAAACATTAGTTATAGTATACTATATAATACAAAATTGGTTCAACAGAAAAACAATTTTTAAAAATGTTGACGACGAATGATAGAATTTTTAATATTGAAGAATACAAATGTCCAAAATATCAAGAATACAATCATAAAAACTATCATTCGTCGTCAACATTTTTAAAAATTGTTTTTCTGTTGAACCAATTTTGTATTATATAGTATACTATAACTAATGTTTTTGGGAAATCAAATAAAATTTATGATTAATTTAAAATTTTATTTTCCAGCAATAACCACTTGTAAAAAACCCACACTTCGTCACAAGAACAATGTAAAATTTTGTGATTATTTTTTTGCAAATATATGATTATTACACACATAACGTTTGTTTAAATTTATGACATTTACCAAATCATTGTATTTTGGACATTTGTATTCTTCAATATTAAAAATTCTATCATTCGTCGTCAACATTAATATTGTGTAATTACAGTTTTATATGGTACGTATTTTAGTAGTACCTTAGTAGTCTGTATTTCGCGTTCAACATACGTAACATGTATGTCATAAATATAAAATCATTGTATTTTGGACATTTGTATTCTTCAATATTAAAAATTCTAACATTCGTCGTCAACATTTTTAAAAATTGTTTTTCTGTTGAACCAATTTTGTATTATATAGTATACTATAACTAATGTTTTTGGGAAATCAAACAAAATTTATGATTAATTTAAAATTTTATTTTCAAGTAATAACCACTTGTAAAAAACCCACACTTCGTCACAAGAACAATGTAAAATTTTGTGTTTATTTTTTGCAAATATATGATTATTACACACATAACGTTTGTTTAAATTTATGACATTTACCAAATCATTGTATTTTGGACATTTGTATTCTTCAATATTAAAAATTCTATCATTCGTCGTCAACATTTTTAAAAATTGTTTTTCTGTTGAACCAATTTTGTATTATATAGTATACTATAACTAATGTTTTTGGAAATCAAACAAAATTTATGATTAATTTAAAATTTTATTTTCAAGTAATAACCACTTGTAAAAAACCCACACTTCGTCACAAGAACAATGTAAAATTTTGTGATTATTTTTTGCAAATATATGATTATTACACACATAACGTTTGTTTAAATTTATGACATTTACCAAATCATTGTATTTTGGACATTTGTATTCTTCAATATTAAAAATTCTATCATTCGTCGTCAACATTTTTAAAAATTGTTTTTCTGTTGAACCAATTTTGTATTATATAGTATACTATAACTAATGTTTTTTGGAAATCAAACAAAATTTATGATTAATTTAAAATTTTATTTTCAAGTAATAACCACTTGTAAAAAACCCACACTTCGTCACAAGAACAATGTAAAATTTTGTGTTTATTTTTTGCAAATATATGATTATTACACACATAACGTTTGTTTAAATTTATGACATTTACCAAATCATTGTATTTTGGACATTTGTATTCTTCAATATTAAAAATTCTATCATTCGTCGTCAACATTTTTAAAAATTGTTTTTCTGTTGAACCACCTTTGTATGCGATCACTTCGTCTTTGCACAAATTTCTAATATACCAATTTAGTATGGGAATGATGTTCTCTTGTTTGTAGGCACATTTTAATTCTTCGGTCACATCAAAATATGGAATGCCGTGCACGTGTATTTCACAATAACGAACAGTTTTTTTGTCTTTTGGCGACAAATAATTGAAAGGATAACTTGGCCGAAACAAATAATGATCGATAAACGAATCATTTTTATTAGATAGTTTTACTTCTAGAATAGCCATTTCTCTACATTGAAAATGTTTATGAGGATATGTAATGTAAAATCCGTCCATGTCGATGATGTATCTAATATTTTTTAGATTTTGTGTCATTTTGAACCAAAATGTTAAAAGTATTTACACGTGACTAAAATATGTTTGTTCCAACAAACTTCACATAACAATTCATTCTTCATTACTTCCCATCATCCCATTTCTTCCTTCTGCTCTTTTCTTCCTGTAATTTAAGAAAACAGAATCACATTCACTAATGATCAACTAATGACTGTCATTGTCAAAAAAGTATTTTTTAACTTTTTACTTTCTGCTATTGTCTTTGTATTTATGGCTAGGAAATGTCCGCGGCGCGGTCTCAATGCGTGTTGGCGAACTTCACATGCCTTCGAAATTTTCTCAGACATGCAGGTTTCCTCACAATGTTTTCCTTCACCGCCGAGCACGTGGTAAATCAGCACTTAAAATTGCAATTAACAATTTAAGTGGTGTCGGCGGGGTTCGAACCTGGGTCGCGTACTGTGAAATTTACAGCTTGCGCTAACCATCTGAGCTACCACGGCTTAATCATATACACACACAATATTTAAATATAATTTGTTAACACTAAATCATACACACGTAAGAAAATAACAGAAAGAAAAATAAGTGTGTCAATAGAATAAACACTTAAAATTGCAATTAACAATTTAATTAGTGTCGGCGGGGATCGAACCCGCGTTACGTACTGTAAAATTTACAGCTTGCGCTAACCATCTGAGCTACCACGGCTTAATCATATACACACACAATATTTAAATATATGTAATTTGTTAACACTAAATCATACACACGTAAGAAAATAACAGAAAGAAAAGTAAGTGTGTCAATAGAATAAACACTTAAAATTGCAATTAACAATTTAATTGGTGTCGGCGGGGATCGAACCCGCGTTACGTACTGTAAAATTTACAGCTTGCGCTAATCATCTGAGCTACCACGGCTTAATCATATACACACACAAAATATTTAAATATAATTTGTTAACACTAAATAATAATAATAATAATAATAATATTCCACAACTATCACACAACGCCATCTAGTCCCAAGCTAAGCAGAGCTTGTGTTATGGGTACTAGACAACTGATAAACATACTTATATATTTCTAAATACATAAATATTATAGATAAATTACACCCAGACACAGAACAAATGATCGTGCTCATCACACAAGCATTTGTCCTGGGTGGGAATCGAACCCACGACCTCCGGCATAACAGTCAGGGTCACTAACCACTAGACCAACAGGCCTGTCGTTCAAAATCATACACACGTAAAAAAATAACAGAAAGAAAGGTAAGTTTGTCAATAGATTAAACACTTACATCTATGGCCTTTGATGCGTTGAAGTAACACAAATGTATTATTGATAGATACACTGCGGTCAAACGACCATACACTAACTCCATGACTGCAGTTGCTTGGTCTTATATAGTACCAGTAAGTAATAATTCTAATCTAAAGAATTTCTACAGTAGAATTGATAATAACTTTATGCGTCAACAACCTTATCTCACATTCTTCGTGTTGCGTCTTATTCAGTGTATTGATGACTCAAATAGGTTTTGTATAACGGAAAAAATGCAATTTAATATTTAGAAATCACATAATGATCATTCCTATGTTAGTCATTGAGTAGATTGTACTGTAGTAATCTACTAATAGCAGTAATATCATGGATACACTAGATGTACAACAACATCTGAAAAAGATTCACCCCAGTCTAGAAAATAATGTTTATGCTGCTAACAGACTGTCCATGTACACCCACGTACCAACGTACATACCTAGTCAGGTCATAAGTATTGTCACACAGTAAAAACTTTTGTTTGGGTGCGTTTGGCAGAAAAAAGCGCTAGCAAGCGCTTGTAAGCAAAATGGCGATCGTAAGCGGTAAGCGCTGTCAAATCGTAAGTAGCTATTTTCCTCCAGGACACGATGTTAGTTTTAACGGGGGAACCTAACCTAATTTAAATATATGTTTGTAAAGTATTCATATTAAAAACTTACCAATCATGAATTTTTAATAACATGTATATGTTTATTCATGTCATTATATTACTTAAAACGAATATTGCACAAAACAACTTATCAACTCTACTTCAAAACAAACAAATTAAATAAGCAAAATGGCGGATTGTGTCAGCGCTACTGAAGTAGCAATCGTGGCCTGGCCGAAAACTATTTCAGCGCTTATAAGCGCTTGCTAGCGCTTTTTTCTGCCAAACGCACCCTTTTAGAATGCTGGCCACAAAAAAGTTTATTGAATTCGAATTATTCATGAAAATAAAACTGTATACTTTTTAGAATTTTACTCATTTTTACATATGGAGTGGACGCTTAAAAAAGACCGTGTTGCAGTTGCGATTACACGCCAATTAAATTTTTTGATATACTGAAAAATTTGAATATAACCAAAAGATTCGTTTATCGTACCATCAAACGATACAATGAAGACTCTAGTGTAGATGACAGGTCAAGAAGTGGTCGCCCTCGATTTGTTAGAACTCCAGCAGTGATAAAAGCTGTAAAGGTGCGAATTCAAAGAAATCCCAAACGTAAGCAGAAACTGTTGGCCCTTCAGATGGGGTTAAGCAGAACCACGGCGTTAAATGAAGACTTAGGGCTTCGGGCATATCGAAGAAAAACAGGACATCGTTTGAATGCTCGTCTAATGGATCTGAAACTGAAGAGATGCCGCGCTTTGTTGAAGCGGTACGCGGGAAAAATATCGGGAAATTCTTTTTTCGGATGAAAAAATTTTTACCGTAGAAGAGAGCTACAACAAACAAAATGATAAGGTGTACGCACGCAGTAGTGAAGAAGCGAGCAACCGTATTCCGCGTGTCCAACGGGGTCATTTTCCATCCTCGCTCATGGTGTGGTTGGGAGTTTCTTATTGGGGCTTAACAGAGGTACATTTTTGTGAGAAAGGTTAAAAACGAATGCAGTTGTGTATCAAAATACAGTCCTGACGAACCTTGTGTAACCTGTTTCTCATACCATGTTCAATAACAGGCACTGGGTATTCCAACAAGATTCGGCGTCAGCTCATAGAGCGAAGAGCACACAGGACTTTTGCCAGCTCCGTGGCGTAGTGGCTTAGCAATGAGTGGCTGTGCTTGGGGGTCGCGCGTTCGAATCCCGCACGGAACAAGTATTTGTACGACCTACAAGTAATTGTTCCGAGTTTGGATGTTTGTCCTTGTGAAATTTGTGTTTGTAAACTGCCCCCACGATACAGGAGAAAAACCTAGTGTGGAGGTAACGTTCTTTAAAAACAAAAAAAAAGACTGGCTGGCGGCGCGTGAAATCGACTTCATCCGACACAAAGACCAATCCAGATTTGAATCCGTTAGATTACAAGATATGGCAACACTTGGAGGAAAAGGCGTGCTCAAAGCCTCATCCCAATTTCGAGTCACTCAAGACATCTTTAATTAAGGCAGCCGCCGATATGACATGGACCTCGTTCGTGGTGAGATAGACGACTGGCCGCGCAGATTGAAGGCCTGTATTCAAAATTACGGAGGTCATTTTGAATAAACTATAGTGTCATAAGAATCTATGTTTTGTTAAGTTCATTTTGGTATATAAATGGTTACATAATGAATAAACTTGTTTCAATTATTTTATATTAAACATGTGATAGAATTTATGACCTGACTAGGTAATATGCAATTTGGGTACAAATGATAAACCAGGGTCACATTGGGTAGCTTTATATATCGATACGAATGACATCGGTGAATATTTTGATTCATATGGACGGGCACCTGTACGAAATTGTAAAAGATGGAACTGGAATGTTGATAGGACTTCAGTTTGTGGCGAATATTGCTTAATGTATTTGCTATATAAGTTTCAGGGATGTTCAATGCATAGTTTTACGAGTATATTTACAGAGAACACATTGTACGACGATATGTTAGTGGATGAGATGTTTCGCTCCTATTTTATAGATAATAAGTAATAAGATTTTGTATTTTATAAATAAAAATTTTAACAAAATTAGGTAATGTGTTTTATTGTAGATTCAGATTAGTGTTGTAGATAGGAACAAAGGAGTATAATACAATAGCATAAGCCGACCCACACGCTGCGAATAATAGATAATGACGGTAGTCAATCGACAATAGATAAGTAGATAAGGACAATGGAGCGCTAATGACGGTGGAGGCTCGCAGCGGATATCAATTAGATAAGAGTTAATTGATCTGCACATCTCCGGAACCGTGCATCCTACGCAAAAATGGACCGCAGATTCGTGATCAGAGCATGCCAAAACCGTTTTTTTTTTTTTTTTTTTTTAGGATCGTAAGTCGACGAACGTCGTACTTGTACCACTCGTGACTCAGTGCGCCAGAACTGGTACAACCTTTCTACAAGTGCGCCAGAACTGGTACAACGTAACTACTTTTACTACAAAATCCCAGAAAATATACAAAATTTTAACTCCTCTATGTTCAATATTTTAATAAACTAAGTTTGTATAAAAAGGGTTATTACAATATTAAGGAATTTATGGTTGATAATAGCGCCTTGGAATGAGGTGATCGCAACCAAGCTGTTTCTAATTTGTTTTGTTTTATTAATTGTGTAACATATTACTGGTTTTTCCTAGGACAGAGGTTTTTTCCGAACCAATAGTAAATGTGATAATAAAGTGAATTTCAATAAGTATTATTTATAATTGAATCTCCAGTTGAATCTGAATGACAGGGTGAGAAATTGCGTGATAAGAGATAAATGTGGCGTGTAAGATGTTAAATGATGTCGTGACGAAGATTAAGAAAGCAATGCTTCGGTGATTTGGTCATGTAGAAAGAATGAATGAGGAAATAGTGACAAGGAAAATTTGTATGGCAGATGTGAACGGCAGAGTCGGGAAGGGACGCCCTAGAAGAAAGTTTATCTAATGATTTCTTAAATTTACGTTAATTTTAACACTACACATTGAATAAAACTATTATTTACGGATTTTATCGCGTTTAATTACTTTAATTTATTTTTATTATCCCGACGTTTCGAGTGCTTTACAGCACCCATGGTCACGGGGGGGACTGTGATGTTTGACGTCCCAATGTCATAGTTAGTCCGGCTACCTTCAGTTTTTGAATCTTAATAAAAATTAATTTGCGTAAATCGGACCAAAAGGTCCGATTTACGCAAATCGAGCTTATAGTATCATGAAGTCTTGCAGTGGTATGCTTGGGTTTGGGTTTAATTTTGTTAATTATAGGATCCCAAGCAGCTGGCAGCACCCACTCATCTTCTCTATTGAAATTTGGATGTTTTCTTTTTAATTTCAATAGCCTCGCGTATCATCCTTGGTAGGAATCGGTGTTCTATTGCGAGGATTTGTGGTTTATCAAATCGAATGTAATGGTGGGGACGATCCTGAACATGTTCGTAGACTGCAGACTTCCCGGAGTGTCGGTGCTTCACGTCAGCTATATGTTCCTTCACGCGGGTTTTTATAGATATTTTTATTTGACCTATGTAAGAGAGACCACATTCACAATCTAACTTGTACACTCCTGTATCTTGTAGAGGGATATTACACTTGACGGATGGTAAAAATTGACTAATCTTCTTCGGCGGCTTGTAGTATGTCAAGATGTAGCCAATCTTGTCTGTGACTCCTCTGACATACGTTAGTACCTACAGCAGGCGCGCGCTCGACTGTGGCCGGCTTCTTTCGTTCACTGTGACGTAGACGCGGGACCCGAAGCTTATTGTCTTTTAATACTTATTAGTATTACAAGACAGCAGAAGTACTACAAGCCGCCGAAGAAGATTAGTCAATTTTTACCATCCGTCAAGTGTAATATCCCTCTACAAGATGCAGGAGTGTACAAGTTAGATTGTGAATGTGGTCTCTCTTACATAGGTCAAACAAAAATATCTATAAAAACCCGCGTGAAGGAACATATAGCTGACGTGAAGCTCCGACACTCCGGGAAGTCTGCAGTCTGCGAACATGTTCAAGATCGTCCCCACCATTACATTCGATTTGATAAACCACAAATCCTCGCAAAAGAACACCGATTCCTACCAAGGATGATACGCGAGGCTATTGAAATTAAAGAAAACATCCAAATTTCAATAGAGAAGATGGATGGGTGCTGCCAGCTGCTTGGGATCCTATAATTAACAAAATTAAACCCAAACATACCACTGCAAGACTTCATGATACTATATGCTCGTTTTGCGTAAATCGGACCAAAAATTAAGATTCAAAAGCTGAAGGTAGCCGGACTAACTATGACATTGGGACGTCAAACATCACAGTCCCCCCCGTGACCATGGGTGCTGTAAAGCACCCGAAACGTCGGGATAATAAAAATAAATTAAAGTAATTAAACGCGATAAAATCCGTAAATAATAGTTTTATTCAAAGTTTATCGACCAAATTAACGATATTTTGAAAATGGGCCAAATTAAGTGTATCCTTAACCGACGAACATGTATGCGTAAAAATATGGATGTAAAGGAGGCGAGAGAGTTGTGTCAGGATCGTGCCCAATGGAAGTCCGTAGTCTCTGCCTACCCCTTGAGTATGTATGTATGTATTATTTATAATCTATATTGAATAAAAAAGAGTCTGTTACTGTGTCTGTGTCTGACGATTCGTTTTTTTTCGTCACATTAAAAAAAATTATGCAATAAGGTACATACTTAGATTTTTTATAGGATAAGGTGGCAAACGAGCACACAGTCCACCTGATGGTAAATGGATGCTGTGGCCCATAGACATGTACATTTATCCTCGATTAAGAAACAAAACGCAGATGCGTTGTCACCCGCAAAGACTAAGATTGAATGCCTCGTTTCCAGTAAAAGGGTCTCCGATTCTCTATACTCACCATACGAATGATAGCGACGTTAAGCTGCTATTTTTCGGTGGTATTCTGTGAGAGCGCGGTCCTTCCCTGGTCGAGCCGACCCATTCGTGCTACAATTATACTACCAATATAACTGCAGCATGGCTCTACCGCGTATATAATCATACCATCAGACTTGCAGTGACAGCATCATCAGTGATGTAGAGGATGTATGAGAGTATGTTTTTTCCTATGCAAAGTTAAGTTTGTCTTTCAATCTTTCAATGAAAACTTACCTATTCATCAGAGCAATGTCCGATAGCTACCTTACCTATAACAACTGGGATATATCTGTAATAGCTGGTGCGCGACGCATTGCTGCCACAGATGAAATAGTTGTGGAAATATCGTTTTGAATTTGGAACAGCTTTATTGTTTAATTAGCTAATACCCGCTCGTTTGATTGGGCGCAAGATAATATTTTTATTTATTTTATTGCGCAACCTAGATGTAAAATATCAAGATTTTTTTTTTGATGGGACTTTCGTAAAATCCGTTCTTAGCGAGCGTCTACAATGCAAATTGAGCCAAAGTTAGAGCCTATATACGTCCCACTGCTGGGCACAGGCCTCCTCTTATTTCTGAGAGGGTTTTAGGGCAAGGAATTGTCAGGCGCTGCCCCAATGGGTGTTGGCGAACTTCAGATGTCTTCAAAATATCTTTTTCCTTATTTCTGTGACATGCAGATTTCATCACGATGTTTTTCCTTCACCGCCGTGCACGTGGTAAATTAGCATTTAAAATTTAACTAACAATTTCATTAGTGCCGGTGGGGATCGAACCCGGGTTGTTGGCGTACTGTGAGATTCAGCGGACGTTAACCATCTGAGCTGCCACTGTTCTAAAAATGAGTAACTCTACTAAATTTCAAGTCCATCGGGTATATAGTTTTAGAGATATCGTGATGAGTCAGCCAGTCACTCAATCAGTGGTATTTTGCTTATATATAGACATCTACATTTATACCCGACTAAGAATCAAAACGCCAATGCGTTATCACCCTTGACGATTAAGGTGGAATGGCTCGTTTCCAGTAAAAAGGGTCTCCGGATGTCTACACTCACCATACGAAACACAGCAGTATTAAGCTGCTATTTTACGCCAGTATTCTGTGAGAGCGTGGTCCTTACCCGGTCGAGTCTATCCATTCTATTCTACCAAGTATAAAAATTTTGAATCCTTTCAAGAAAATTTTTTCAACCTTTCGAGGATCTGCAGCGCTTTTTGTTTTGAGGGTATTTCAAATTTTCAATTCAAGTTATTACCCTTCAGACCAGGACGCAGCAGCGCAGATGCTGACATCTGGCAGCACAAATAGGTACGAGGATGGTACGTACCCTGACGGACTCCAAGGTAGAAAAGGAACCTAACCATCAGGTTTACCGTATGTTCGTTTGTCATTAAAATTTAAGATATTCAATAGAATCAGGTGTTATTTTGCGTAAATCCATTAAATTAAGGAAGCTAAAAATAATTTAGCTAAGATTCACGTAAAACAATAAAATGATGTCCTTTTTTCAAATAAAAACGTCAAATAAATCGATGAACGCCGGCTACACGCACGAAAAGGATGACTCATTGTAACGTTACAATCGTTGTAACGTTACGATAGGAGCGAGAGTGCTGTACGAGCGAGAGAAAGGTACGATCAGCTTGAGCTTTCAGCTTGCGCCGCATATATCTCTCTTCCACTCGATTGGCCTATGCGTCGGAGGAGAAGAAAGACAGCGGCAACACACAACTTACATCTACACGTGAACTGTTTCGTCGACTGTTTTTAAAGTAAAGTTTTCATCAATGTTTTGTTATGACTGTAACGTTAAACTACCGTCCGTAAACTTACTTTACAGACAACCAATTTTTTTACAGGACAACTTGCAAACGGATGCAAATGAGCATACGGCTCACCTGATAGTAAGTGATTAATTACCGCCGCTCATGAACAATCGCAACAACAGGGGAATTGCAGATACGTTGCCGGCCTTTTGAAAAGGAGGAAGCTCTTTTCTTGAAGGTTCTCAACGTGTCGGTCCGAAAAAAATCTCTGGTGGTAGTCGGTTCCACAAGGAAGTTGTTCGAGGAAGAAAACTTCTTTTAAATAGCATTGTGGTGAACCGCCAGTCATCCGCAGGGTCGCGAGTTTTAAGGGTCTTACCTAGTTTGAAGAGCACCTCCCACCCTCCCTCAATTGCGTGAAATATGCCCGTCACCACTTATCCCAGTATCACCGTTCGGCTCGATATACTGGAGCTGCGAAGAGATGTTGCGTCTCTTTGCATTTTTTATCGCATCTACCACTAACACTCTGAGGAGTTGTTCAGATTAATTCCAGCCGCCAAATTTCATAAACGCACATCGCGACAAAACTGACGATACCATCCACACCATCTGGATGCTTGGCGGTTAATCACTTTACGTTTTACTAGGAGTTTTCTTCCTCGTACGACCCCTTTGTGGAATCGTTTAACACCGGCGATGCCGGACGGATACGACTTAGGGACCTTCAAGGAAAGAGCTCACTCCTTTCTAAAAGTCCGGCAATGCACCTGCAATTCCCCTGATGTTGCAGCTGTTCATGGGCGACAGTAGTCACTTTCCTTGCTCGTTTGCCCCCCTCACCTCTCTTCTATAAAAAAATCACTGACGGTCCATTAGAACGGTGGTGTGTTTTCTCCTTTCCTAGTGGTGTAGGGAATTTTCTGGGATTTTTTTAAATTATTCTATTACATCCAGTTATCGGTATTCCAAGGCCTTGAAGCCGGTAATGGCTGATATTTTATAGATTTTCTTATACAACACCTCGTTTAAGTTGCTAAAATAGTTTATTGCTCATTAACTCTTGCGTAAACGTGACGCAAATCCTGTAATTTCACAATCGGACGAAATAGATCATGACATAGGAGGAATACGCAAAATTTCCTGATTATAAGCGATTTTGAATTCATTAATTTAAGGTTCCCAATGCGCCTTTTTTAGGATTGCTACTCATATGTTAGGCATACTCGCGCCACAAGCAAAACGCATCATAGCCTAAATACTGCGGTATATATAGAATATTCGAACTATCACACGGAGCGTCAGCCTCACCACGGGTTGAACACCCTTCCCGATGGGAGACTTCCCTTTTCATTCCACGACCAAATAGTTATCGATATCAATCACACTACAAAGTTGTGAAATATCTTGAAAAACATTATTATTTTGAGCATCTTTGGGTTTTATAATCGAAGTTTTTTTATCCTATAAGTCTGCTTGGAAAATAAATTTTTCAGTTTTCAACGTTCTATTTGGGTCCTTTTTTATCGTTGTTACTCTCAAACCGCGAACTCACTTAATATACTCACAGTATCATGATGGCCTCTTCTAAGTTCACGTATTGTAACACTGACCGACTCATCACGATATCACTGAAACTATGCACCCGATTGACTTGAAATTTAGTACAGTTACTTACTTCGCAAAGAGGACGCTCACTATAAAAAATTGATACTTTACATCCGTGCGCCATGCGCAGTGTAGCGAGCGAGTATCAGCTAATCTTTAATATAATGGATTTCCGCAAAGTAACGTCTGATTCTATTAATTATCATAAAGAAATATTATTACCGTGTAGTGGCGGAATAAGAATATCCACTGCCCCATATAGCCCGTGAGTGTCGTAAGACGCGACTGAGAGAAACAAATCAGGATATGGTCTTCCTATTAACGACTAAAAATAAAAACTGCGGCTTAAATGAAAACCCTATCTATGAGGAAGGCCAATGTTCAGCAGTTGACCTTTATACGCAAACGGTTAAAAAATCTTGTCTTTCGATAGGTCTATAACTTACCTCTTGGGGAAAATGTTGGCAGAGTATTCGATCGTCGAACAGAAGTCTCCGCTTCAAATCTGAAACAAGGATAAATATTTTATTGGTTTTGTACGTGGTAGAGCCACACTGCACTACCAGCGTGAAATAGAAGCTTAATTTTCAGTAATAGAAGCTTAATTTTCAGCCCGCTTCTATAAATTTATCATTGTGGCCTCTTTTTAGATAAATAATCATATTTTATTTAATTATCCGGTATTGTGTTAATTTTTTTAGTGTTGTGTGTAATGACTATTAATAGTAAATCTTGTGTTTTAAATATCACACATTCATTATTAAAATATATTACTTCTAAATTGTTTTTTTATTTTAACAATTTTTGCAGGGCTCGGTGGTGCGCTTGCATTGACGCAGTGTAGCGCCTGGCAGGGTCGCCATGTAATGTTGGAAGGTGTTAAATGAAAAGGAGACGTCTACGACACATAACGGGCAATTATATTAAAGTACAGCCACAGCCTAAGAAGAACATGCATTCAGTCATCGTGTTTGATGTTGTCGGAAAAGCCGACAAACAATAAATTGCTAGTGTTGTCAGAACGAGAAGTAATTAAAAAAAACAGATTTTATTTTATTTCATTTTTAAACAAATTCCTGCGTATGTAGTAACTGATGAAACTTTAATTTCTTATCAACTGACTGCTGCTATGTTTCCTACGGTGAGTATAAAGAACCGGTGACCCTTTTTACTGGATACCAGACATTCCATCTTAGTCTTTAGGGGTGATAACGCATCTGAATTTTAATTCTTAAATGAGGTTAAGAAATTTAGATGACTGTGTGCTCGCGCCTTACTCTATTTAAAAAAAGAATATAGATTGAGCGCTGCGTACATTTTAGGTGACACCAAAGCCATGTTTCTTGACAGGTTGACACGAACTAACGCACACATCTTTCTTTATCACCCCGTAAAAGTCTTCGCACATATGCTGAAATGATTTTAGATACATATTATGTATGTGTGAGTGCGCGTTCGTGTTGAGTATGGTTTCGACTTGGGTTTGGTTGGGTTGGGTTCTGATAACACTTAATGGCAACCACAGGGTTTTTGTTTACATGTTGTGTGTTTGTGTTTATATATATATATATATATATATATATATATATATATATATATATATATATATATATATATATATATATATATATATATATATATGTGTGTGTGTATATATACAACATGTAACAAAAACCCTGTGGTTCCCATTAAGTGTGTTATCAGAATCAGTATTCAATTGTATAGGAATAACTTTATTGAGAAAAATTGACCAACAAAAATGCATTTAATTTAAATAAATTTTTATTTGCAATTCATATGTGTGGTTTTATTACCTCTAATTACCGCGCGCATCGGTAGAGCTGGTTCTTTGACAATCCTCTTACTCCCTGGACAATGCAGAGATAATAAAACCGCATACAGTTTGCAAATTTAAATTAAATTTTTTAATGGAAGAGTAATCTGAAAAAAATATTTGTAACTAAAAATGTATTATTTAAACGCAATTAATGGGAACCACAGTGTTATCTTACAAGTGTGTATATATACATATTATATATATATATATATATATATATATATATATATATATATATATATATATATATATATGTAATGAAATGAATGATATTTCATTAATTTGAATTTGCTGCGCTTCGCGTATCTATGTTGTCTGTGGAAGATGGTAGAGGGCGCATCGAAGTGATGTGTAAACTATGATTCAATGGCGGATGACGTTTAGATTATTTTGTGCATTTTATTGTTATAAAAACTTGTAGAGAGATAAACCGAAGGATACGATTGAGGAAGCAATATTAGTAAACTTTAAATGTCGTTTCTTTGTATTTTCAGAGAAACAATTTGTGGTTTATTTTGAAGATCCTCAATAATATACCTTATAAAACGACATTTTTGTTAACTAAGAGAAGATGGACCGGCTGCAATTCGAGTTTACGATGATAGCCTCAAATGATGGCAAATCTAATGTACTAGCCATAACCTCAATATCTACAGAAGAAGGAAAATGTTATGTTTTACCCGAGGAGCTGAAGCCGGTGAGTCATCATACATATATTGTTAAAATGAACACTTTCACAAAAGTAAAAAATAGCATAAAGAAAAGACACCAAAGTAGAAAAGTATGGATAAAATTGGATGAAAATCTAAAGAAGACATATGTAGATGAGGAAGGTAATATGCAATTTTTAGATCAATATTTAGAAGAAATGAGCACAAAACAAACAAGAGACAAAGATGACAGTTTGCAACATATCTTGGAACAATTAATAGAAACTACAACTAAGAAAGAAAGTCAACATAACTTAAAACATATTTCAGAAAAATTTATTATTGAAAAATTCACAAGCAAGAATCCTAATGCGATGCAATGGATAGAGATTTTTGAAAAAGAGTGTGCGCGCTTCAATATAACAAAAGATGAAACAAAAATTGATATATTGAGGTTATTTTTAGATAAACCTTGTTTGGATTGGTATAGCTCGATGATCATAAAACTAACAGTAAATTCTGAATGGAGTGAATGGAAAGACAAATTTTTAGAAACTTTTAAAAACCGAGGATGGGACATAGTCACATATGCTCTCGCATTTAGGTATAAAGAGGGACTGTTAATTGATTATGCCATAAAAAAAGAATGGCTTATATAAATATAAACAAATCTATAGATTCCAAAACAATGATAGATCTTATTGCAACTGGTTTACCTGGATTTATCTTAAATAAGTTAAACAGGGACGAACTCAACAACACTACTGATTTGTACAACGAGATAAGAAAATATGAAGGTATGGTGTACAAGAAAAACTCAACTAACATAAAGAGTGGTATATTTTATAATAAAAATAAAACTAATGAGAAGAAGCCATGTAAGACTTGTGAATCTTTGGACAAAGGAATTAGATATCATCCGGAGGAGTCATGTTGGTTCAAGAAAAATAAAAATGAACCTGAAAAGGTTCTTAAAACTAAAAATGTAAATAATAACTCCATCATTGAAGTAGACATAAATGCTTGTAAAAAAAACTAGTAAGTACACCATTAATCAAAATCAAGCTATTATTAGAAAATAAACTAGAAGTGAGCGGCATTTATTACATTGCATCTTTGGAGGGCATTGGAGCAATATTAAAACAGACACAACTAGATGGTAAAGACAAACCGGTGGCATATTTCTCAAAAAAACTGAACGAACATCAAAAACGGAAAAAGGCTATATATTTAGAATGTCTTGCTATGAAAGAAGCCGTTAAATATTGGCAGCACTGGCTCATTGGAAAACAATTCACTATTTACTCAGACCACAAACCTCTAGAGAACATGAACATTAAATGCAGGACAGATGAAGAATTGGGTGATCTAACATATTACCTATCTCAGTATGAGTTTACAGTAAAATATATACCTGGTAAAGAAAATGTAGAAGCAGACTGTTTGAGCCGAAATCCGGTATTAGAATCAGAAGATAACAGTGAGGAACTATTGAGAATAGTTAATTTAATACAAATAAAAGATATACTTGAAGACCAAGAGAAAAATGAAACAATAAAAGAAAAGAAACAAAATTTAATACACAAAAATAAAATCTATTATAAAAAAATAAAGAAACAGGAAAAGATTATCCTCTCAGAAGAATTTAGTAAAAAATTTATAAAAAAGGTGCATGAAAATTTATGCCATATTGGGATCAGACAATTGCAGAAGAAAATAAGTCCTATATATATAGCTATAAACCTAACAAAAAATATTATAAATATTTGTAAAACATGTGAAATATGCATAAAAAATAAATCAAGATGTCAAAAAAAATTGGATTAATGTCACAACTGGGACCAGCTACAAAACCATTTGAGATAATGTCAATGGATACTATTGGTGGCTTTGGAGGATCTAGGTCTACAAGGAAATACCTACATCTTTTAGTAGACCACTACACAAGATATGCATTTATTGCGACTTCAAAAACTCAGAATGCAAGTGACTTTATAAATCTAACAAAGAAAGTACTAGAGACAGATGAGATTGGAATTATCCTGACAGATCAATATCCGAGCATCAATTCAAGAGAATTTAAGCAATATTTGCAGGAGAATAATATTAAACTAATTTTTACAGCTGTGAATACACCATTCTCGAACGGCTTGAATGAAAGATTAAATCAAACAATATTAAATAAAATAAGGTGTAAAATGAATGAGAAAAATAATAAGAGAACGTGGACAACACTAGCAAGAGAATGTATACAGAAATATAATGAAACAGAACACTCCGTTACAGGTTTTGCACCAAAATATTTACTGGATGGTACAAATGTCAGTATTCTACCAAATGAATTTAAAACAATAGAAAAGGAAGACAAGTGGATGGCTGATAGAAGATTGGCATTAGAGAATACAATAAAATCCCATGAGTACAACAAGAAAATATTTGATAGAAATAGAAAAATGCAAGAGTTTAATGTAGGAGACAGTGTATATTTAGAAAATGGAAATAGACTGAATAGAAAGAAATTAGACGAATTAAAAATAGGTCCTTTCAAGATAATAGAGAAAATATCGAATTCAATTTATAGGCTTGATACAGGCAACAGAAAAGCAGAATCAACATTATTTCACATAACAAAATTACAACCTGTCGTAACAGAAGAAGATGAAGGAGAAGAAAACGAATATAAAGATAACTTATAGGTACATTGTATAGATATATTGCTTAGAATTTTCGCTCTTAGGGGGGGAGATGTAATGAAATGAATGATATTTCATTAATTTGAATTTGCTGCGCTTCGCGTATCTATGTTGTCTGTGGAAGATGGTAGAGGGCGCATCGAAGTGATGTGTAAACTATGATTCAATGGCGGATGACGTTTAGATTATTTTGTGCATTTTATTGTTATAAAAACTTGTAGAGAGATAAACCGAAGGATACGATTAAGGAAGCAATATTAGTAAACTTTAAATGTCGTTTCTTTGTATTTTCAGAGAAACAATTTGTGGTTTATTTTGAAGATCCTCAATAATATACCTTATATATATATATATATATATATATATATATATATATATATATATATATATATATATATATATATATATATATATATAT
Source organism: Parnassius smintheus behrii (assembly GCA_036936625.1). Lineage (NCBI taxonomy): Eukaryota > Metazoa > Arthropoda > Insecta > Lepidoptera > Papilionidae > Parnassius > Parnassius smintheus. The sequence goes on along the minus strand of JAUPFT010000027.1, from coordinate 13,400,265 downwards.
ATACTGTAGGCAAAAAATAGTAAAACTATTCAAGTTAACTTTATAAAATTCTTTATTTATTCTGACAAATCTATTTCGTTCCCCTCGAAGTAATCCCCCCCGGCCGCAATACACTTGTGCCAACGTTTTTTTCAATCCTCGTAATAGTTGTTAAAGTCAATTTCCGGAATAGTCTTCAATGCGCGAAGCGATTCACGTTTAATGTCTTCAATTGACTCAAAACGGTTTCTACGGAGCGGTCGCTTGAGTTTGCTGAGCAGCCAGAACTCGCACGGTGCTAAATCAGGCGAATACGGTGGTTGTGGAACGATATTAGTTGAATTTTTAGCGAAAAACTCACGAAGAATCAATGCAGTATCCGACGGTGCATTATCGTGGTGGAAGAACCAAGTGTTGTCGGCCGATAATTCCGGCCTCTTTTTACGAATAGCTTCGCGCAAACGACGCATAACACTCAAATAGTATTCCTTGTTGACAGTTTGGCCGGTCGGAAGGAATTCGGAGTGCACCCCACCTCAAAGATCGGAGAAAACTGTGAACATGACCTTGATTTTTGACTTGCTTGACCTGGTTTTTTCGGCTTCGGCTCACCTTTGGCACGATATTCGGCCAATTGATCGTCTGTTTCCGGGTCGTAAGCATAGATCCAAGACTCGTCGCCAGTTATAATACGTTTCATGACACCCTAGCAGTCGGAAAGCATTGTTTTACAGACGTCAACGCGATGCTGTTTTTTAAGAAAATTGAGTGATTTCGGAACCAATCGTGCATTCACTTTCCTTAGCTACCCAAATGATCTTCCAAAATGGTTTTCACTTATCCTTCCGATATTCCAACGATATCATTTGGAACATTCTGAGCGTTTCGACACCAGAAATTTGATTCCGCACACAAAATTTAACGGAACTTCTATGTTGAATAATTTCACTCATTGTAAAAATCGCCGAATGCACTTTTTGTACTTCAGAAAGACAAGTGTATACTAATAAACACCAATGATTACTTTGATGTGATATTTGGCACAGATGTCACTGACAGTCATACCGTAGAAAAAAAAATTCGACGAATGGATTTCCGCGAGAAATATAAATTAAAAAGTTTGACTATTTTTTGCCCGCGGTAGTATATATCCATATGTTGTTGTCTAGAGAGTAGAGAATACCTAAGCCACAGCCGGGACAGTCGATTCAAGCCAGTCAAGATTCGAAATTGCCTCAGGACGTTTTAAAAAGACTTTATTTAAAACTTGAGACTAATAATGTGCGAAACGTTAATTAAAACTACATGTCCCATACATGTGGCCTAACTATGTATGTCCTAATTCTGATTCTAGAACATTAAGCTAAAGAACAGTTATCAATCTTCCTACGAAAGACCCGTCTTCCAGACACAACCAGCAATCCACGCCCACGCCTGCGCTTGAATTGTGATGGTCTCCGGTGCAGTTCCGGGAATACCGAAATGCATCTAGCTAATAAATATTTTTGCACTTATAAACAGCAGTATTTCAAAATGGCGTAATAAAATTATAGGTAATAAATAAGATAAGTGAAGGTAATATGGTCACCTTAAACTTTGCCGCCCTATAAAACTATAACGTAAAGTCGTATGGTATAACTAATATATTAAGAGAATAATAGCAAACAAGCTTTGGAAATAATTAGGAACAACGCAATACTAAAATCGACAAAAACATTTACTATAGTAGCAACTGTTAAAATGGCGTCGATAAATCTGCGCCTTTTTGACCCTTCATTATTTGATTGACCGATGAAGAGCTATCGTATCACAGAGCCATCTATGTAAAGAAGTGTAGTTTTGAGTTATAAGAAATTGACAATATTACCCGGATGACCATAATACATTCACGTACTTATAGCTAGAAAATCGACGGTAATTCATATTTTTTTAAGTTCGTATATTAAGCTGGTTGTACTTCGATTTTAGTATTTATATTTATTATCTATGATTTCCACTGCACATTATATGAATTCACATATCTAAAACACAAAATATAAAATTAACGTCTTTTTTTTGTCCTCACATAAACCCCACTCACTATTGAAGAACGACCATTTGAAATCACACAAAAGTCACAGCCAAGTCTCAACTCATTTAGACAATCTGTCAGTAATTATTTTGTTGGCAACATTTCAAAGTTCTTTGGCAACAATCTCTACTCTATGCGACTATTTGACCATAGACTATTAAGTGTTTGATAAATTACATTGGCAGTATGAACGTAAACAATTAATGTTTTAGTGTCTTTAATGTATTTGTAACTTATACTATAATTTTATAAATTTTCTGCACTCCTCCATATAAACTTTATCTATGCTAAACTTCACAGTGCTTAAAAAGGGGTTCAAAGTTTTCTCTTTACTTATTAAGTAAATAAGTTTGTTTAGTAAGACATTAAAGCAACTTGTTTACAATAATAACATATTATAAATTTGGTAAATATATACCTACAAATAAATAAAATTGAAGTGATCGTTTGTTATGTCAAAATAACAGATTTTTAATATGTCTATGAAAACTATATCCTGTACTTACAGCAAAGAATTTTTTTCTGTCTGTTTCGGCTAATATCCGAAATGTCTAGACCGATTTTGATGGGACTTTTACTAGCCGATAGCTTTTTTTTATAGGATAGGGTGACAAACGAGCACACAGTCCACCTGATGGTAAGTGGTTGCCGTGGCCCATAGACATCTACATCTTTCCTCGATTATGAATCAAAATGCAGATACGTCGTCACCCGTGAGGACTAAGATGGAATGCCTCGTTTCCAGTAAAAAGGGTCTCCGGTTCTCTACGCTTACCATACGAAACACAGCAGCATTAAGCTACTATTTTACGCTGGTATTCTGAGAGCGTGGTCCTTCCCCGGTCGAGCCGACCTATTCATGCTACAATTATAATATAACTGCAGCTTGGCTCTACCACGTATAACACGGATGGAAAGACTTTATTCACTCGTATTTTCAAAAACTGCAATAACGGTATATCATTTTTCATATATGTATATGAACTTAAGTTTAAAATTTGGCTACTCTTTGAAAAATAACCCTGTATAAAACCGATCTTGCTATTAATAGCAGCGATATATATATGGAGAAACACAAGAACGGCGCAGAACAGTGTCACGTGTCTGTGGTAAGCCGGCAGTTTGTCTGTCTGCGGTCGAACCATGTAATCTATAGCGACTGTTTTAACCGACTACTAATGTAATTTTGTTAGATACATTTCAGCGTTTATTATGAGTTAATAAGTTATGAAAATCAAGTTTTTCGTTTAGATTCAGGATTCGAACCCAGGACCTCATGATGTCATGATCAGCTGTCGCGTTTATGATCACTAGAACAACGAGGCAGTCAATAAATGGGAAACCAAATAAAGTTACACGCTATATATATTGGATGACCTTTTTTGTCGTCTGGAAAGAACTAGGGTGTAACATGTCGACGAAGTAGAAGCCTATGGCACTGATATTTTACAAAAAATAAAAACATATTGTTTATTAAATAAATTAATTAATTAAAATATATCGAAATTAAAATCATATCCACCCTAGCCGGTGACCCTGCGAGGTCAAAGATGCCTACAAAATTTATTGTTTTATTGCCGTTGGTAAAGTAGGGTGGATATGGTTTGAATTTCGAAAGATTTTAATTAATTTATTTATTTCTACAAAACTGCATTATTTTGTGTCCTTTTAAATTTATTTAAACAAATTAGGACGAGAACGAGTGTTTTCATTACATAACGTACAAACTATAAAACATAAATGAAAGTAAAACCCCAGGTTCTGCAGGAATATGATTTATTGATATACTTATCAAATATTTAAATCTTCAAAATAACACATATTTTAACTTTGTTCACGCCGGGCCCAAACTTGTATGAAATCAAGTTCATCTTATATCAAATTAGTGGTATTTATTGGATAGTTGAATTTTATATTAATATTAATGTAAAAGCGAAAAAAAATTATAAAATATCAGCGCCATAGGCTTCTACTCCGTTCACATGTTGCACCCTACTTTTTCCATACGGCAAATAAGGTCACCAGTATAGTCACTCATCTGAGAACAGGTCTTCTCTCATATCAGAGAGGGTTTTTGGAAAAGGTCCTCCACCACGCTGTTTCGGTGCGTGTTGGCGTAATTCAGTCGTTCGTCATGCGTACAGTAAAGGATGGAAATAAGTTTAAGAATAAGACCCTATAAAAAAATTTAGGAATCGAGGAAAAGTCTATGGTTCACAGCATTCATATACCATCATTATCACCGTCATTCTAAAAAACAAGTTCCACCACAAATATGCCACATAGCGGGGGCTTGTATCTAGTGTATCCTATTTTACAGAGTATTAAAATTCCATACATTAATTTCTCTTCTATCATCTCATCCCCTACACTAGGAAACCCCCGCGATAAGAACGCCGTGATAACTTTAACACCACGCCACTGCGTTATCTTACCGCTCCACGGCAATATTGACATTATCACCTATGCAATAGGTATACTTTCCATTAACATTCGTATTTTTAAACGCCTCTCCAGTCTCTCCTCGCTATCAAGCCTGACCTTTGCTTCGTCACGTCCATTGATGTTTATGCATTTTTACAGGCGTAAAATTAAACGATATTTTTAATTACCTATATTGTTAAATGTGGGTAGAAGAACACACACACAACAACGCATCTTCATTTTGATTCGTAATCGAAGTCTATGGGCCACAGCAACCACTTACCATCAGGTGGACTGTATGCTCGTTCGGCACCCTATTCTACAAAAAAAGGTTAGTTTTAGTACCCTAGCGACTCAGTAATGAGTCGTTGTAACTCACTTGATTTTTTTCACACTGATTTTTTCAAAAAGGATAAAATTATTTATAATAAGTAATATGTAAACAAACTCGTAGAGAATGACAATTTTTCTATTCAGCCTCTTGTTAATACATTAAAGAAATAAAAAATAGATTACGTTTTTAATCTGTACTTTGTTGTATCTTTTGATATAGTAAATAAAAAATCTGAAAGCAATTGGAAAAAATATGGATTTTTGAGAAATCGATCTTTAAGACCTCGATTTTTTTGTGAATCGATTCATCAGATTTCGATTCAAATCGATTTAAGAATCGATCTTTTTAGGATAGAATCGACATTCCTACTTTAGACATTTTAAAACTCCACAACTAAACATAGGCCATTCTTTTAGATTGACGGTTTTAATTTATACTATAGCCGTAATTTTTTTCCATAGTTTTATGTATATATTCGGTAATAAAATGTAACAGCGCTACTACACTGTACACATGGTACTTTACAGTACCGTGCAGTGGCGGTATAAAAACATCTACTACCCCATACCATCCTTGAATCCATGAATGATACCCATTATCATTAATGGCGACAGAGGGATTCAAATCAGGAGATGGGAAGCAGCTTCTTCCTATAAAAAAAGACTGCACGCCAGAAGTGATAACTTCTTCGCTTCCCAAACTTGCAAACATTATTTCCGTATACATGTATCTGAACGTGACGATCACGCAACGTTCATGTTGTTGTCAAGATGATGAAGTTATCAAGAAGATATATTTTGGTAAAAAAACACAGGCAAAGTAAGACCCATTTTCTTTCGAAATATGAGTAAAACTACTTTAATAATAGATTCATATTTGTTGATTTCTTGAATACAATATATAAATAAATCACACACATTTTTTTTTATTTGTTGTTCCTATACATTATATTCCGCCGTTTTCAGTAATCCGCCGATGGTGTAGGATTTCATGGCGACAGATTAGCGAGAGAGTAGTGTAGATATAACATTATCATTTATTACAGTGTTTTACATTAAAATAAATATATTACTATGTATATGTATGTAAGCATGACGGTCACGTGAGTTCAGTGCGTTTTCGCCATCCCAAAATGGCCCAACGTGCCTAAAGAAGTTTTCATATCAAAAACTGCGTCCATTATCACTCTAGGATCCGTAATGGGTATAATAATAATAATAATAATAACGTCCTCCAGACCGAATTTCGGTCACGACGGCCAGCCTCAACGGAGGCTAGCCATCGGCGCAGGACAGGATTATAGTGCCCAAGTGTACGCGCAAGCACAAGTGCACTCTCTATTCCCTAACTCTTATAGTCCGATGCGATGGTAAACCGACACGACCGGAGAGAGATCCGGCGCAGGACCAACGGCTTTACGTGCTTTTCCAGGCACGGGGATGAGATACTGCGAACTTTCTGACTCCGGGCAGTTACTGAGAATTTCTTGAATTTCCGAAAAACTCAATAATTGATTTTTGGCCGGACCCGGGATTCAAACTCAGGACCTCATGATGAGCAGTCCCACTAGTACAACCACTAGACCAACGAGGCAGTTGAAAAAACTTCAAAATAGGTATAATACCTTATTGGGTAAGGAAGTTGGCGGCGTTTCAACTCCGTCACTCGAAAAACCCCTACAGATGTTGGTCCTACTCCCGATCTCTCCCTGGTCGTGCAAGACTACCGTCCCATCGAACTATGAGAGTGAGGTAATAGAGAGTGCACTTGCATAATCCTGTCATTTCATTCATCGATTGGCCGCCGTGACCGAAAAAACGGTCTGGAGGATATTATTTTATGTAACCGCAATATATAATTAAGTTAAATTTCAATAATTTACACGCAACACTATCAGATAAGTTACTACATAGTTAAATTGATAGTTAAATTAATTTTTCACCTTTATATTACACTTTACTTTGACTTAACTTAACTTTAGTTTTTGCACGCCTCAGTATGTCATGATGTCCGCTTGTTGTCGATGCGTTACTTAACTGTAGAAACTTTATTGTTAAATGTAAGATTAATCATCATCATCATCATCTTACAGCCCTTCACAAGTCCACTGCTGAACATAGGCCTCCCCCAAGTAATGCCACAAAGCACGGTCCTGAGCCACCTGCATCCATCGACTTCCTGCATATCTTACCAGGTCGTCACTCCATCTAGTGGGGGGTCGCCCTACACTACGCCTACCGGTACGAGGCTGCCACTCGAGAACCTTTCTTCGTAAGATTAATATGTGTTATAAATTACTGTAAAATTATGTGTTTCCCTTGAAAATAAAATAAAAAAGTGGTTATTTAACCACTTTGAAAGACAGACACTGAGGTGACACCACAAGCGTTACGCTTTTATTGATTAATTTTTTTCGCTTTTATTGCTTTTATTGATTAATTAATTTATTCGCTTTTATTGGTTAATTAATTTATTTATGAATTTTCCTCACGTATCTCTACAAAAACATAGTAATAAAAATTAACAAATAATCAGATGTCAATAACCGTACCAATTTGTCTCCGGGCACAAGTGTTTGTAAAAAAAAAAAAGATAACACGCGATAATACTCTAGAACTGGTCACTCAAATTTATCGGTTGCAATTTTTTAATGCTACATATCTATCAAATATAAACACAGATTATGTTTATAACATCTGTCTTTTGTGTTGTTTAAAATAATTTGTTTTAATTTAATGCGAATGCTAAGAATTTAATCAATAACTACTTTTACGTGGTAGAGCTCGCTGCAGCTATATTATAGTTGTAGCATGAATAGGTCGGCTCGACCGGGGAACGACCACGCTATCACAGAATACCAGCGTCTTATGAATCAAATCGATTATGAATCAAAATGCAGATGCGTTGTCAGCCCTGAGGACCAAGATGGAATTTCTCGTGTCCAGTAAAAAGGGTGTCCGATTCTCTACACTCACAATACGGAACACAGCAGTATTGAGCTGCTATTTCACGCTGGTATATTCGTATATTTTAACAAGTTGCATCACTATTTATTTTGGATACTGCCAAACTCCATAGAAAATAGTCTCTAAATATAAGCTTTAATGGTGTTAAGTGCTGCGGGTGGGTGCGGTCGCTTACGACCGTTCGGGATTTGCCGGGCGCATGTGATGGCATGGGCTTTTTATTGGAATTGAGGGGTTAAAGTGTTGTGAGTGGATGCGGCCGAATTCGGTCACTTGGTATTTGACGGAATATAGCCGCGACCGAATTCGGCCGCTTGGTAACTAAGTGTATATATATATATATACACGCCTGGCTGACCGAGCTTTGCTCGGTATTTTACGCTCTGTTTTTTTTAATTCGTGTGTTTTGGAAATTATATTTAGATACAAATTACATACTAGTTTAGACCTGTTGGTCAAGTGGTTAGTGACCCTGACTGCTATGCCGGAGGTCGTGGGATCGATTCCCACCCAGGACAAATGTGTGTGTGATGAGCACGATCATTTGTTCTGTGTCTGGGTGTAACTTATCTATAATATTTATGTATTTAGAGATATATAAGTATGTTTATCAGTTGTCTAGTACCCATAACACAAGCTCTGCTTAGCTTTCTAGATGGCATTGTGTGATAGTTGTGGAATATTATTATTATTATTATACTGATGAAATACGAATAATATTTTTTGATCATAGCGACATAAAAGAAAAAACTAAACTGGATATTTGAATAAAAAATCATGAGTGCAATTAGTTTAATTTAAATTTCAGTGTTTTTAAAAAAATACTAAAAAAGGGGCTCGAAATAATAGATTTTCTCAAAAAAGAAAGGAACTTGAAAAAAAATTAAAAAAAGTCGGTCGGTCGCTCTGGACCCGAACCAAGGTATTACGATTTTGTGTCCGCCCAATATACCAATTAAGCTATTTATAATCATTAATAAACTGTCAAAATTTACCTTCTTATTCTAACGATATTGTAGCAGTTTTTCATTGCCTAAAAACACGGACAAAAAGACAATTTCTAAAAATAAATCCTAGCTAGATCGGTTTATTGCCCCCAAAACTCCCTGGACACTAAATTTTATGAAAATCGTTGAAACCGTTTCCGAGATTCCGATTATATAATATATACAACCTGTATTTGTAGAAAATATGTCAGTCGGTCTTCGTATGAGGGTGGAACCTTTATTTTGTATTTTTGATAGGAAAGGTGCCACAAAAAACGCTTCTGGATAAGCTCCAGGGACCAGACCACGCTATAGTATTCGAAACCGTAACGGACTAAAGACTTGTGTACAGGGCAATTTCCTTTAAATACGACTTCTATGGGCTGTAACGGATGAATGGAATAGTCCACTACTACACATAGACCTCCCCCATAAGTGAACTCATTGGGAAGGATATTTTCCACTGAAAAATATTTTTTTAACAGAAGTCAAGTGACAAATGTACAGTCTACCTGATGTATTTTTAAATAGAAATTATCTTTATTAATATCGTAATAAATTTTTCATTTATTGCGCTGTTTTATAAGAAAAAGAATGGTTGTTGTCTTTTTTTTATAGGATAGGCTGACAAACGTGCACTCAGTCCACCTGATGATAAGTGGTTGCTGTGGCCCACCATACATTAAAGCCTATTCCGCAAATTTTTTCTATCAAGAAAAATACATATTATCGTGTTTTGCCTTTATGAAATCCAAGGTCATATAATCAAAAATCATATATCAAAAATTTGTTTCGTAATCTATAAAACTTCAACAAATATATGCAATAAACAAACCACCAAATTTTCGAGGTATCCACCGTAAGTCACGTGCTGTATCTGTCACTTTAAGTTTAGTCAAAGTGACTGTGACGGCACGAGACTTAGTGATATCTTAAAATTAAGTAACGTTTGCCCATTAGACTACTTTATTCGCTTTTATATCCTCCTTTGTCTTATTACACTGGTGTAATGGAGCCCTCCACAAACATATTTTTATTGAATAAGGATACGAGCACAAAGTCCACCTGATGGTTAGTGTATCCGGTGGCCCATAGACATCTACATCTACCCTCGATTACGAATCAAAATGCAGATGCGTTGTCACCCGTGAGGGCTAAGACGGAATGTCTCGTTTCCAGTAAAAAGGGTCTCCGGTTCTCTTTACTCAACATACGAAACACAGCAGCATTAATCTACTATTTTACGCTGGTTTTCTGTGAGAGCGTGGTCCTTCCCCGGTCGAGCTGACCCATTCGTGCTACAACTATTGTGCTAATATAACTGTAGTATGGCTCTACCACGTATAGTGTTTATAAAACATTTGACCTTAAAGCTACAAGTATTGCTATAAAATAAATATAACAATACTTCGATAAACTTGTTTTATTGCTATTCGTATCGTTCGATTGATAACTCTTTTATGAAAGATAACCAATACTTATTGTTTATATCATGAAATTTATTATTGGCAGCTCGTTGAGGCACTGCTTTAGCATGGAGTTGCTCTAAGGGTCTAAGGGTCGCGCGTTCGATTCCTGCACGGTACAAGTATTTGTATGACCAAGGTGTCGTTAAATGTAAGATCTAATTTGTTTAAAATATGTTTAAATTCTATACAAAAATAACGTTTCAATTTTACAAATAGTTATTGCGGGTCTGAATGTCTGTCCTTGTGCAATTTATATTTGTAAACTGCTTCCAAGGATATTCTAGTTCGGCGGGAAAATCCTAACGTTTAAAAAAAATTATAGTATGGAAATAAGAAGAGCGCCCTTGACTGAGGTTAATGGAATTATGTTTAACATACTCATTCCACGATCGAATTCGATGTGACAGAAAATTTATTAGTTCCATAATATACGCTCACGGAGCGCTGTTTACATTCTCATATGAAATTATACCTTTATAGAATAAAGACATCAAACGCGGACCCTGCCACCCGACGGTAAGTGGATGCTGTGGCCTATAGACATATACTTTTATCCTCGATTAGGAATCAAAATACATTTTTTATTTTTTTTATTTAACTGGCTTTACGGCTCTGGGTACTAGCCCTTCTGAGCCTATCATTTCTTTCAGAATCTTCATTTTATATATTTTTTCTTCACAATATGCTGATGTGTCACATTGCGAAGTTTTTAGGAGATTTTGACGACAGCTCAACCCAGCGGACTGTTGATAATGACAGCCACTCGAGCTCATAAGGCGCCCAAGCGATCAAATTGACTTGAGGTTTATATCGACATCAAATCACTTGTTTCGTCGTTTTCTTTAATAGTTCACAACGCGTTGACACTTAATTCACAAAATCACATCACTTTTACGAATCAAAATCCACTTCAAACCATTATTCAAGCGACAAAACAGGAGCGACAGTCCGTCGTCGGCCAAGTTCCCGCCAAAACCAATCAAAATAAAGCTGCGTTGTCAACCCTGAGGACTAAAATGGAATGCCTTGTTTTCAGTAAAAAGGGTCTCCGGTTCTCTACAGTCACCATACGAAACACAACAGTATTGAGCCGTTATTTCACGCTGTTATTCTGTGAAAGCGTGGTCCTTTGTCGCTCAAGCCGATCCTTTCGTGCTACGACCATAATATAGCTGCAGCGTGGCTCTACCACGTAAATATACCACGTGGTTTCACCATTATAAATGGATCGTTTTTTAGAAACACCCACAGTACGAACAAATTTCAAATACTTTCCAATAATAAAATTCTAGATGTCAAACCAATCAATAAGAAAACGCGGGAGCACTCTTGACATGCAGTGCAGGCGATGCGGAGATAATTATCGTGTTCGGCTTTTAACTTTTTAAATTGGCGTGAAGTGAGCGTTCACCGTGCTTACTATATTTTTTAATGTAAATGTAAATTATTATGGATTTTTTATTGTATAAGTGAAAGGGGTACCTTTAAAACGATCAGAATATTTTTAAATCATAAATAAATTATACTGGATATATATAAGTTCTTAAAAAACATAAACACATAACAATTTAAAATAAATTTCAGCTGTCCAACTTTCGTTCCAATTTTGAACAGCTTAATGGTGAATTATCCATTATTTTAATATTTTTGGCTTGGATGCTTGCCCTTTAAGCCGTGTCTTCATTTCATTCGGTTTTGAAAATCTTCTTAATGATATACCGATTACCGATGCAACACACTGGAAAGTTCTTAGGAAATTTTGACAATAGCTAAACCCAACGGATAGTCGATGATGACACTATCTCAAGTTTATACGGCGCCCAAGCGAACAAAATAACTTGCGGGTTATATCAAAAACGGAGCACTTGATTCGACGTTTCCAATAATAGGTACTTCACTTACACAGATACTCAATACACACAAACCATTACATGAACGATAAAACAGGAGCAACAATGCTCCAACGGTCAAGTTCCCGCCAAAATTCATATTCATAACCGTTATGAAGTGTAGAGGTAAGGAGTACAGACTCTGTATAAAAAAGTGTCCGTAGGAAAGCGTTAAATAAGGGTGGCGCCACTGTAGCTGCAGTCTAAATTTTAAAGATTTTTTTTTTTAAATATTTTATGCACATTTTCTTTCATCATAATTCTTTTTACAATAATTATTTTATTGCTTTCAAAATTTTTATTTTCATAATCACTCTCATCGTATTTTACGGCAATTTAACATACCCCGTAGCTACTCGAGCGCTCTAGTGGAGTTTTTGAACGGTTATTTACTGCTTACAGATGGACACTCTTTCAACTATTCTCCCTATGGGAGTTGATACTCCTTACTTCTACATTCCATACCTACGGCGAAACGATTATGTACAAACCACAGACTAGGTAAACATTGCGCACGAAATTTACAAAACTTATCTTTATATATATACACAGGGTTATTTTTCAAAGAGTAGCCAAATTTTAAACTTAGGTTCAAATATATAAATAATGAAAATACGTTATTACAGTTTTTGAAAATACGAGAAAAATAATGCTTCTACTTTTATTTGAAATTATTTTAAATTGAATATGATTTACGGGCAACAAGGTTTTTGTCTACTGATCAACCCTTACGAATGTGTAAGTGCGCAGTGAAATCAGTTAAAATAATGCATATCCACGCATTTGGAATTTAAAAGATAAAAAGGGTAGAATGCTTGAGATTTTTTTATTAATTTTTCTTGACCGTTTGCCTATATTATTTATATTAGATCAATTTCATAATATGTTAATGTTAATAACATACATGTGAAATATCAGTGCCATAGGCTTCTACCCCGTTCACTTGTTACATCCCATTTATTCAGACGGTACAAAAAACCACCCAGTTTATATAAATAGATGCAAATGCAAGCTTTACGGAAGAAGATTTCAGTTTTAGAGCACTATGAATTTGATCAAAGTTAAAAATGTCTTGCTTGCCTCACAGTCCATGAAATAGCTATAAATAAGTAAATAAGGCAAACAAAACATTTAACAGGGAATATGGGGATGGTTCTTAACGTTTTTTTTATAGAACAACAACAACAACAACACAAACAAGCACACAGTCCACCGGATGGCAAGTGGATGCGGTGGCCCACAGACATATGCATCTATCCTCGATTAACAATCAATACGCAGATGCGTTGTCACCCCTGAGGACTAAGATGGAATGCCTCGTTTCCAGTAAAAAAGGTCTCCGAATCTCTAAACTCACCATACAAAACACAGCAGTATTAAGCTGCTACTTTACGCTGGTATTCTGTAAGAGAGTGGTCCTTCCCCGGTCGAGCCGACCCATTCGTGCTACAACCATAATATAGCTAAAGCGTGGCTCTACCACGTACACTATAGTTCGGCCGTTCAGAGAATGCGTACCTGACACCTATCAGTTAGTCACGACCAGTGATGGGCACAACATAACACTGAGTTCGTTACCGTTCCTCCAAAATGAACCGCCGCGTTATTTTTAAGATTATTTTCGTTTTAAATTGGCGGAATCATTTAAAATTTATATTTTAATAATTTAAGTGGAAACCAAAGAAATAATAAAATTGTTTTATTTATTCTTTGTTACAAAGTTACAATCTATATTTCTATGCAATAAAGTACATTGAATTGAATGTGCGTACAGACTCTGATTCGCTTGAGGAGGTGGTGTCTTCATCATCATCTTCGCCTACATGTATAATTATATTATTATTAATAACAGAATCAATCCTGATATCTCGGTCAAAATATTCCACAATCAGGTTTTTAGTCTTCTCAACAACTTTTGCCCAGTCATCTCTTGTGACTTCCACGCAGGCTTCTTTTAAGAGGGTCATCATCTTTTACGTGCTGAATGGCGGGGAAGTATTTGTCGGGCGGTGTAACCTTTTATTTGAGCCCAGATTAGCTCAATCGCGTTATATTGGCAATGATACGGTGGAATTCTTAGAACGCGATGACCGTACTCCAGAGCCAGTTCATCGATTTCGTATCGCACATTTGCCGCTTTATTTTCTTTAACTAATTTAATTAACTCTGGTTTTAGCATCTGCATATTTGCTTCAATGCCTTTTCCTTGTAACCAAGCCACCATTTCTTCTTTTTTATTAGCTTGGGTAGGAGGTTTCTGTATTTGAACCGAGTGATAGGAGGCATTATCCATGAATATTACAGAAGGCTCTGGTAGGCTGGGCAAAAGCACGTTCTGGAAACACTCTTTAAATGTAGTGGCCTTCATTTCCTCGTGGTAGTCATTTGTGGTTTTGATTGAAATGCCAGTAACGAGTTCTCCACAAAGCCGTATTTTGCAGAACCTGCGTAGCATATTATCAGACGGGCCCCCTTACCCATTGGTACTTTCGACGTCGACGCTTGTGTATCATCCGTCCAAGAACGGGAAACCGTGTAATTGGCGTTTAGCCATGTCTCGTCAATGAACACGACATTATCCCAGTTATCAATATTTTTTGCTTCTCTCAAAAAACTTATCCGTTTTAAAATTATGTCGTATCGTTTTAATAAAATTTTTCTTTTGTCTGTTTTTTTATACGAAAAACCAATAACTTTAAAGATTTTGGTTAAAGCAGTTTTACCCCCGCTAAACAGTCCAGCTCCTCTTAACGATGCCAAAAGCTTCTTCCAGTTGAGATATTCATTTTTGGAATAGTAACCATATATATGATTTCTGATTGCATCGGCGTCAAAGGTGTCAATATCTGTCACGGGTTTAGTTCTACGTTTCTTCTTCGGAGTACGTAAAATATTATCTTCTGTGCCAGTAGAGCCGAACTTTTCTTTATTAATATTTGTTATCGTTCGTTTGCTCCAACTCCAAGCGCCTGAGAGACGCGTTCTTGTACTTGTTCGACAGGTAACAGGGGTCCGCCATTTCGCCGCTCCCGCTCAAAGTAATCTTGCAGCTTGATGATTAACTCACGGGCTTCACTTTTCAATGTTTGTCCACGTTTAGGCATTATTATGCACCAAAAGCAAAAAGAACGCAAAACAAAACACAATCGAAGTCCGATTTAGCGCCGATGTCAGTTTGAAAAGCAGAAACAGTCCATTAAACGAAAGCCGGGTAATCAAATAAAAACAGATCGAAAACACTTGAAGAACGTGGTCTATGCGCACGAAACGACAACACGACTGTTTTAGCGTCACAAATAGGCGGCCCATAACGCCATTTGGGGTTACCGTTTTCAACCTAAATATAAAAATGCTACTTTCTTTCGCGCGTTCGGTTTGGTCGTAGTTTTATTTTTATATTTAATAAAAGTTATCTTATAGTCCATTATTTTCAAATTCTTAAAAAGAAAAACAAAACGTATTATTTTATAAAGTATAACTGTATAAGAACAGATTACTGTTATTGCCTGTTATTGTTAGCACAGCACTACAAATATAAAGCGCTGACATAACCTTGTAATAGCGCAGTATAGATTTAGAAAGATATTGTTTACCAAGTTATTTGACACTCAGTTTCGCACAAAATTATAACATTCATTGATTATTGATATAATAATATTGTTTTAATGCTCATCAATTGTTAAAACGGTAAACAACCAGCAAAAATATTTTTATCGTAACTGCAACGCCATTACAAAGACGTGTCAGGAACGCATTCTCTGAACGGCCGAACTATAGTCAAAATTTGCCGCCATCAACTTGATTACTGAAGAGAACTGCAATGTATTTGCAATTCTTAATGTTTTGTACAATACACAATTTTCAAACACGATTGAGCAGGTAATTGCATATGCATTACCAATCCATTGGGTTTTGAAGCAAAAAAAAAAAACTAAATTGCAAATTAAATTGCAAAAATGTACGAAACGTTTATTTGCACGCAAAATATTTCCACGAACTGAGTTGTTGTTTGAGCAGCAAACATAACCTGAGTATATTATCAAATAAATTCGATCAACATTTGATAAACTGTGATATATTTAACTATCTCACTATAAGTATTATACCAGGATTCATTAAAATTCAATTTAAAGTGAAATTGCTGTATATCAATTGAGTCCATTCAAACAATGGAGTCAAACAATGGAGTCCATTGTAAACTGCCAGCTCATGAGGCACCTTGAGGATCACCAGCTGATTAGTGACCGCCAATACGGTTTTCGCCGTGGTCGGTCAGCTGGTGATCTTCTGGTCTACCTCACTCACAGATGGGCGGAGGCAGTAGAGTCCAAGGGGGAGACATTGGCCGTTAGTTTGGACATTGCGAAGGCCTTCGATCTTTTTATTTATAAACATAACATAACATAAACACTCACGCCTGTCACCCAGAGGGGTAGGCAGAGACTACGGACTTCCATTTGGCACGATCCTGACATAGGTCTTTCGCCTCTTTTACATCCATATATCTACGCATACATGCTCGTCGGTTAAGGGTACTTCTAACGTGGCCCATTTTCAAAATATCGCCAATTTGGTCGATAAACTTTTTCCTAGGGCGTCCTTTCCCGACTCGGCCGTTCACATCTGCCATACAAATTTGCTTTGTCACTCTTTCCTCATTCAGTCTTTCCACATGACCAAACCACCGAAGCATTCCTTTCTTAATCCTGGTCACAACATCATCTTGCATACCACATTTATCTCTTATCACGCAATTTCTCACCCTGTCATTCAGATTCAACCCTAGCATATTCCTTAAAGACCGCATTTCTTCAGCATTTATTCTACATTCGTGGTTCTTCTGCCACTTTTTTTTCTTTTTTTTTCTTTTTATTTATGTGAATACATATCCATTGCTCCCTAAAACTTTCATGCCACCTGGCATTTTTTCTTTTCTGTGAATTGTGTGTGTACAATAAAATATTATAAATATTAATAATTACACATTGTATAAGAAAAACATGCAATAACATTTGAAAACTATTTATTTCCGGATTTTTTAATTAATTTTGTGGACAATGCCACCACACTATGGAGTGTAAAAGTAAGGAGTACACACTCCCATAGTAGAATAGTTGAAAAAGTGGTCATCTGTAAGCAGTAAATAACAGCTCAAAAACTCCCCACAACAGCTGGAGTAGCTACTGGGATGAAATGAACTTAGCAGTTGTCGACGGATTAAGTGTGCTGCTAAACTGCTCAGTAGCTCTAAATCCAATATAATTTTATTTAGCAAATATAACCTCGAAAAAGTCGTCTATCCTACTAATATTTTTGGGTGCGTTCTTTAAAATTTACCCCGTAGCTATAGTGGCGCCACCTTATTTAAAGGTTTTTATGGACACTTTTTAATACACAGTCTGTACTCCTTACTTCTACACTCCATAAACCACACGCTGGCTAGGTTGACAAAAGAGAGAAAAAGTTGCCAGAGTACATTAATACAAAAACCGGCCAAAAGCGTGTCGGGCCACGCTCAGGGTTCCGTAGTTTCCCGTCCGTCACAATAAGTGTTCCCACTTATGAGTTTGTACAAAAACTGTTGTTTCCATCCAAGTTCAAAATAATTTTCCTAGAAAGTCCTTATAAAGTTCTACTTTTCAGATTTTTTTCATATTTTCTTAACTTATGGTTCAAAAGTTAGAGGGGGGGGGGACACATTGTTTTTTACTTTTGGAGCGATTATTTCCGAAATTATTGACATTATCAAAAAATTATATTAGTAAACCCTTATTCATTTTAAATACCTTTCCAACAATATATCACACGTTAGGGTTGAAATTAAAAAAAAATCACTTTCCACTTTACATATAGGGGGGCTACCCTAATAAAACATTTTTTCCAATTTTTATTTTACCACTTTGTCGGCGTGATTGATATACATATTGGTACCAAATTTCAGCTTTCTAGTGCTAACGGTCACAGAGATTAAGCGAGGACGGACAGACGGACAGACAGGCATGGCGAAACTATAAGGGTTCCTAGTTGACCACGGAACCCTAAAAAGTTACACTAAACTTTAATATTGCCATACAAAATATTAAATTAAAAGAAATATAAATTATTATATTATTAGATTACTTTATACGTTTAGTATGTATTGAACACATATTGTCATACAAGTCAATAATAAAAGATGTACTCTATGGTCAAAAGAAAGTTATTTGCATTGGACCTTATTACATAAAACGACCCGAAGCAAGAACGACGAGCTCACAGCTCAATAAACGTTGTAAGCGACATATACGATGTATGGCAATTGAAATCAATAAAACACCCATAATAAAATGAAGTCAACTTTTGTACGTCCCGAGTCGTAATAATATATAATCAAATGTTAACTAATCAGAGGTGAAGTTTCCATGGGCGAGTTTGTTTGGAATATTGTGCCATATTGCGCCCCACGTTTTATTTGATATCAAAGCTAGTCGCTCTTTACATACATAACACAAAATGTTTAGTTTGCAAATAATGATCGGACTTGAGTATGTACACGTATGGACAGTATTTTTTGATACCTAATTAATAAAATATTGGTCTGACTCTTATGTCAGGCGTCTAGACGGGGCGATCTCGAGCGGCCGGATTAGGCTCGGTTTACATTTTGAGAAGTGACAAGTGCGAATGGCAAATGAGAAGTGGCAAGTGAAAAGTGGCAAGCGAGAAGTTACAAAAGCTTATTTTATTCCCACTTATCACTTGTCACTGCCTGTTCACACGCACTAAGCACTTGTCATTTGTCAGTTGCACTTGCCATTCGCACTTGTCACTTCTCGAAATATAAACAGGGCTTTGGCAGAGCTGTCAGCTAAGGTTGTCCTATCACGCAAATAAATTAAAATGGTTAACCATACATGTGCGGTAAAAAAACCGAGGGTCCTACAACTTATATTTATTATTTATGAACACTAATTGTCTGATTAAGTTGTTTAAACGATAAGTACCTAAAATAAAAGCAGTTTTTTGTTCTTTTATTACCTCCTCTTCTAACAAACCTAGCAATTGATTGTTTACGTCGACTTTCCGACAACATCAAAGGCGGTGACTGCCTGTATTTGTCTTTCCTGCGTGAATTACGGAATAAAAAATTATTTCATTTCTTTTTACCCGACTGCCACAAAAGGAGTGTAATATTTTTTGAAACGAGGGCGACATTGAAAGTTTTTAGAACTGGCCACTTGTAAACAATATAATAAAAAAATAAGTTCAAATTTTGAAAATCGAACTCTGTCAATATTATTCTGTATGTATTTTATTAATTTGTCATTTGTTTATGATTTGGCGGCAAATTGAAAATTAACTGTCACGTCAGCATGAATTAAACGCATTGAGCTATTATGTACTACGTACTAGAGGCGACACTGCATTCAGCTACTATGTTCCACTCAAATATTATACACATTTTTTTTTTTTTGTAGAAACGTATGAGTTATCATAATTAGGCCAAATTTTTTATATTTAAATCTGCTAATTATTCTTATATTTTATTTTTAGGTTTCCACATCAGTCAAAGTGGAATAAATTCGTCAATTTTTAACTCGCATGCCCAGTATTTATAAACGACTCTTATTCTAATTTAAATAAATATATTTGTAATTTAAATGTTATATTAACAAGTTTTGTTGAACATACATTTAGTATGTTTTTTTTATATTTGAGATAGATAACTTTTAAAATATTGAGATAAAAATATCATTAAAATGTAGTTGTGATATAATATTATGTAATATTATATTAAATTAGCAAATGTAATATACAAAATAAATGGCAAAATTTAAAAATTGTTCTCGATATAATTAACCTATTAAACAATAGAATCTACTATTACCTACTGATCATTCTACCTATGTTTATTCTATGATAAAAAATCAAACCGCGCGAACACAGAGTGGCGCACATTTTTTGTTTGAAATAGTTGTTCTAGTACGTAAGTACATATTACTTCAATGATTAAACGCGAGAAAATTTTCGTAAAATGATTTTTATGACTTTCGATGTAATTTAAGTCAACAAGAAAGTTATGATAGACTGCGATTGACCCTTCACGATGAAGCTCCATCACGGGCCACTGTTGAGTTAAAATGTGGTCGCACTAATCTCACCGGTCATCTGCGTGACGGACGGTCTTCTACGACGACGACTGAAGATAACATCAGTGTTGTGCGGCGTATAATAGAGACTGACAAAAGAGACTTATCATTAGATTCGGACAGGCTTAGACATCGGTCAGGAAGCTTTGTGCTCGGTGGATACCTCATAATTCTGAGCGAGATTAGAATGGGTCTCCAGCATCTTAAAAACGGCATGGCCCCAGGCGAGGATGGAATTACAGCGGAGCTTCTGAAAGCGGGTGGAACATCGGTACTTGAAGTCCTTCAGAAGCTCTTCAATTCCATCCTCCATGGTGGCACTACTCCGGAGGCGTGGAGCATAAGTGCGGTGGTCTTGTTCTTTAAGAAAGGCGACAACGCTCTCTTGAAGAACTATAGACCGATTTCCCTTCTGAGCCGCGTCTACGTGCTGTTTTCGAGTCATTACGAATCGTCTCGCACGCAGACTCGACAACTTCCAGCCTCCCGAACAAGCCGGTTTCCGAAAAGGCTTCAGTACCATAGACCACATACATACCCTAGGCAGATTGTACAGAATACCGAAGAGTACAATCTGCCACTTTACCTGGCGTATGTGGACTGGACTATGAGAAAGCCTTTGATTCCGTCAAAATTTGGGCGGTGCTACAGTCCCTTCAGCGGTGCCAAGTTGACTGTCGGTATATCAAAGTGCTGAAGTGTTTGTACAGTAGGGCTACGATGGCTATCCAAGCACAGAACCAGAGTTCGAAACCTATTCAACTGCAGAGAAGTGTAAGACAGGATGACGTTATATCCCCGAAACTCTTCACCGCTGTGTTGGAAGACGTTTTCAAGCTACTGGACTGGAAAGAATACGGTATTAACATCAATGGCGAGTACATCACTCACCTTCGATTTGTCGACGATACAGTCCTTATGGCAGAAAAGCAGAATCGCTGGAGGACCTAAGCATTATGCTCAAATGACCTCATTGGTGTCTCCCAACGGATAGATCTTAAGATGAACATGGACAAAACAAAGATCATGTTACACCAATATTGGTAGTTGTTGGGAGCACTATGCTCGGAGTTGTTGACAAGTATGTTTACCTGGGACAAATAGTCCGACTAGGTAAGTCCAACTTCGACCGAGAGGTCAATGGACGGATTCAACTCGGCTAGGCAGCGTTCGGGAAATTACGACACATCTTCTCGTCAGGTATACCTCAATCTCTGAAAACTTAAGTGTACAACGAGTGCGTGTTGCCAGTGATGACTTACGGATCTGAGACGTGGTCCTTCACTGCTGGCCGTATGAGGACGCTCAAGGTCGCTCAGCGAGCTATGGAGAGGGCTATGCTCGGAGTTTCTCTGCGTGATAGTAGGGCGACACCCCACTAGATGGAGTGACGACCTGGTAAGACATGCAGAAAGTCGATGGATGCAGGTGGCTCAGTACTGTGCTTTGTGGCATTACTTGGGGGAGGCCTATGTTCAGCAGTGGACTTGTGAAGGGCTGTAATGATGATGATGATGATGATGATGATGATACACTAACAATAGTTTGCCACTTGTCTTAGTAAAAATTTCGGGAGAAACTACCTCGCAGTAGGATCCTCCTTCACCACGACAACGCCTCGTCGTACACCGCCAAGCAAACAATGGACTACTTGGCGACGTCAGACGTGGAATTACTGGGTCATCCGCCCTATACCCCCAACGTCGCACCCAGCGATTTTTATTTATTTTCGAAAATAAAAGAAAAACTTCGAAGAAAACATTTTATGGACGCCGAGGAAACAGTGGCTGCGTTTCAAAATGCCGTCGTTCAAAATGTAGTCAATGAAAGTTCACTGCGGAAGATAGACCTCCCCATAGATTGCCTCATTGGGGGATATTTGCCATAGTTGTAATATTACTGTTGATTTAATAATTTCACCTCTCAGTGGGTCATGTGCTCCTGGTAGATTATCTTCTATACAACCATCCATTACAGTCTATAAAAGTCCACTGCGGAAGATAGACCTCCCCCATAGATTGCCTCATAGGGGGATATTTGCCATAGTTGTAATATTACTGTTGATTTAATAATTTCACCTCTCAGTGGGTCATGTGCTCCTGGTAGATTATCTTCTATACAACCATCCATTACAGCCCATTAAAGTCCACTGCGGAAGATAGACCACAGTGAGGCAATCTATGGGGGAGCCATAGATTGTCTCATTGGGGCATATTTGCCATAGTTACCACGCTTGGTACGACGACGAAGGCACTGCTGCCCATCTCCTGGTTTGTTTCCCTCTTTCGCCTCTTACGACACCCGCATGGTGATATGGGACAGTGGTTATTCTTACACCGCCACTACAAAATAACACACACATACCCTGTAGATGATTTGTCGGTGTTTTAGAAAGGAGTAGACTCCTCCCTTGAAGATCAATAAAAGAGTAGATATTTCAGATCAAAGTGGCCAGTACGACCAAACGCTGATTTCATATGTAAGGACCCAATATTATACACTAAGTATAACTCTATCATAACCAGTGTAGTTTTTACTGACTACCCTTGGTTATTGCTCATAAGGTAATATGCGTTCGTGAGGTACCGGCGGTGCGAGCCCGAGGCCTTAATGAAGTGTTATTGGATATAAAATGAATTAGCACTATAATAAAACTTTTGCTATTCTTCTTCTTTAAGTGCCTCTCCATTACTGAAGGTCGGCAGTCATCCTTCTAAATTCTTCTTTGTTCAGGGCTAGCCTGAACAGATCTTCAACTTTCTTTATCCCAGTCCATTTCCGGATGTTACATAGCCACAACATTTTCCTTCTACCAACACCTCTTTTACCCGCTACTTTGCCCACCATAATAGTCTGCAGCAGTTGGTAACGTTCATGCCTTAGCACGTGTCCTAGGTACGCAACTTTTCTCTGTTTGATGGTTTTGACAAGTAGGGACTTATTCCTTTTCATCTGCTTGAGGACCTCAATGTTGGTAACTTTGTCTGTCCTACTTATTTGGAGCATACGGCGATACATCCACATCAAAATTAATTATATCAACAACAACCTCCGCACGATTTCAATGTTTGACAAAGTTAAAATACTTTACTTGGTAGAGCCACGCTGCATGCTATATTAGTAGTTTAGTTGTAGCACGAATGGGTCGGCTCAACTGGGGAAGCATCACGCTCTCACGGAACAACAGCGTAAAATAGCAACGTAATACTGCTGTGTTTCGTATGATCTGTAGAGAACCGGAGAACCTTTTTACTAGAATCAAGGAATTCCATCTTAGTCCTCAGGTGATAACGCATTTGCATTTTGATTCTAAATTGAGGATAAATTTTGATGTCTATGGGCCGTAGCATTCACTTACCATCTGTAAGTGGTAATGGACTGTGTGCTCGTTTCTCATCCAATGCTATATAAAAAACTTTTATTACGGTTTATTACCCCCATGGTAGTGGTTATTCTTACACCTTCATTATACGGTATGATGATGATACCAGGTGTATATATACGCTATAAATAAGTAAATAAGTCAATAATCTTGTCTCTTAAAGTTCACCCCTGATGCTGCCTCTTCTCGGCACGTGATGTTTACAAATCGAGTTCAACAAACCGTATTTTTATAATTAATTAGACGTCTTAAAACGACCTCTGACACTCGCTATCGAAATATTTTTTTCAATTAAACACTTAATGAAATAAGGTATCTATGTTGTGCGAAAGTTAAACTAGTTAGTAACTTAAGTTGATCTTAAGGTTCATTGACTAATGTTGCCAACAACAACATTTCAGAAACGTGTGTCATTAAAAAAATTGAGCAAGTGTGTGCATACATACGAAGTAATAATTCCTCTAAAATTATACCAGCGATAGTGATTTCTGTATCTTGACTACAGCGCCAACGGGTCTAACTGTGAATCTAAACCATCCAAACGCACACAAAAAAACTACACACAAACAAAGTTAGGTCTTCAAAAATAATCAGGCGGTTAATATATAAGTAATTAACGCGTTAAATAAAATAAAGTATATTCCATATGCCTCATTGATCCAGTGGTCGTTAACGCGGTAACTGATTAAGAGGTTCCGGGTTGGGCCAAAATAAGTTATTGGGTTCTTTTGTCAACAACATCTCAATAGCAACCAGGAGACGTAAAGTTATCTGTGTCTCACCTTCGTGCCTCGGAAAGACGTGAAACCGTTGATCCTACGCCTGATCTCTCTCCGGTCGTGTCGGTTTACCGTCGCATCGCACTATGAGAATGAGACAATAGAGAGTGCACCTGTGCTTGCGTACAAACTCGTGCACAAAGTCCTATTCTAGATGGCTAGTTTCCGTTAACCCAAAATTCGGTTTGCGGGACATTAGTATTTATTATTTTCAGTATATTTAAGATAAAACACGGCGTCAAAAAATGCTCGATAGCATCAGCCCTGAAATAATTTTTATCCTCGGCATCACAAAGCATGTAAGGTCGTTGGTGGCGCCTGATCTTTCTCCGGTCGTGTCGAATTACCGTCTCATCGCACTATTGGACGGAGTGAGGCAATAGAGAGTGCACCTGTGCTTGCGCACACACTCGTGCACTATAATCCTGTTCTGCGCAGATGGCTAGTCTCCGTTGAAGCAGGTCGTCGTGACCGAAATTCTTTCTAGAGAACATTATTGTAAAGTTTCTAATCATCAATCAACTGTTATTAGTATACATGATACCAAGTTCATTAGCCTACCACCGTAGACAGACATCTTATTTAAACATTTACTTATACGTGGTAGAGCCATGCTGCAGTTATATTAGTATCTAGTATATTTGTAGCACAAATGGGTCGGCCACGCTCTCACAGAATACCAACTTCAAATAGTAGCTTAATGCTGCTGTGTTTCGTATGGTGAGTGTAGAGAACCGGAGGCCCTTTATACTCAAATCGTAGCGTTCCATCTTAGACTTTACGTGTGACAACGCATTTGCATTTTGATTCGTAATCGAGGATAGATGTGGAATGTGTATGGGCCACAACATCCACTTACCATCAGGTGGACTGTGTTGTCATTTGTCATCCCGTCCTATATAAAAAACAGGCCCATAAACATCTACATTTATCCTCGATCAAGAATCACAACTCGAATACGTTATCACCCCTGAGGACCAAAAAGGAACGCCTCGTTTCCAGTAAAAAGGGTCTCCACTTCTCTATACTCACCATAGCAGCATTGATCTGCTATTTGACGCTGGTATTCAGTGAGAGCGTGGTCATACCACAGTCGAGCTGACCCATTCGTGCTACAACCATAATATAGCTGCAGCGTGGCTCTACCACGTTAATGATATACAAGACATTTGCAATGTTCTATTAGACGCATTGGGTGAATATCATTCAGGCCTCTACATGAATGGTTTGGTAAAAAAAAGCTAGACTGCTAAGTGAAAGGCTAAGTTAGTTGTCTGCGACATAATAATAATAATAATAATATTTCCAACGAGCAATGGCAAGACCCGGCAGTACAGAGCATTTCCGACCGGGAGACCGTATGGAAGGAGAAGGAGCTCCACGGGAGGTACTACAGGGCTCTACATGAGCCTCACGTAGATACAGCCGCCTCCCAACTGGCTACGTTTCGGTGACCTCTTCGAGGAAACCGAGGGTTTTGTCTGTGCAATACAGGATCAGGTTATTAAGACCAACAACCATCGGAGATACATCCTACAGGACGGCACCGTCGACGTCTGTTGAGCTTGTCGCCATCCCGGGGAGTCACTTAGGCATGTCATTTCCGGTTGTTCGGCGCTTTCTAACTCTGAGTACTTGCACAGGCACAACCTAGTAGCCAGAATTCTACACCAGGAGCTCGCTCTTTGCTCGGTCTCGTGGACCGAAAATTGCCGTATTACAAGTACTTGCCGGAAGCCGTGCTCGAAAATGACCGCGCCAGGCTCTACTGGGACCGGGCCATCATCACAGACAGGACTATTCTTGCGAATAAGCCTGATATTGTGCTGATGGACCGGGCACAGTCAAGGATATTTCTGATCGACATTACCATTCCGTATGACGAGAACCTCGTGAAAGCCGAAACAGATAAACGAACAAAATATCTGGACCTGGCGCACGAGGTGACCGACATGCGGGGTGGTATGCCGACCGAAATTATTCCTGTAGTCATCTCTGCGAATGGGCTAATCCCAGTCAGCCTCTCGGGTCATCTGAGGCGACTGCGACTCCGTGACGGACCGCTCCGGGCTCAAATGCAGGAGGCGGTGCTTCTCGATACCGCCCGCATCGTCCGCCGGTTTCTTTCCCTTTCCCCCTAACCCCCGGCTGTTTGGTCTCCCCTGCCGAGGGCTCCGATTTGGTTGGATCCTATTTATTTATGTAGTTTTTGTATTTATTTTATTTTATTGATATTTATGTATATTTATCTTTTCATTTAAATTTATAATTATATATTTATAGCACCCAACCAGGTGAGAAAATTATATAGATACCCCATAAATAATAATATTTATTCGCTTAAATATTGTACATATAAATGAAATAAATGACAGTGGAATATTTAAAAACAAACATCAGAGTAATAACTAAAGTAAAAAAAAATAACCAACAGGTCATTGCAACGTGATATTTTTCCTATACAAGAACATAACCCGGAAACATCCAATGCCGACGTATCCATTCTAGTTCGTTAAGCCCTTACGAAACGGCCGACAGAGCGATTTATATTATTAATGACTTTAATACAAGCGACGTTTACGTATGTTAATATAAAAATTTATTCAACGTTATGTTATTAGGTTTTTTATGATATATGACTTTGGAATAGTTGAGCTGGGTGGGAATACTTCATTGGGTTTTTATTGGAGCGGAGCTCCCATGGCGCAAGAAAACGATTCTTTTAAATCTATCTCCTCCGTAACCCGTAGGCCAATTTTCACAATTTTTTCGGCAATATTTGTAGCTCAACGCAGACAAGGTTTGTAAACAATTAATATAAATTTGAATTTTCTTCTTTTATTATCTAATCAATTCGCTAATTTACATCTGCGCAATGTCACATCATTTGATTGAATCTTTTGATGAAATAAAGATAGTTCTGACTTTAGACTTTTACTCCGCTCCGTTTAACGCTAGAAAAAGGTTTTACCTTTGCATCTGCATCGTCCCAAGTTTAGGGAATTAGGGTGATAAACGGGCTCACAATCCCGTGAAGTGGATGCGGTGACCCATACATCTACATCTATCGTCGATTAAGAATCGAAGTGCAGATGCGTTGGGTATCGTCCTTGGGTCCTTGAGTATTGTATATTGTCCACGGAGAATGAAAGGCAAGAGGGATTAATATCTGATGTATGGTCTTGTATTCTTCCCAGTTCCTTTTTACCCGACTGCTCTAGAAGGAGTATAATGTTTCGAGTGTACTCATGTATGTAGACTTTTTTATTTATTAAAAATGGCCTCACTCTTGACTTCCACCTGGGCCGAGGGCAAAGATGAGGTCTACGATGGAGCGAGTTTGCCCAGAAGAAGCCTGTTCAAACGCACTATTGCCGTCCTAACAGCTGCCTGGATAACACTAAAAGTTTATTTACCGTT
Source organism: Parnassius smintheus behrii (assembly GCA_036936625.1). NCBI lineage: Eukaryota > Metazoa > Arthropoda > Insecta > Lepidoptera > Papilionidae > Parnassius > Parnassius smintheus. The sequence continues at coordinate 13,372,437 of JAUPFT010000027.1, read as the reverse complement.
ATGGTTTTAGGACTTTGTATGATATATGACCAGTTATTAGACTCCATAGTGACAGTAATTTATTTTTATATATATATATATATATATATATATATATATATATATATATATATATATATATATATACGCTTTTACATCAAAATACATAAACAAAGTCTGACTTATAACAAGTTTAAAAAAAATTTTAACAAAGATTGTATAAAACGGGTTATTATAATATTGAGGAATTTATGTCTGAAAATATCCCCTGGGAAAGGTGATCGCTGCCAAGCCATTTCTAATTTGTTTTGTGTTGTTAATTATTTGTAATTTTAATGATTGTAAACAGTTTCTTTTGTTTTAGAAAAAAAAAGTCCTGCTGGGTTTCTTGCTGGTTCTTCCCAAGGCAGAGGTATTATCGAAACCAGTGTTAATTAAACAAAAGAGTGACTTTCAATATGTTTTATTTATAATATATATTTACTTTAAAAAAAACTATCTATTTCTTTGGGTCATATTTGTCCCTGGAGAGTAACGGGTTATAGGAATTAATATCTGATCATTTTTTTTGTTTTTATATAGAACTAGCTTGCCCGGCAGACGTTGTTCTGCCTTTTTCGACGACCCATTTGTCGTGTCCTATTAAAATCCTTCAATTCAATTCAATTCAAAAAATTATGGGTAACTCATGGGCAAAAAAACTATCATATCTCTCAAGTCGGACCAAACTGCACACGGTGTGCAAATTTGATTAAAATCGGACACATTTTCTGCCGTCGGTCACGTTTTAAATGCAATACTCCGTACAAAGTGACAGACACGGCAGTCAAAGGCTTAAGTAGTTTAGGAGTCCATCGCGGACAAATAACGTGACACGTAATTTATATATATTAAGATAAGGGTGTCATGCGAGCTCAGAGCCCACATGATTACATGGTAGAGCTACGCGCTAATAGCTGTATCACAAATTTGTCGGCTCGACCGGGGCAGGGCCACGATCTCACAGAATACCAGCGTAAAATAGCAGCTTAGTACTGCTTTATTTCGTATGGTGAGTGTAGAGAACCGGAGACCCTTTTTTACTGGAAACGATGCATTCCATCTTAGTCCTCAGGGGTAACAACGCATTTTGATTCTTAATCGAGGATAAATGTATATGTCTATGGGCCACAGTATCCACTTACCATCAGGAGGACTATGTGCTCGTTTGTCACACTTATTCAATAAGAAAACACAAATCTGCAAAAAATCAGGTCATCGAATTATGTTAATGGGTGCGATTGGCAGAAAAAAGCGCTAGCAAGCGCTTACTAGCGCTAAAATAGTTTTCGGCCAGGACACGATTGCTAGTTCAGTAGCGCTGACACAATCTGCCATTTTGCTTATTTAATTTGTTTGTTTTGAAGTAGAGTTTATAAGTTGTTAGTTTTAAGTAATATTATGACATGAATAGACCAAAGACGAATAGACATATACATGTTATTAAAAATTCATGATTGGTAAGTTTTTAATATGAATACTTCACAAAAATATATTTAAATTAGGTTAGGTTCCCCGGTTAAAACTAACATCGTGTCCTAGAGGAAAATAGCTACTTACGATTTGACAGCGCTTACCGCTTACGATCGCCATTTTGCTTACAAGCGCTTGCTAGCGCTTTTTTCTGCCAAACGCACCCAATGTCTATATCGTTTCGTAAATTATCTATATTTAAAAATCTTTTTGTGATTATATTTATTTTAATTACATCATTCATCATTCATCTAGTAGATGTCTATGGGCCACAACGTTCATTTATCATCCATGGACTGTGTGCTCGTTTATAATCTTTTTTTTTTTTACTTATTACAAGCCGGTGTTTTGTCACAATTCCACTTTGTGGTAAGTGGTGATGAAACCATAGATGGGAAATCGCACTGTCTTGTAATTAAAACGTTTCACTCGTGCCTTGAAGACGCCGAAAAATTATTCCACTCCTTTGCTATATGCATTACAAAAGAAGAAGCAGGCCGTTTGTTCCTAATGTGTGGAACATCGACGACAAAAGGGTGAAGACGCGCCGACCGTCTGGCTATCCTTACTGTATTTAAAAAAAACTGTCAGGCGCAGGACTGCACGACAGAAGTGAAAACTGATTAGCTACACAACAAACTTGTCAACATTATTTTTGGTTTATTAAGAAATAATTTTTAGAAAGTACTTTTATTAGAAAATACTTTTATCAACGTAATAGGATTTCTGGAGCTCGACACCAGCGCCATCTACCAAGTGTGAATCTAAACCGTCCACAGACCCATTCAAACGTACAAAAATTTCATCACAGAGAGATTGATTTTTATATACTGGCTGATTTTTTTACCGTCTGGAAAAAATAGGGTGTAACAGGTGAACGGAATCGAAGCCTATGGCACTGATATTTTACAATTTATTTTTCTTTTACATTAACGTATTATGAAATTGATCCAGCAATAAATACTACTAATATACTAATTGGATACATATTATTTTAATTGAATTATTTAGTTCAAAAAATTTCTTGTCACTTTTTTAGTAAAAAAAAGTAAAGTAAAGTTAAAAAACAGCCTATATACGTCCCACTGCTGGGCACAGGCCACAGGGTTTTAGGGCTAGGACTGTCCGCCGCGCTGCCCCAATGCGTGTTGGCGAACTTCACATGTCTTCGAAATATTTTTTTATTATTTCTCTGACATGCAGGTTTCCTCACGATGTTTTCCTTCACCGCCGAGCACGTGGTAAATAAGCACTTAAATTGCAATTCACAATTTCATTGGTGCCGGCGGGGATCGAATTTGCTCGCGCACTATGAAATTTACAGCGAGCGCTAACCATCTGAGCTACCACGGCTAGTTTTTTTTGGTACTGAAAGTCTTTTTCAAATTAGTAGTATTTAATGATAGATCAATTTCAGAATATGTTAATTTAAAATTAAAATAAAATGTAAAATATCAGTGCCATAGGCTTTTCTCCATTCCGTTCCTGTTCACCTGTTGCACCCTATTTTTTTCCAGACGGTAACAAAATCACCCAGTATAGAGATTAATATATGTAGTTATAAAATGTTCATTTATTGTAGTATTTAAGATAAAAAATGATTATTATGTACCTATAAGTGTCTAAGCGTGACGGTTACGCGAGTTCAGTGCTTTTTCCCCATCCAAAAATGCCCAACGTGCCTAAAGAAATTTTCACTTCAAAAAACCTTGACGTAAACGAGTCATAAGATTTCTCACGCCGCCACACAGAATACCACTTTATTATATGATTACCACTTCACGAGGGTATTATTACGGACTCTATAGGTATTTAAAATGCAAATATGTACATAAGAAAGCACGCGTCCTCGACGTGACGGGCTCTATGCATATTAATGTAAAAACTAGTCATAAAGGTCGGGCACGGTGAACAAGCTGTTGCTATGTGAAACCTGTACCCAGTAGCTACTCTATTGATGCTCTCCTGGTAGATGTTATTCAAAAGTATAGGTGACAAACGAGCACACATACACCGTATTCCGGATGGATGCTGTTTCCTAACCACCTTCATTTACCCTCGTTTAAGAAACAAAATGCAGATGTTAATGTCCAATACGTTAATGTTCAATGCACAGTAGTATTTCTGTTCTCCCGGTAGATGTTATTCAAAAGTATGGGTGACAAACGAGCACACATACACCGTATTCCGGATGGATGCAGTTTCCTAACCACCTTCATTTACCCTCGTTTAAGAAACAAAATGCAGATGTTAATGTCCAATACGTTAATGTTCAATGCACAGTAGTATTTCTGTTCTCCCGGTAGATGTTATTCAAAAGTATGGGTGACAAACGAGCACACATACACCGTATTCCGGATGGATGCAGTTTCCTAACCACCTTCATTTACCCTCGTTTAAGAAACAAAATGCAGATGTTAATGTCCAATACGTTAATATTCAATGCACAGTAGTATTTCTGTTCTCCCGGTAGATGTTATTCAAAAGTATGGGTGACAAACGAGCACACATACACCGTATTCCGGATGGATGCAGTTTCCTAACCACCTTCATTTACCCTCGTTTAAGAAACAAAATGCAGATGTTAACGTCCAATACGTTAATGTTCAATGCACAGTAGTATTTCTGTTCTCCCGGTAGATGTTATTCAAAAGTATGGGTGACAAACGAGCACACATACACCGTATTCCGGATGGATGCAGTTTCCTAACCACCTTCATTTACCCTCGTTTAAGAAACAAAATGCAGATGTTAATGTCCAATACGTTAATGTTCAATGCACAGTAGTATTTATGTTCCCCCCGTAGATGTTATTCAAAAGTATGGGTGACAAACGAGCACACATACACCGTATTCCGGATGGATGCAGTTTCCTAACCACCTTCATTTACCCTCGTTTAAGAAACAAAATGCAGATGTTAATGTCCAATACGTTAATGTTCAATGCACAGTAGTATTTCTGTTCTCCCGGTAGATGTTATTCAAAAGTATGGGTGACAAACGAGCACACATACACCGGATCCCGGATGGATGCTGTTTCCTATAGACCACCTACATCTATCCTCAAATAAGAAACACAATGCAGATGCGTTTCTCTGTGTATTGCCGCGTAAAGAACGACTCCGGTTCTCTACACTTACCGAAACACAATAGCATTAAGCTGCTATTTTACGCTGGTATTCTTTGAGAGCGTGGTCTTTCCCCAGTCGAGCCGACCCATTCGTGCTACATCCATAACATAGCTGCAACGTATGAAGTTTATCCAGTTACCCTAGTTAAAGCGAACGTATCCGAATGGTTAAGGATCGTGTTTATAAGGATACGTAGCCTAATTGTAAGCGAACCGGAAAGTCGGAGGTTCAAATCTAACACTTTAAAAACATAGTCTTTTTTTAATTTCTTATAAAATGGCATCAAGAGGTATAAAAAAATTATGCAACAAATGTGATAGATATATATCATAAGGAATTTCTTAAATGTTATGTATGCTAAATCATTTATGAAATTTATTGCTTAAGTATTACATCCATACGCTTCTATCTAATAACTAAGGAACGTAAACTGAAATGGAAGTGCCAAACGCGAATTTCAAAGTCGGACAGTCGTGAGTTCGAATTCATCATTCGACTACTGTCGTGAACAACTCCTAACACAACCATTGCAAGTTATATTACTTGAAATGATTAACGGAAGTATCACTAATGTGTGAATGTTAAAAAGTATTATTTTGTTTAAAAGAAAAGAAGCCGACTACAGTATTTAAAGCTATACTAATATGCACCTTGTGCTTATGCGTTCCTAATCCGGAAACATTTTAAATTTTTTTTATAGAATAAGTGGATGCTGTGGCCCATAGACATCTACATCCATCCTCGATTAAGAATTAAAATGCAAGTGCGTTGTCAGCCCTCAGGACTAAGATGAAATACCTCGTTTCCAGTACAAAAGGGTCTCCGGATCTCTACACTGACCATACGAAACACAGCAGTATTAAGCTGCTATTTTACGCTGTTATTCTGTGAGAGCGTGTTCCTTCCCCGGTCGAGCTGACCCATTCGTGATACAATTATACTACTAATATAACTGCAGCATGGCTCTACCACGTAAAAAAAGTTCTGAATATGAATGAAATATCAATCTGAATCATTCTCGAATCAACCGACTCACACACACAAAAATTCATCATAATCATCATAAATCACAAAAGCGGCGGTGACAATCGAACTTCTGTGCTTCTGTCCACCTGATGGTAAGTGGCTACTGAAGTCCATGGTCAGTTGCGGTCAACAAAGAAGGCTACAGAAACGTTGTCACCCCTGAGGACTATGATACGCCTCACAGCGTGTAATTAATTATACTGTCTATGTTTATGCTTCAGACCGGATCACAGCAGCGCTGCCATTCGCAGTCAGAAATAAGGGTGATAGCTATCAAGGCGAAGTCCTAGACAGAAATAATGTCCTTCAATTGAGCTATATGTACTACGTACTAGAGAAGCTATTCCAAACAAAAAATGTGCCCTACTCTGTATCCGCACATGCGCGGGAAACAGTAGAGTCGCGCATTCGCAGTTGATATAAACGCGCGAAAATTGTCGTAATAAATAATTATATAGATTGTATTGTTGATCGAGTACATTTTTTTTTAATTTTAGTTTATTTTGCTACGTGCTAATTTAATACAAAATTATTATCAGTGCCGCTCCGCACTGCATGAATATCGAAGCCACAATAACAGGTGTACGGATTGCAGTACAGTTCAGCTGAACATAGTGAGAATTCGGAATGCCATAATATCTAGTGCGTAGTACATATACAACACTTAACTTAATTTATGCACTTTGAGAAAGTAGTTTGTTAAGAATCGTTTACTGAATTGATTCCTATCATTTTTAATATAGGTATTTTTTTATCCCAAAAATAATTAAAACTACGTAAATTACAGTCACATTAAATCTGTACAGTCAAAACAAACTAAAATGGACCGTAACTTAAGGCAATAAGACTTTAAAGAGTGCAGTTTTATTTGTATTATTCCTTACCAATTCTGTCATTCAATAAAAATAAAGAAAAATGAACTTTATTTCAAGCACGTTAAAGTCTTTCCGTTCGTGGATTTGTACTGTGACCACAACATTCTTCCGGAATTAGTATAACTAATTTAATAAATAATCAGTGCATAAAAATGTTTAACTAAAAATTCAGTGTATGTATTATGATTATAACATAATATACTAATTGGGGTGTCTGAGGGTGTGCGTTAATTATGTTACATATTGTATATCGATGTGTCCTCCAGACTGAATTTCCGTCACGGCGGAATCGCAACAGAGAGAAACAACCATCTGCGCAGGACATCGTTATAGTGTACAAGAGTGAGCATATCTATTGCCGCGCACTTATAGTCCGATGGGACGGCAAGCCGACACGACCGGAGAGAGGTCAGGCATTTCCAGAAACAGCAATTCAGTTGGTAGTTGGGAGACACATGACTTTAGTGAAAAATACCAATTTAAAACGAAATATTTTGCAAACGGAGCCTTGAATCGAAAAACTGTTGATCCATATCCCCATTGTTTTCAAAAGACCTATCCAACGATATCATAATAGATAAAAAAATCATCCTCTCTTTACCTGTATGAGAGGTTCCGTAGGCATGATTAATATCTATAACTATGCCAAATTACAGATATGTAACACCTAGGGTCTCTGAGCAAAACCGCGGACGGACGAACGGACATGGCGAAACTATAAGGGTTCCTTGTTTAACTACGGAACCCTAAAAACGAGGCAGAAATGCAGTCATACACTATGTTTAAACCAAGCCCTAACCTTGTATTGTGTAAGCCCTTCTAACTAAACTAGAAATTGACAATGCTTAAATAGTTATTACGTTTATATATATAACAAATAATAGTTTTATAGTCTATACGTGGTAGAGCCATGCTGCAATTATATTAGTAGTATAGTTGTAGCACGAATGGGTCGGCTCGACCGGGGAAGGACCACGCTCTCACAGAACACCAGCGTGAAATAGTAGCTTAATGCTGCTGTATTTCGTATGGTGAGTGCAGAGAACCGGAGACCCTTTTTACTGGAAATGAGGCATTCCATCTCAGTCCTCACGGGTGACAACGCATCTGCATTTAGATTTGTAGATGTAGATGTCTATGGGCCACAGCAACCACTTACCATCAGGTGGAATGTGTGCTCGTTTGTCACCCTATACTATAAAAAAAAAAAAGTTACAGTGTTGCAATCTTGACACGTACCCCGTGTACTACGTGTACTACGTGTTTTTTTCATGTTTAGATCTAAGTGCTTCTCCCGTGCTAGATGCGATTTGATTTTTTTTCTTGACGCGACATTTCGACAGTGTTCAGCGGTTTATTTATTTAACATTTTGAAACTCAAGACAGTTGGCGACATTGCGACACGCTGCAACATGCCCTTACTTCAGGTGACCTTTTGAAAACCAGCAAGTAACTTACTAGTACACTATTCTATCCCGTTACCGATACCGTTATCCTTACCGTTACGATTTCCTTTACCGTTAAAGCCTTTTAAATGTCAACAACAATAGCCCCCCCCCCCCTCCCTATAGATTACCTCATTGGGGGTGAGTATAGAGAGCTGGAGACCCTTTTTACTAGAAACGAGGTGTTTCATATTAGTTTTTATTATTATATATTTATAGAATAGGGTGACAAACGAGCACACAATCCACCTGATGGTAAGTGAATGCTGTGGCCCATAGACATCTACATTTATCCTCGATTAAGAATCAAAATGTTGTCACCCCTGAGGATTAAATTGAAATGCCTCGTTCCCAGTAAAAAGGATCTCCGGTACTCTACACTCACCATATAAACACAGCAGCATTGAGCTGCTATTTCACGCTGGTATTCTGTGAGAGCGTGTTCCTTCCCCGGTCGAGCCGACCCATTCCTGCTACAACTATAATACAATTGCAGTGTGGCTCTACCACGTAACAAAGGGCCTCAGAGATGACATCGCACGTGTATTTTTATTTTTAATCGAAAATAGAGGTATAATATGGCTCGTTTATGACACTTATTCTATATAAAAAAAAACGAAAACTTAATTCCTCTTGTTCTGTATAATCCGCTTGGTTGTGGCAATTGAGTCATACACCTTCTGCCGTTAATAAAAAATATTGCAACTTTTACAATTCGTAACGTGATATAAAACTTTTTACGTTGTGAAAGGTAAAAGCAAACTTATCGATGAGGCCTATAAAAAAAAACTTAGTGAGTGCACCACGAACCTAAACAAATATGTCTTGCACTACAGGCCTGCCATTTCCGCTTTAAGATTAGTAATATAAAGGTTTGTTTGCCTCACTGCATGGCCGTTAACAAATTGATGTCTTTCTATGGTAATTTTTTTTAAAACGTTTACGAAGTTGGGTTTTAAATTCATCTTAGAAATATCTTTATATTTATATACAAATAAATAAAATTAGCGTCCGTTTGTAATTTCAAAATAACATATTTTTACAAAACTACACGGATTTCGACGGGACTTTCACTGGCAGATAGCTGTTATAAGGAGTGACTGAGGCTACTTTTTTAAAAAAAAAAATAATTAGAGTTCCGCGCAAAAAAAAATTAATACCCATGAAATCCCATCTATATGGAGTACTTTTATTTTAGAAAAATAATTAGGGTTCCGCGAAAAAGAGATTAAAACCCCAAGTAATCTAGCCGTAAAAAATTCACGCAGGCGAAGTCGCGGGCAACAATTAGTTCTTTATAAAAATTTATAAAAATATTTAAAGTAACACCAGACTTTTTATCAGAGAAAAGGCAAGGAAGCATGCAGCTCACCTGATGTTAAGTGACCACCGCCGCCCATGAACAACTGCAACACCTGGGGAATTGCAGATGCGTTGCCGGCCTTTTAAATAGAGTACTCTTTTCCTGAAGACCCCTAAGTCATATCGGTCAGGTAATTTTTTTTACATAAAAAGGGTGACAAACGAGCACACAGTCTACCTGATGGTAAGTGGTTGCTGTGGCCCATAGACATCTACATCTACCCTCGTTTGCGAATCAAAATGCAGATGCGTTGTCAGCCTTGAGGACTAAGATGGAATGCCTCTTTTCCAGTAAAAAGGCTCTCCGGTTCTCTACACTCACCATACGAAACACAGCAGCTTTAAGCTGCTATTTGACGCTGGTAATCTGCGAGAGCGTGGTCCTTCCCCGGTCTATCTAGTTCTATCCACGATGAACAGGTGAATGGAGTTTGGGAAGAGAGAAAATTTTCGGTGGTAGATGATTCCACAAGGAAGTTGTGCGAGGAGGAAAACTAACAAATCACCATGGGGTGGATCGACAATCGACATGCATACAGACGGTGATGATGGTATCGTGCGTTTTGTCGCGATGTGTGATGATGGAATTTTGCTGGAACTAGCCCGAACAATGTTTTTTTATTAGCTCAGAGAAATTGTTGTTGGTTTGGTGACTTTGGTGCTGTAAACTACACAGTACGCGAGCAACCCGGGTTCGATCCCCACCGACACCAATGAAATTGTTAATTGCAATTTTAAGTGCTCATTTACCAAGTGCTCGGCGGTGAAGGAAAACATCGTAATTAAATCTGCACGTCAGAGAAAAAAGAAAACAAATCATTTCGAATACATGTGAAGTGCGCCAACACGCATTGGGGCAGCGCGGCGGACATCACCTTGCCCTAAAACCCTCTCATACATTAAAGAGGCTCAGCTGTGGGACGGATGTAGGCTATAACATTTTTAACTTTAATACCCCAGTAATAAGGCTCTTAGTCCTGTTGCCGTTCAGCTCAATGCCAGTTCAGCTTACGGATCTGTTAGGTCAAGTCAGTCCCTTTTTCTACTTCGAGTCATCATCATTACGAATTTTATCATTTGGTGAAACTCCCTAGCCATTTATAGCTCGCCGAACGATTTTAAGCCCACCCACACCTACACATACATACATACACAGTTCACGTGGTAGTGCTCAGCTGTAACTATATTATGGTGGTAGCACTGGGAGCTATATAATAGGTCGACTCGACCGGGGAAGGACCACGCTCTTACAGACCAACGTGAAATAGTATATTAATACCGCTGTGTTTCGTATGGTGAATGGAGAACCGGAGACCCTTTTTACTGGAAATTAGACATTCCATCTAAGACCTCAGGGGTGACAACGCATCTGCAATTTGATTCTTAATCGAGGATATATGGAGATATCTATGGACCACAGCATCCACTTACCATTAGGTGGACTGTGTGCTCGTTTGTCACCCGTATGTTATTAAAAACAGTACCTACACTGGGTGATTTTTTTATCGTGTTACCAATGGATTTGAAACCATCGACACCTATATAACATATTATTATACATACATGATTATTAGGTTAATAAATCATAAGACCATAGAGCAAAATAGTATGTAAAAATTGGGTAAAGTAGTAAAAAGTAGATTTGTGGGTAAACGAACAGCGTTATACGCTATAAAAGGTACTGCTATATATATATATATATATATATATATATATATATATATATATATATATATATATATATATATATATATATATTAGTGGAGGTTCTGTTGTGCGTTTCCTGCCAACAAGTGAGTTGCTCTGCTAGAATATGTGATCATTTACGATAAGTAAAGAATAATATATAATTATTGTGATTCGTTGATCAAGTTAATAAAAAGTGTGTCATCTGTTTTACTTCATATCTACTAATTAAAAATCGTCTGGAAAAAATAGGTTGTAACAGTTGAATGGAATAGAGCCTATGGCACTGATATTTTACAATTATTCTTTTGCATTAACGTATTATAAAATTGATCAATCGATAAATACCTACTACTAAATTATTTTAATTTCGATAGTTTTTAATTGATTAATTTATTTAGTTTAATATTGTTTTTTTATTTCCGAAAGTTTACTTCAAAGTAGTGGTATTTATTGATAGTTCAAATTCATATTAATGTTAATGAAATAGCAAAAAAAAAATTGTAAAATATCAATGCCATAGGCTTCTATTCCATTCACCTGTTACAAGTTATTATTTTTTCCAGACGTTAAAACAAGTCATCCAGTACTTATATTACTATCTCCATTTAGATATACAATATGTAACATAATTAACGCACACCCTCAGACACCCCAATTAGTATATTATGTTATAATCATAATACACACACTGAATTTTTAGTTAAACATTTTTATGCACTGATTATTTATCAAATTAGTTATACTAATTCCGGAAGAATGTTGTGGTCACAGTACAAATCCACGAACACAAAGACTTTAAAGTGTTTGAAATAAAGTTCATTTTTCTTTATTTTTATTGAATGACAGAATTAGTTATAATACAAATAAAACTGCACTCTTAAGTCTTATTGCCTTAAGTTACGGTCGATTTCAGTTTGTTTTGACTGTACAGATTCAATGTGACCGTAATTTACGTAGTTTTAATTATTTTTGGGATAAAAAATTACCTATATTAAAAATGATAGGAATCGATTCAGTAAACGATTCTGAACAAACTACTTTCTCAAAGTGCGTTAATTATGTTACATGTTGTATAAAAGGTGTGTTCTCGCATCTCATAATAAAAAGATTTACTTAAATTGTTAAATTTAATTGCAATGATATGCATTTACTATATTTTTTCATTAACCGCACAGGTCACAGATTCCAAACAATATAGTTTATATTCATTTTATCTAGTTCTATCTAGTTCTTCATCTAGTTCTATCCACGATGGGTTCGTGTAATTGATGTGGTTTTGGTGTATGTCTACCGTGTAGTGGTAGCTCAAGGGACTGATCAACCCCATTTCGTCTCATGGTTAGTATTACTAGATATTCTGTGCCCACGGAAAGAGATAAGGGATGTGAAGGATAGGGATAGCTCAACATGACAACCGCCTGTCGGAAGCTGAAACCCGAATCATACCCGAATCGACCAAGTGAATAATCGGGTTGACAACGTAATGGCTGACATGAAGAAATCCCTGGACGAATTCAAACTTGGGAGAGGGAACTACAGTTCCCGTAGTTTCGTAATATATGAGAGATAAACTGCTTGCCTATAAGAGAGTATCATGAGGCCCCGCCCCGGTGATGATTCGAATCTCTGGTTGGGCCAAAATCAGTTTTGGGTTTTTTTCTATGAAGAAATCCTCATTAGCAGCGGTCAAGAAGTTGACGGTGTCTCACACCCGTGCCTCGGAAAACACGTAAAGCCGTTGGTCCTGCGCCTGATCTCTCTGCGGTCGCGTCGGCTTACCGTCCCATGGGATTATGGGGGGGGGGGGTAGAGGGTGCACCTGTGCTCGCGCATGCGCATACACTCGGGCACTATAACCCTGTCGCAGATGACTCTGTTAAGACTGGCCACCGTGATCGAAATCGATCTGGAGGACATTATTATTACTATACGAGTATGAAATTTGCTATAAGTATATGATGGTTTTATATGTGATAACGGCTATATAGCCATCTCATTTACGCCAGACGTAAAATACCCAGACTGTCGATGCGCAGCTGCGCCAAAGTGGCTCACGTCTGGAATTGCCGTCACCTCGCCTGCCAAGTACTATTACCTAGAGAGCTACAACCAGGGAGACACCCCTATCCAGCTGTAGACTTCTACAGACTGCTAACGATCATGAAGGTAAAAGTACATACAGCCGAATTAGTAAAAATAATGAAATAAAAAAAAACAATGAAAAGAAATGAAAAACAATGAAAAAACAAATGAAATAAACAAACAACAAAAAAAAACAATGTCCAGTGTTCACCACAATCATAAACCTCACATATATAGATAAAGCTGACAAACGAGCACACAAAGCACCAGTATTCTGTGAGAGCGGGGTCTTTCCCCGTTCGAGCGGACCTATTCGTGCTTCAACTATACTACTTATATAGATGCAGCATGGCTCTACCACGTAATAAGTTATAAGGTACGTGATGGCAATATGGTCACCTGCTTTGCCGCCCTATAAAACCCAAACTAAGAAGAGAGCAGAGACAAAAACAAAAAGTCGTAAACTATAACTAACATATTTTAAAAAAAAGCAAACAATAAAATAGCAAATAAAATTAGCCTTAATAGCCTTTGGCCTTAATGAGAAACACTTCAACAACAAAATCAACTCAAAAAACAAAACGGCTAAGGGACTATATTTACTGTATACTGTCAACTATCAAAATGGCGTCGATAAAGCAGTGCCCTTTCGACCTTTTTTAATCTTGTTGATGATTGATGAAGAGCTATCATATCATAGAGCCATCTATGCAAACAAGGCTGTAGTTTTTTTATGTTATAAAAAAGTGACCATATTACCTATATAAACTAACAACGTACCCCAAGTGGATGTTGTAATTTTTTCTGCAATCACATAATATATTTTCTCGTCAGTGTCATGTTTTGCTTTTAAACGAAGGCTATCGCATATTTATAGTGCAGTGATATCTTAAAACTCGGTACATGATACATATATTTTTAAAACCGCATACGCAGTATCACCTTAGCCTCATTGCCAGAGAAAAAATAAATAAAGATGGCCGCACGTCACGACGCGCAGCGACGCCGATGTTACATGTAAACATTTTGTGAAAGCTCTTCAAACATAATATGTCTAATTACAAAGTTTTTATTAGGTGACTTTATTGTCTGTCTGTCTGCCGTTCCAGATGGAATTTAGTGATTGATTTAACCATAGAATACTATAGTACATACGTATAGTCTGCGCGGAAGTGCTAGTCATCGCCTTAGGTATGCAAGCGACGAGACGGGGGAGGACGCGATTGACAAGACGCACACGAGATATTTGAGGACAGATAAATCTCCGGATAACCATGTTAGAAACTGTCTTAATTAACATAATGGGTAAATTATTTATATTTTCCGGGCTAAACAAAAATTAACACGTATTTAAAAGCGTTAATTAGATTTTATTATTTATAATACAAAACAGTTTTCTAAACTCACCACCCAAATTAAACCTAAATTACCTTACTGCGAGAATTCTATGTTCGACCTGTGGGTTCGTATCACAAATAAGGAGGTTATTAAAACCTTGCGGTGTCTAGACATGAATAAAGCTAGTGGACCAGTTGGTATACCAGCTATAGTTCTATAGCGAAATCCGTTATAGCACAAAATTAATCCATATCTTCTTCTTCTTCATTACTATACATGTCTTCAATTTCCATATCCTCCTCAGAATCTGAATCGTTTCCCAGGTTTATGATCAACTCGTCTATTACATTGTCAAACCTCATATCGTGGTCCCAATATTGGTTCTCGATTTTCTGTACGTGGTCGTCACACTTTTGCCATCTTCCCGGAGTGAATTCAGAAAACAATTTTATGATGATTGGAATTTTGTCGTCCAATGAAGTATTTATATAATTTGTAGCTAAATTGTTCTTTATATCGGCCCACACAAGCTCAATGGGGTTGAGATCAGGATGATATGGCGGAAGGCGAAGAACGATATGACCTGAAGCCTTTAATATTTCGTCAATGACGTAAATTTTTTCGGACTGAGTTCTATTTATCAAATGAAAGAGTTCGGCTTTTGTATTATCTGGTGTAAATTCAACATTACATTCGCGTAACCAATCTTGCATGTCCCTTTTTAAACTTGACATAGTAGGTTTTTTCTTTACCTGTACACAATGGTAGGAGGCATTGTCCATTACGACCACTGAATTAGGAGCTAGTTTATTTTTCAATTTGTGACTAACCCAGTTATGAAAATTTGTGGCATTCATATCGCCATGGTAATCCCCACATTTCGAATCTGATTTGAAAATTGTTAAGGCACCGTTAACTAATCCGTCTCGGCTACCACCATGAACAATCACCAAACGACGCCCTTTGCCAATATCAGCATAAATTCCAGGCTCAGATTCGGATTGCCAACACATATTGGAGGTGTGGCTACTATTAACGTAGGTTTCGTCCAGATAATATATGTTTCGGTTTTCATTTCTATGTTTCCGTATAGCTCTTAAATACCTTACTCTCCATTCAGCAATACTGGGCCTCTCAATTAAAATGTGTCTCTTAGATTTACATTTTTTAAATAAATATCCCATCTTATGTAAAAGCTGTCGTAAATAGGTACAACCGCAGTTCACAATGCCATCTTCTTTTAAAACTGCAAGCAGCTTACGAATACTTGGGATTTTCTTATCACTAGTATAAAATTGATGAATTTTTCTTCGTATAACTCCCATGTCAAAATCATCAATCTGGATTCTCTTTTTTATTTCTTTAGGTTTCCGCGGAGATGAAAATTTTGCAATTTCCGATGTTTGTAGACTCGAATTTCCTTCAGCTACAATTCGCATTACGGTGCGAGCAGACACTCCTGTAGCCTCTGCTACTAATTTATTAATGTTCATATCATATTTGTGTTCCATACTTTCCTTGTCGCCCTTTCGTCTTAAAAAAAAAACTATGTACATTATAAATAATATTTTTCACTTGTCGTGGTATTGGCGGACCCATCTTAGAATATTTATCTCGTGTATTTTTGGAGAAAACTGTCGCGTACAACTAAATCGTGTAACCGTCGCGGCGGTTGACGGCAGACTGCGTCAGCTTGATGTTTATCTACCTCCCCCGTCCTGCCGCTCACATACCTAAGGCGATGACTAGCACTTCCGCGCAGACTATAATAGAACGGTGGTGTAGGCGGAGCCCGTGTAGCCACTAAAATGTCACAAGACGTCAATTCATACGTATAAATGTCAACACGAGATGTGTTTTGACGTTACATTAGTTTCCAAATTTCGCATGCAAATTATTTAGAAAATGCCAAATTGCACGCTATTTACAAATAAATATGTATTAAAATCCGTCGTCAACACAGCGAATCGGGTTTGTAGTAGTGATAATTATGACGTTATTGCTTGTATGTGTGCTCCCGGCGACGCCGAACCTCGATACAAAATCACGTTGACAGCAATTCTACTGTGTATTACAGTATTTTATGGATTTAACTAACTGCCCGATGAGCTGGAAACTGAAATTTTGAATATAGCTCACATTTCGATGACAATGCCCCTCATTTTCGCTCATGCTAAACCCAACCTAATAAATGAACTTCAAACACTTAGTTCAAAACCTCTTCTGTCGTCGGGTTACGAACTCACCCTATTATGTCCGTAACGCCAACCTCCACCGAGACTTAGAGCTCCCGACAACTCAGGAATTCCTCAAATCACTCTCTGAGAGATTCTTCAAAGCCTCGGAGTCCCACTCAAATCGCCTCATTCGCGAGGCAGCTGCCTATGCAGCCCCTCTTCGCACTCGCTATTGTGTCCGCAGGCCGAGAAATTCTCTCTCGGACCCCTCAACAAGCTTTCGGCTGACCTGAACTGCCTCCTGGCGGCTCAGGCCGAGCCAACTTAACTCATCTCGTAATCTGCCTTAGTTAGGCACACTTCTAAGCGGCTACTCGCCGCTTGGGGCCTCCTTTCACCCAAGGAGAATCGCATCCGTTTACGGCTTAAAGATCTCTCGCTAGATCATTAAGCCAATCCCAAAAGGTGGTGTTTAGTGGGTAAAATTCTGCATAACCACGCAGCCGGCTGCGTGGTATGCTATGAGCATTCATCACCTCCCTCCTCCGTTACCGGACCTCAATCAATAATACCAACTAGATGTCGGGTCGGCGCAAGAAATCCGTCTCAGTTAATAAGGGCGCACATGAGACGTGAGGTCTTATTTTTGTGACTAATGATCGTAAGATTTGTGACTTTATTACTAGATGCGATGGTTGTAATTAGGTTGAGATTAAAACTATTTTAACTTTTTGTCTCATTTCTTTAGTAAACAGATAGCTATGATTTTGTACGTGACCCGTTATCTAGTTGATATTGTTGATCAAAGGTGGTATTAAAAAAATTAATATAAAATTTTACTCGTTTATAATTTAAATATACTACATATTTTTGTAGTAAACGGGAGATCTCTTTTTAGTCAATTCCAGAACTACGTGTTAAAGCAAGAGTGAAGAATTAGCCCTGCGCTCACATACGGCAAGGCATGGCATAGCGTGTCAAAAGATAATCTTAACACTGACATTATTTTATTTCAACACAAATAAACCGAAACGTTTCGCGTGAGACCGCGGCATGCTGCTACACGTCACGGTATTCCAAGGGATGCCGCGGACGTCACGATATTCCATGGGATGCCGCGGACGTCACGATATTTCATGGGATGCCGCGGACGTCACGGTATTCCATGGGATGCTGCGGACGTCACGGTATTTCATAGGATACCGCGGCACACCGCCGCATCACGTGAAACGCATAGGTTACTTTATGTTGTTAACGAAATGTGAGTGCTAAATAATTGAAATAAAATTTAATTTAGCCCGTTGCGGCGGCGAAATCAGCGACTTGCGCGAGCGCCCGATACACGGGATGCCGCGGGGTGTATCTTAAAGTACACCAAATTAGAGTAACTAAAAAGAAATGACGCAAAAGAAGATGATAGATGTTGACTATTCATCAGAACAAAACGAGGTAAATGACAGTCCCTTAATTCAATTCAATTATATTACATTATATTTAACTAAGGCTAAATACAGCTATTCAGCGAGGAAACGCAGCCAGCGTTCTTGGCACTATACCACGGGGAGCAAGACTTTTTAACTTTTTTATTTTAATTTTTAGTGTTAGTTTTTCTACATTATAGTTTCTTTTTTTATATTGTGTATAATTAGTTTTAATTGTAAATACCTATTATACGAGGGCGGCACTGAAAATTTCAGGAATCAAGGAAGTGACACAACATTACTATTCAAAAATGTATTTATTGCTTTTTGAAGTATTCTACACGAAATTTGACACTTTTTCCATACGATGGAACCAATCATTGAAGCAACCATTCCATTCGGAAGTTGGGGTCTCCAAAATGGCCGTTTTGTAGGCGTCCACAACTTCTTCAGGTGATGAAAATCTCTGTCCACGCAATTTATTCTTTATTTTAGGGAAAGTATAGAAATCATTAGGGCTTAGGTCGGGGCTGTACGGCGGATGGTCTAATAATTCTATGTTTTCTTGCTCTAAAAACTCTTTTGTTCTGTGTGCGGTGTGAGAACTCGCATTGTCGTGATGGAGGATGATGTGGCGGTTGCAGTTCTCTTTACGGAGTTCGGAAACGACCTGTGGCAAACAAATGCTAGCATACCTTTCTGCATTAACCGTTCTTTGTCCCTCAAGAGGATAAGTCGTAACATGGCTGGTTTTGGAGACAAACGTGGCCACCATTTTTTTGCAACATTCGTGAACGAACAATTTTTGTTGGCTTTAACTCATTTTCGAACACCCAAACTCGTGACTGGTTTTTTGTTTCGGGTTCGTACGCGTATATCCAGGATTCGTCACCTGATACGATGTTGTATACAGCATTTGAGGATCCTGCGTGGAATCTTTCGAGAGTTCTGACGCGCCAAGTAACGCGAGCCGCTTTTTGCTCTTCACAGAGCGAATGCAGTATCCATCGGGAAAACAACTTTTTTACACCTAATTTTCATGCAAGATTATTTGTATTTGACTTATGCCAATGTCTAAAGTTGCCTGAATTTCGCGGTATGTCACATGTCGATCTTCCTCTATCAGCTTACGCACAGCATCAACGTTTTCTTGGGTGACTGCAGTTTTTTGGATGACCTTGACGGGGATCATCACTGAGCTTGACACGTCCACGTTGAAATTCAGCAAACCAGCGATAAATTGTGGTTTTGGATGGGGCTTCATCACCAAATGCAGAAATCATCCGGTCAACACACTGTTTTTGTGTTAAACCACTTCGAAAGTCATAATAAATCATCGCTCTTGAATTTTCTCGAGTCAATTCCATTTTCTCAACGACTATGGACAAAACCTTGTGACAAGACCGAGAATCTTTTTTTAAATAAATAAATGATATTCGATTTTTAAAACCAAGGAGTTTTCAATTAAAAAGATTTTAATATGATAGGGACAGTGGAAATATTCCATTCCCGATACTTTTAGTGCAGCCTAGGTAATTTTAATTATTATTTTTATTTAATTTTACGTATATAATAATTGCTGTAATAAAAAAAGTAAAATATAAAATAATAAAGATATTCAACATATTCAATTATTTATTTAGTTTTCAAAAAGTTCTATGTGTAAATCGGCATTAAGAAGTCTGCGGTCGAATTTGCACGAAGTCTGACGAGCCATTGCTGTCGCTAAACAAAATTTTTAAAACCACCTACATTTCGTTTTATATGTCTTCGGTAGTTATGTTGTAATTTGGATTATTACCTTGTACGAATAGCTCAAACCAAATTAATATTAAGCTGTAGTAAATTCTTGAGATAATAAATTTCTTAAACCAGAAAAGTTAAGGGGAAATATAACCTCAAATGGCTTAGCAAGATACTCCGTTATGCCGAAAATATTGCAGCATTAACTTATAAAATAAATATATGGTAAAGTTGAGGATTAATATTAGGGACTATGTTAGACGAAAACACGATTCCGTAAAATTTTCTCCATAGAAAAAAAATCCAAAGTTACCTCCAAAATAAACAATAAACCGCTGTTATTCATAAAATACTGAACTAAACAATAAAGCAGTGCTTATGTTATTTACTTTTTTTTAAAATACAATTATTTTCACTGTAAAAAGAAATTACCTAAACTATCGGCGTCTTGAAGCTTGATTCCTGCCGCCGTGTTAGTATTATACACTCTTATCTATGGTTAGTATCGCCTCGGCTTTTGAAGGGGGAAGTTGTATCGCTTACGATGAGAATACACATTACGCAACAGGACGACGTAAAATTAAAATGGGAAATAACCGTAATAAAAATAAGAAGCGACTGGGTTGGCGTTAAGAAACAGGCATAAATATAATAAACCTAATGTAATAAGTATCTAACGACCTATCTACTTACAGTATTAGTGATTACAAACATGTCTGTACATAGCATACGACGCGCGGGGAAGTGGGGGCGAAATTAGAATTTGAGCTGACTTACTATATCCCCTTAAGGATTTTTATTCTCATAAGTTAAAAACACGACATGTCCTATAGCAGCGATCTCAGACTTATATCAAAACAAACTAAATAAGACACCAACGTGTGAACACTGTGCCATCCTTTGATTGGTGTACGATAAACCGGCAACATTGACGCCAACTACCAACATAATTTAGGCAACACGTTGGCCCAGTGTGTACAGCGGCCTTCAAACAAGTAATACGGTCGGCACCACGGAGCAAATACAATGCTCCGTGGTCGGCACTTTTTTTTTTTCAAATCCCACATAAACATCGGACCCAAAACCCCAGGTCAAAATATATACAATAAAAATTGAGGTGTCTGTTTGTATTTTTTTTATAGGATAGGGTGACAATAGTCCACCTGATGGTAAGTGGTTGCCATAGCCCATAAATATCTGATCCTCGGTTAAGAATCAAAATGCAGATGCGTTGTCACCCGTGAGGACTAAGATGGAATGCCTCGTTTCCAGTAAAAGGGGTCTCCGGTTCTCTACACTCACCATACGAAACACAGCAATATTAAGCTACTATTTTACGCTGGTATTCTGTGAGAGCGTAGTCCTTCACCGGTCGAGCCGACCCATTCGTGCTACAACTATACTACTAATATAACTGCAGCATGGCTCTACCACGTATAATATATATGCATAACAGTATAACTGCTTTTTACCACCTTCAAAAAGGAGGAGGTATTAAATTCTACTATAATATGTTTCTTTTTTATCTGTGTTACCTCATCACTTTTCTCTGGGTGAACCGATTTTGATGATTCTGTTTTGAAAGCGAGTACTTCTCGTGTGGTCCCATATAAATTTGATCAAGATCTGACTGAGTAGTTTTTGAGATATTCTTAAATAATGCGTATTTAATTGACTTCGAATAGATGCGATCGTAATACTGCGGGTTGTACAAAATTTTTAATTTTACCACTTGTTACTAAATGCATATGAAAGTATCTTTATACGGTACTTATAATAAAACAAAATATTCTGTCTGTCTGTATGTTCTGACTAATCTCCGAAAGGGGTGGACAGATTTCGACGGGACTTTCACTGGCAGAACCTGATGTTATAAGGAGTTATATATGCTACTTTTATTTTAGAAAAATTATTAGTCGCTCAGCGAGCTATGGAGAGGGCTATGTTCAGGGTTTTTCTGCGTGATAAACTCAGAAATGAGGATATCCGCAGTCGAACCAGAGTTACCGACATAGCCCAACGGATTTGTGGGCTGAAGAGAGAAGTAACAGTAGGCCGGCCATATAGCTCAAAGAACAGATAACCGATGGGGGAAAAAGGTTCTCAAGTGGCAGCGTCGTACCGGTAGGCGTAGTGTAGAGCGACCTCCCACTGGATGGAGTGACGACCTGGTAAGACATGCAGGAAGTCGATGGATGCAGGTGGCTCAGGACTGTGCTTTGTGGCATTACTTAGGGGAGGCCTATGTTCAGCAGTGGACTTATGATGATGAATTTTAAGTGCGGATTAACCACGTGCTCGACGGTGAAAGGAAACAGCGGGACGAAAACTTCATCTCAGAGAAATAACAAAAATAAAAAAGTAATTACGATGCAGAAAGTGTACTTCATACGTGGTAGAGCCACTCTGCAGCTATATTACAATTGTAGCACGAATGGGTCGGCTCGACTGGGGAAGGACCACGCTCTCACAGAATACCACCGTGAAATAGCAGCTCAATGCTGACCGGAGACCCGTCTTACTGGGAAGGAGGTATTCAATCTTAGTCTTAGTTAGTTTGATTCGTAATCGAGGATAGATGTAGATACATGTATATGGGCCACAGCAACCACTTACCATCAGGTGGACTGTGTGCTAGTTTGTTACCCATATCCTATAAAAAAAAATTCGCCAACACGCATGGGGCAGCGCGGCACGGTGAACACCTCCTTGCCCTAAAACCCTCTCAGCAACGAGAAGAGGCCTGTGCCCAGCAGTGGGACGTATATAGGCTGTAACTTTAACCGTCAACTTTAAACGGATCGCAGGGAACAGCCAGTGGAACATGAAAACGTAATAAATTCAAACTATCCGTCAACGGAACACATGCTGTGTATATCGATCTGTCTGTCATAGAAGTTTTTCTGACAAATGCCTTCCCGTAAGTCATAACACAGCTACCCGAATACAGACAAGAGATTGAAATAACAATTTTTTGTAGACTGAACTGATAAGTTGAAAACATGTTAGCATTGAGTTTAGGCAGTGAGGGTCGCGGATTCCGATAAATCTGCGTTATCTGATAAAACTGTAACTATGTGATACGTCACAACCGTGTAGTAGCGGTGTAAGAATATCCGCCTTAGCTCGCTGCTTGTCCGTCCGGCTTTTTGGATTTAAGACCTGGCAACCCTTCCTACGAGGCAATCTATGGGGGAGGCCTATGTTCCGCAGTGGACTTTGATATACTGTAATGGATGGTTGTATAGAAGATAATCTACCAGGAGCACATGACCGACTGAGATGTGAAATTAATAAATCAACAATAATATTAAAACTATGACAAATATCCCCCCTATGAGGCAATCTATGGGGGAGGCTTATGTTCAGCAGTGGACTTTTATAGACTGTAATGGATGGTTGTATAGAAGATAATCTACCAGGAGCACATGACCGACTGAGATGTGAAATTATTAAATCAACAATAATATTAAAACTATGACAAATTTCCCCCCGATGAGGCAATCTATGGGGGAGGCTTATGTTCAGCAGTGGTCTTTTATAGATTGGATGGTTGTTTAGATTATAAGATATTTATGTGATAAGAGAAGAGTGTGTTTACAAGGTGATGTGACGAGGATTAAAAAAGGAATACGCCCGTGGTTTATTCGTGTAAAAAGAATGAATGAGGAGTGACAAAGCAAATTTATGTATCAGAAGTTCAGAAGTGAACAGCAGAGTCGGTAAGGGATGTCCTTGGCGAAAGTTTAATATTATGTGAAAACACGATTCCGTAAAATTCTCTCGGTAGAAAAAATCCAAAGTTACGTCCAAACTGAACAATAAACCGCTGGTATTCATATGATACTTTAAATTGGATCATGAAACTTTGCATACTAACTGAACTAACTAAAAAGCAGGGCTTGTTTTTTTTTTGTTTTTTCTTTTAAATTACACTGTAAAAAGAAATTACTAAAACTATCGGCGTCTGGAAGCTTGTTTCCTACTGCCCGATTAGTCTCGCTTCGGGTTTTGAACGGGAAAGCTGTGTCACGATCAGAATACACATTACGCAACAGGAAGACGTAAAATTAAAATGGGAAATAACCGTAATAAAAATAAGAAGCGACTGGGTTGGCGTAAAGAAACAGGCATAAATATGATAAACCTAATGAAATAAGTATCTAACGACCTATCTACTTACAGTATTAGTGATTACAAACATGTCGGTACATATCATACGACGCGCGGGGAAGTGGATACGAAATTAGAGTTTGAGGTGAGTTACTATAGCCTCTTAATATAATGAATTGCCGCAAATACCTAATTCTATTCATTATATATTAGATATTAGGTATACCTCAATCTCTGAAAACTAAAGTGTATAACCGGTGCGTGTTGCCAGTGATGACTTACGAATCTGAGACGTGGTCCTTCACTGCTGGCTGTATGAGGACGCTCAAGGTCGCTCAGCGAGCTATGGAGAGGGCTATGCTCGGAGTTTCTCTGCGTGATAGACTCAGAAATGAGGATATCCGCAGTAAAACCAGAGTGACCTACATAGCCCAACGGATTAGTATGCTGAGGTGGCAATGGGCCGGCCATATAGCTCGAAGAACCGATAACCGATGGGGAAGAAAGGTTCTCGAGTGGCATCCTCGTACCCGGTAGGCGTAGAGTAGGGCGACCCCCCACTAGATGGAGTGACAACCTGGTAAGACATGCAGGAAGTCGATGGATGCAGGTGGCTCAGGACCGTGCTTTGTGGCATTACTTGGGGGAGGCCTATGTTCAGCAGTGGACTTGTGAAGGGCTGTAATGATGATGATGATGATGATGATGATGATTCATTATAGAATCTTTTCGTTTTTTGAAATCGGTAAATAATTATCAGCGGTGTTTTGGAATATGATACGGTCTGTCAAGCTCACCAGGTCGTAGAAATTACACAAACTTCGCATAGATAAAACTAGATAAAATTAATATAAACCACATTTGTTTGGAATCTGTGACCTTTCGGGCTAATGTATATATAGTAAATGCAAATCATTGCAATTAAATATAACAGTTTTAAGTAAATAATTTTGTTTTGAAATACGAGAATTCTCTACATCTAAACAAAAATAGCTTTACTTGAAGTAAACAGTAGCGGCAATATATATTATATACTGTTTTTTTATATAATAAGAGTGATAAACGAGCTTACAGTCCACCTGATGGTAAGTGGATGCTGTTTCCCATAGACAGCTACATCTATCCTCGAGCAAATGTGTCACTCCTGATGACTAAGGCTGAGATCTATAAACCGTACTTTTATTTTGCTCAGACTTTACTTTCGAGCTAAGACAATGTCGGTATTAATAGAACTAGTCAACGAAATTGACAACTTACGAAAAACTCAGGATATTAACCAATTAGTTTTAAATTGGTGTTTTTATGTTACTCTAAATATTTATAACAATAAATAGGTTAACAATAATAGACTGTTTTAGGCCTTCTTCTAGTTTTATAAGTAGGATCGGAAGACCAAGTTTCAAAGCCAGTTGTAATAAAAGGATTAGGCATTTTTAATATAAATAAAAACTTAAAATGCACACAATATCAATAAACTAAATAAAATTACTTAGTTAAATGTAATAATCATAACTTATTCATGAAATACAATTGCGACTGTTTTTGATTTTTAAATACAAATTTTTTTGGAATTTCTTAAGCTTAGGTTAATCTTAGCCACTATAAATTCAGAATCGAAGAATATGCTAAGCATTTACTCAGCTAAGTTTTTCCTAAGTAAAGTCTGAGCAAAGTCAAAGTAAGGTTTATAGATCTCAGCCTAAGATGGAAGGCCTCGTTTTCAGTAAAAAGGGTCTTTGGTTATCCACACTAACCATACGAAACACAGCAGCATTAAGCTTATATTTTACGCTGGTATTCTGTGAGAGCGTGGAGCCCAGACATGCACATCATGGCAAAAGTAGCCAGAATAGCTTCATAGGATCTCGAAACGTCTGATGAGAGCTCGATTTTCAAAAACTTCCCCATTTTTTTGAAAATCATTGATTTTTATAGCGGGAGGTTAATAAATTTCACGCGGATGAAGCCGCGGGGAACGGCTACTGAACCGAAAACCGGTAGAAGACAAAGTTATTGACTTAATGCTATCATTAATCTTATTATTTATCATTACATTACATACATTATTTATCTATAACATTTATGTATTTAGAAATATATAAGTATGTTTATCAGTTGTCTAGTACCCATAACACAAGCTCTGCTTAGCTTGGGACTAGATGGCGTTGTGTGATAGTTGTGGAATATTATTATTATTATTATATTATTATTATTATTAACCTGAAAAATTTCTGCTTTTCGATAAAAAACCTGAACTTGTTTAGTATTTATTATAATAAAGTTTTACGTTAGGTTAATTTTACCATAATACTAAAGCAGTCTAGAATTTTGATTGAAAAACTGTATTTTCTCAGGTTTATGATAACATACAGTAGTAATTTTATCTTCTTCCGGTTTTATCAAAAACCTACGACAATAATCATCGGGATGTTTAGTATGGTGTGCGTCCATCCCCTTTACGTGATCAACGATAAGTTAAATCAACGTTACAAAAATACCACTCTATTAAAACAGTATCTATTTATAAAGGATCCATCATTAACGATTTATATCACTATTTGCTTTCACGAAAAAAAAATCAAGTCAGTGTAATCGCACGCAGGTGCCGGCCATATTTGCACAGCACGAGTGCAGGCAAATATTTTTTGTTAGAACATTCCTAGCACGAAATCGTTTTTTTTTTCGTAGTGCCGTCAAATAATAAAGACGGAAAAGATGAATATTTAAAATTCAGTTTTTTTTTTCAAATATATATATATTAATAAAAAGGAGAAATAGAAATAGTAATAGTTTTTATTTAATATAGATTATAAATAATACTTATTTAAAGTTACTCTCATTTTTAATTTACCACTGGTTCGGAAAATACCTCTGTCCCGGGAAGAACCAGCAAGAAACCCAGCGAGACTTTTTACGACACAAAACAAATTACAAATAGCTAGGTAGCTATCACCTCGTTCTCAGGTGTTATTATCAACCATAAATTCCTTAATACTATCAAATAAAATTGTCATAATTACAGTCTCGGACGTATTTTGAAAGCTGTAAAGCGAACGCAACCGCTAGTTAAGGCGACACCGTGAAAAAATGCACCTCCTTTCATCGAATAGTATAGGACTATGACACCACTAACGAAAGTGGGATTTTGATATAGGTAAATTCATGTCTTTATCTTAAATTTGATTGCTCAAAAACACGATTGTATAATTTTGACTCGATCATAATTATTTGCGAAAACACCTCTTAAAAATCACTATAGTTGAAATTACAACGAAATCATTTGATCTATATGCTTGGAAATCACTTAAATATATTCATAACATCAATATTCATAATTAACTTGCTCATTATTTTGATAACTTAAATCAATAATTTTTTTTAAAATATCTTAAGATTCTGACATTTTCTAAGCGCTTTTAATCGTCGCGGGCGCTACGCAATTTTAGACCTTATGACGGCGTTTCTTCAAGTTTTTATAGAAATTATGTATTCACTCGGATCAGTACGGCGATAGCGTTTTCGATGTGTCGTCTTAAGGGTGCAGACTGTTAAACTCGGAAAGTGGTAGGTTCAATTCCACCATTCGACTTCTGTCATGAACCGCTACTGACACAAGCATTTCTGACTTGGCTGCAGTAGTTTATGGAAGCATTAGTAGTACGAATAGCGTTAAGGCACTTGAGGATAATATGGTGAGAAGGACAGAGACAAAAACACTAAGTCGTGTACTGTAACTAACGTATTAAGAGACAAATAGCAAACTAGCTTCGACAATAATTAGGAACACTTCGAAAAATATATTTAAAAAAACCTTTTAAAAATAACTAATTACACTACATCATACTAAAATGTGCAGCCGTGGTAGCTCAGATGGTTAGCGCTCGATGTAAATTTCACAGTACGCGAGCAAACCGGGTTCGATCCCTGCCTGCACCAATGAAATTGTTAATTGCAATTTTAAGTGCTGATTTACCACGTGTTCGGCGGTGAAGGAAATCATCGTGAGGAAACCTGCATGTCAGAAAAATAAGAAAAAAAATATTTCGAAGACATGTGAAGTTCGCCAACACGCATTGGGGCAGCGCTTGCCCTAAAACCCTCTCAGAAATGAGCGGAGGCCTATGCCCAGCAGTGGGACGTATAGGGTGTAACTATACTTTACTTTATACTAAAAAGGACTAAAATATTTACTACAATGTCAACTGTCAAAA
This sequence comes from Parnassius smintheus behrii, assembly GCA_036936625.1. Classification (NCBI taxonomy): domain Eukaryota; kingdom Metazoa; phylum Arthropoda; class Insecta; order Lepidoptera; family Papilionidae; genus Parnassius; species Parnassius smintheus. The sequence goes on along the minus strand of JAUPFT010000027.1, from coordinate 13,344,333 downwards.
TGGCGTTGATAAAGCATCGCCCTATTGACCCTTTATTATTTGATAGACCGACGAAAAGCGATAGCTCTTTACGATAGTATCACAGAGCCATCTATGTACACAAACTGTAGTTTTTGAGTAACAAGAAAATGAACATATTACCCTCACATACTATAACTATTACTTCAAAACATTTTTGACAACAAACAAACACAACTTTTGATAAGAAATAAAACTCGTAACAAAAAAACTCCAAGCGAAAATAAAATAATTTCCACATAATAGCTTCTGAGATCGTTGTTAAGACTAGTATTAAGCTACTATGATCATCATCATCATCACAGCTCTTCACAATTACACTGCTGAACATAAGCCTTCCGCGAGGAATCCTGCCTGCTGCATCCATCGATTTCATGCATGTCTTACCAGATCGTCACACAATCTAGTAATGAGCCGCCCTATACTTCACCTGTCGGTACGAGGCTACTACTCTAGAACGTTACTTCCTTATCGGTTTTCGGTTCTTCGAGCTATATGACCACTTCAGCTTACTAATCCGTTGGGCCATGTCGGACACTCTGGTTCTACTGCGGATGTTCTCATTATAGTCTATCACATAGTGAAACCCTGAGTATAGCCCTCTCCATAGCTTGACCTTGAGCTTCCTCTACCCTATTATGTTTTTTTTTATAAGATAGGGTGACAAACGAGCACACAGTCCACCTGATGGTAAGTGTTTGCTGTGGCCCATAGACATCTACATCTATCCTCGATTACGAATCAAAATGCAGATGCGTTGTCACCCGTGAGGACTAAGATGGAATGACTCGTTTCGAGTAAAAAGGGTCTGCAGTTCTCTACACTCACCATACGAAACACAGCAGCATTAAGCTATTATTTTACGCTGGTATACTGTGGTCCTTTTACTAATATAACTACAGCATAGATCTACCACGTTAAAATAACTTAGGTATTATTTTAAGTTAATGAAGCTATTTACATTTTATTAAAAGTATAATTATTTTTCCCACTTGATGGAGAAGGACCAAGGAATGTCACTAAGATAAAAACTAAAATGCCGCCTAAAAGGGTATATTAAAACTTCGTTCCCTATTTTTTAACCATCGACGAAAAGAAAGGTTGTTATAAGTTTGACCGCTATGTGTGACTGTCTGTCTGTGTCACCGTAGTTCTTAAACGGGTGAAGCGATTTGGATGCAGTTATTTTTATTTGAAAGCAGGTTTTCTAGCGGTGGTTCCTAGACATGTTTTATCAAAATCAGTTCAGCTGTTGGAAGATCATCAGCTTTGTTGTTTCGGGGGTTATTAAAAATTCAGTGTAAGCTATCACTCTTAAGAGTGGATTTTTTTTAAATTTATATTGGAACACCAACGAATTACACATAGTAATTCGTTGGTGTTCCACCCCTCAGGGTGAGAGGCGTGTGTGATCCTGGCACACCTCTCTCGCCTCCTTTACATTCATATACCTACGCATACATGCTCATTAGTTATGGGTATTCTTAATTTGGCCAATTTTCAATATATCGCCAATATGGTCGATAAACTTTCGCCTAGGAAGTTCCTTTCCGACTCTGCCGTTCACTTCTGCAACATAAATTTGCTTTGTCAACCTTTCCTCATTCATTCTTTCCACATGACCAAACCACCGAAGCATTCCTTTCTTAATCCTGATCACAATATCATTCACACTCTTCTCTTATCACACATTTCTGAACCCTGTCACCCCTGAAGTATAAGCTAGCTAGCTCTTTAATAGAAAAATCTTTTATAAAGAATCCGTTAAATCACCATCTATTGGATGTTGTGATGGTGATAATGTCTAAAAATTGTATAACATACGTGTATATAACACATCATTCACGGAATACAAGTCATTGGTTGCCTTTAAAAAGTGTGTAATAAGATAAATTTCTAACGACGTATTTAAAAAAGTTTTTATCCAAAAAACGTAAAATCTATGAGTATGCTTAAAATATATGATACAGAGAGTAAAAGGATCAGTCATATCTTTTATAGAATAAGGGTGACAAACGAGCACACAGTCCACCTGATGGTAAGTGGATGCTGTGGCCCATAGACATCTACATTTATCTTCGATTAAGAATCAAAACGCAGATACGTTCTCACCACTGAGGACTAAGATGGAATGCCTCGTTTCCAGTAAAAAAGGGTCTCCGGTTCTCTACACTCACCACATACGAAACACAGCAGCATTAAGCTACTATTTTACGCTAGTGTTCTGTGAGCGTGTGGTCCTCCAAAGTCGAGACGACCTATTCATGCTTTAACCATAATATGGCTACATCGTGTCTCTACCACGTAACAATCTCCTTACCAGGCTTTTATATGGGCCACAGTATTCACTTACGGTAAGGTGGACTGTACACTCGTTTGCCCATTTGTGAGCTACAATCATAATATAGCTGCAGCGTGCCTCTACCACGTAAAAAACCTCATTAAACAATGTACCGAGCAATATCAAAGAGTTTAATGTTTCCTACATCTTATTAAACAATGTAAGTCTTATCTTCGATAGATTCGCAGATATCGCGGTGCACCTCGGTTAAGCGCTTATTACATTATACAATTTTTAGGAAATCTAATTAGGATCCTAAATTGGAAGCTAGTGATCACACTACACTAAATTGGATTCTAAATCGTGACGAACCGCATTCGTAAAGAAGTATCGACGGGGTTGCACGTTTGATCGATGGCGCCGTATTTATAAAAACAGCAGAAAATAGGACTTGCCTTAGCCATGGTGGGAACAATGGATATTAAAAAAAGAGAAAAGAGTACTTCTCATTGAGGAAAAACTGTCCAATATGAATATAATTATGTATTTTTAGATTCTAAGCAGTTTTTTTTACAGGATAGGGTGACAAACTAGCACACAGTCCACCTGATGATAAGTGGTTGCTGCGGCCCATGGACATCTACATCTATCTCCGATTACAAATCAAAATGCAGATGCGTTGTCACCTGTGACGACTAAGATGGAATGCCTCGTTTCCAGTAAAAAGGGTCTCCGGTTCTCTACACTCGTCATACGAAATACAGCAACATTAAGCTACTATTTTACGCTGGTATTCTGTGGGAGCGTGGTGCTTCCTCGGTCGAGCCGACTCATTCGTGCTACAACTATACTACTAATATAACTGCAGCATGGCTCTACCACCTATAAAACAGTTCGAATATTTGTTAAGTTTGGTATTCAAACATATTGAAAAAGAAGTCACGATATTTCGATAAAGTGTGAGTACCAAAGAATGTTTGATGGTGACATTACGTTTTATAGCCACCGGAAATTAATATTAAGATTTAAAGTACTGCTCTCTGATATCAGACTTCTATCAAAACGTCAAGACATCCGCTTGTATCAAAGCGCGGGCGCCGACTGGCGAGTGGCGACTGGTTGTTCTAAATCGTAACGTTGCGATTACACTGTCCTAAATTATAAACAATTTAGGAAGTACATCGATTGGGACCTCCAATTTGACTAAATCGGATCCTAACTGTTCTGACTACGATTACACCTTCCTATTTCTTAATTAGATTTCCTAAAAATTGTATAGTGTAATAACCGCTTTAGTCTGATCGTGTGAAAAAATCTGCTTCCATAATTATCTACAAATAGGTAGTTTATGGGTTTGTTCGTATGTTATTCAGTTGCTCGGAAACAGGTAGGAAGTTGGGACAGGTTCGAACCCTGCAAGCATCAAGTATTTGCATGGCTACAAATAACTATTCCGGGTCTTCTTCGATGATCGTTCATATGCGTTTTTGTACCTAAAACTCCTCCATGGAAAAAGAAGGAGAAAGCCTGGTAAGGAGATTGTTACGTGGTAGAGTAGAGACACGGTGTAGCTATATTATGGTTGTAGCATGAATAGTTCGTCTCGAGTGGGGAGGACCACACTCTCACAGAACATTAGCGTAAAATAGCAGCTTAATGCTGCTGTGTTTTGTATGGTGAGTGTAGAGAACCGGAGACCCCTTTTACTGGAAACGAGGCATTCCATCCTAGTCCTCAGTGGTGACAACTACGTACGTAACTCACTACGTACGTGACACTTAAGTTTCGAAGTTTAAGTGAAAGTAGAGTAATAAAGTTACTGTAAAGGCAACTATAATAGTTACATATTATTTATTTTCATAACTAATATCTTTATATATATATACATATATATATATATATATATATATATATATATATATATATATATATATATATATATATATAATATGTATGTATAAATTGATGTGTCCGTGTGTAATATCTTTGCAATATCGAAATAACTGCCTTAAATTGAGCTAAGAGCATTTTATTTTTATTTTTATCGGTTAAACTTTCCAATAATTCAGTTTTTTTTTTCAAATATATATATATTAATAAAAAGGAGAAATAGAAATAGTAATAGTTTTTATTTAATATAGATTATAAATAATACTTATTTAAAGTTACTCTCATTTTTAATTTACCACTGGTTCGGAAAATACCTCTGTCCCGGGAAGAACCAGCAAGAAACCCAGCGAGACTTTTTACGACACAAAACAAATTACAAATAGCTAGGTAGCTATCACCTCGTTCTCAGGTGTTATTATCAACCATAAATTCCTTAATACTATCAAATAAAATTGTCATAATTACAGTCTCGGACGTATTTTGAAAGCTGTAAAGCGAACGCAACCGCTAGTTAAGGCGACACCGTGAAAAAATGCACCTCCTTTCATCGAATAGTATAGGACTATGACACCACTAACGAAAGTGGGATTTTGATATAGGTAAATTCATGTCTTTATCTTAAATTTGATTGCTCAAAAACACGATTGTATAATTTTGACTCGATCATAATTATTTGCGAAAACACCTCTTAAAAATCACTATAGTTGAAATTACAACGAAATCATTTGATCTATATGCTTGGAAATCACTTAAATATATTCATAACATCAATATTCATAATTAACTTGCTCATTATTTTGATAACTTAAATCAATAATTTTTTTTAAAATATCTTAAGATTCTGACATTTTCTAAGCGCTTTTAATCGTCGCGGGCGCTACGCAATTTTAGACCTTATGACGGCGTTTCTTCAAGTTTTTATAGAAATTATGTATTCACTCGGATCAGTACGGCGATAGCGTTTTCGATGTGTCGTCTTAAGGGTGCAGACTGTTAAACTCGGAAAGTGGTAGGTTCAATTCCACCATTCGACTTCTGTCATGAACCGCTACTGACACAAGCATTTCTGACTTGGCTGCAGTAGTTTATGGAAGCATTAGTAGTACGAATAGCGTTAAGGCACTTGAGGATAATATGGTGAGAAGGACAGAGACAAAAACACTAAGTCGTGTACTGTAACTAACGTATTAAGAGACAAATAGCAAACTAGCTTCGACAATAATTAGGAACACTTCGAAAAATATATTTAAAAAAACCTTTTAAAAATAACTAATTACACTACATCATACTAAAATGTGCAGCCGTGGTAGCTCAGATGGTTAGCGCTCGATGTAAATTTCACAGTACGCGAGCAAACCGGGTTCGATCCCTGCCTGCACCAATGAAATTGTTAATTGCAATTTTAAGTGCTGATTTACCACGTGTTCGGCGGTGAAGGAAATCATCGTGAGGAAACCTGCATGTCAGAAAAATAAGAAAAAAAATATTTCGAAGACATGTGAAGTTCGCCAACACGCATTGGGGCAGCGCTTGCCCTAAAACCCTCTCAGAAATGAGCGGAGGCCTATGCCCAGCAGTGGGACGTATAGGGTGTAACTATACTTTACTTTATACTAAAAAGGACTAAAATATTTACTACAATGTCAACTGTCAAAATGGCGTTGATAAAGCATCGCCCTATTGACCCTTTATTATTTGATAGACCGACGAAAAGCGATAGCTCTTTACGATAGTATCACAGAGCCATCTATGTACACAAACTGTAGTTTTTGAGTAACAAGAAAATGAACATATTACCCTCACATACTATAACTATTACTTCAAAACATTTTTGACAACAAACAAACACAACTTTTGATAAGAAATAAAACTCGTAACAAAAAAACTCCAAGCGAAAATAAAATAATTTCCACATAATAGCTTCTGAGATCGTTGTTAAGACTAGTATTAAGCTACTATGATCATCATCATCATCACAGCTCTTCACAATTACACTGCTGAACATAAGCCTTCCGCGAGGAATCCTGCCTGCTGCATCCATCGATTTCATGCATGTCTTACCAGATCGTCACACAATCTAGTAATGAGCCGCCCTATACTTCACCTGTCGGTACGAGGCTACTACTCTAGAACGTTACTTCCTTATCGGTTTTCGGTTCTTCGAGCTATATGACCACTTCAGCTTACTAATCCGTTGGGCCATGTCGGACACTCTGGTTCTACTGCGGATGTTCTCATTATAGTCTATCACATAGTGAAACCCTGAGTATAGCCCTCTCCATAGCTTGACCTTGAGCTTCCTCTACCCTATTATGTTTTTTTTTATAAGATAGGGTGACAAACGAGCACACAGTCCACCTGATGGTAAGTGTTTGCTGTGGCCCATAGACATCTACATCTATCCTCGATTACGAATCAAAATGCAGATGCGTTGTCACCCGTGAGGACTAAGATGGAATGACTCGTTTCGAGTAAAAAGGGTCTGCAGTTCTCTACACTCACCATACGAAACACAGCAGCATTAAGCTATTATTTTACGCTGGTATACTGTGGTCCTTTTACTAATATAACTACAGCATAGATCTACCACGTTAAAATAACTTAGGTATTATTTTAAGTTAATGAAGCTATTTACATTTTATTAAAAGTATAATTATTTTTCCCACTTGATGGAGAAGGACCAAGGAATGTCACTAAGATAAAAACTAAAATGCCGCCTAAAAGGGTATATTAAAACTTCGTTCCCTATTTTTTAACCATCGACGAAAAGAAAGGTTGTTATAAGTTTGACCGCTATGTGTGACTGTCTGTCTGTGTCACCGTAGTTCTTAAACGGGTGAAGCGATTTGGATGCAGTTATTTTTATTTGAAAGCAGGTTTTCTAGCGGTGGTTCCTAGACATGTTTTATCAAAATCAGTTCAGCTGTTGGAAGATCATCAGCTTTGTTGTTTCGGGGGTTATTAAAAATTCAGTGTAAGCTATCACTCTTAAGAGTGGATTTTTTTTAAATTTATATTGGAACACCAACGAATTACACATAGTAATTCGTTGGTGTTCCACCCCTCAGGGTGAGAGGCGTGTGTGATCCTGGCACACCTCTCTCGCCTCCTTTACATTCATATACCTACGCATACATGCTCATTAGTTATGGGTATTCTTAATTTGGCCAATTTTCAATATATCGCCAATATGGTCGATAAACTTTCGCCTAGGAAGTTCCTTTCCGACTCTGCCGTTCACTTCTGCAACATAAATTTGCTTTGTCAACCTTTCCTCATTCATTCTTTCCACATGACCAAACCACCGAAGCATTCCTTTCTTAATCCTGATCACAATATCATTCACACTCTTCTCTTATCACACATTTCTGAACCCTGTCACCCCTGAAGTATAAGCTAGCTAGCTCTTTAATAGAAAAATCTTTTATAAAGAATCCGTTAAATCACCATCTATTGGATGTTGTGATGGTGATAATGTCTAAAAATTGTATAACATACGTGTATATAACACATCATTCACGGAATACAAGTCATTGGTTGCCTTTAAAAAGTGTGTAATAAGATAAATTTCTAACGACGTATTTAAAAAAGTTTTTATCCAAAAAACGTAAAATCTATGAGTATGCTTAAAATATATGATACAGAGAGTAAAAGGATCAGTCATATCTTTTATAGAATAAGGGTGACAAACGAGCACACAGTCCACCTGATGGTAAGTGGATGCTGTGGCCCATAGACATCTACATTTATCTTCGATTAAGAATCAAAACGCAGATACGTTCTCACCACTGAGGACTAAGATGGAATGCCTCGTTTCCAGTAAAAAAGGGTCTCCGGTTCTCTACACTCACCACATACGAAACACAGCAGCATTAAGCTACTATTTTACGCTAGTGTTCTGTGAGCGTGTGGTCCTCCAAAGTCGAGACGACCTATTCATGCTTTAACCATAATATGGCTACATCGTGTCTCTACCACGTAACAATCTCCTTACCAGGCTTTTATATGGGCCACAGTATTCACTTACGGTAAGGTGGACTGTACACTCGTTTGCCCATTTGTGAGCTACAATCATAATATAGCTGCAGCGTGCCTCTACCACGTAAAAAACCTCATTAAACAATGTACCGAGCAATATCAAAGAGTTTAATGTTTCCTACATCTTATTAAACAATGTAAGTCTTATCTTCGATAGATTCGCAGATATCGCGGTGCACCTCGGTTAAGCGCTTATTACATTATACAATTTTTAGGAAATCTAATTAGGATCCTAAATTGGAAGCTAGTGATCACACTACACTAAATTGGATTCTAAATCGTGACGAACCGCATTCGTAAAGAAGTATCGACGGGGTTGCACGTTTGATCGATGGCGCCGTATTTATAAAAACAGCAGAAAATAGGACTTGCCTTAGCCATGGTGGGAACAATGGATATTAAAAAAAGAGAAAAGAGTACTTCTCATTGAGGAAAAACTGTCCAATATGAATATAATTATGTATTTTTAGATTCTAAGCAGTTTTTTTTACAGGATAGGGTGACAAACTAGCACACAGTCCACCTGATGATAAGTGGTTGCTGCGGCCCATGGACATCTACATCTATCTCCGATTACAAATCAAAATGCAGATGCGTTGTCACCTGTGACGACTAAGATGGAATGCCTCGTTTCCAGTAAAAAGGGTCTCCGGTTCTCTACACTCGTCATACGAAATACAGCAACATTAAGCTACTATTTTACGCTGGTATTCTGTGGGAGCGTGGTGCTTCCTCGGTCGAGCCGACTCATTCGTGCTACAACTATACTACTAATATAACTGCAGCATGGCTCTACCACCTATAAAACAGTTCGAATATTTGTTAAGTTTGGTATTCAAACATATTGAAAAAGAAGTCACGATATTTCGATAAAGTGTGAGTACCAAAGAATGTTTGATGGTGACATTACGTTTTATAGCCACCGGAAATTAATATTAAGATTTAAAGTACTGCTCTCTGATATCAGACTTCTATCAAAACGTCAAGACATCCGCTTGTATCAAAGCGCGGGCGCCGACTGGCGAGTGGCGACTGGTTGTTCTAAATCGTAACGTTGCGATTACACTGTCCTAAATTATAAACAATTTAGGAAGTACATCGATTGGGACCTCCAATTTGACTAAATCGGATCCTAACTGTTCTGACTACGATTACACCTTCCTATTTCTTAATTAGATTTCCTAAAAATTGTATAGTGTAATAACCGCTTTAGTCTGATCGTGTGAAAAAATCTGCTTCCATAATTATCTACAAATAGGTAGTTTATGGGTTTGTTCGTATGTTATTCAGTTGCTCGGAAACAGGTAGGAAGTTGGGACAGGTTCGAACCCTGCAAGCATCAAGTATTTGCATGGCTACAAATAACTATTCCGGGTCTTCTTCGATGATCGTTCATATGCGTTTTTGTACCTAAAACTCCTCCATGGAAAAAGAAGGAGAAAGCCTGGTAAGGAGATTGTTACGTGGTAGAGTAGAGACACGGTGTAGCTATATTATGGTTGTAGCATGAATAGTTCGTCTCGAGTGGGGAGGACCACACTCTCACAGAACATTAGCGTAAAATAGCAGCTTAATGCTGCTGTGTTTTGTATGGTGAGTGTAGAGAACCGGAGACCCCTTTTACTGGAAACGAGGCATTCCATCCTAGTCCTCAGTGGTGACAACTACGTACGTAACTCACTACGTACGTGACACTTAAGTTTCGAAGTTTAAGTGAAAGTAGAGTAATAAAGTTACTGTAAAGGCAACTATAATAGTTACATATTATTTATTTTCATAACTAATATCTTTATATATATATACATATATATATATATATATATATATATATATATATATATATATATAATATGTATGTATAAATTGATGTGTCCGTGTGTAATATCTTTGCAATATCGAAATAACTGCCTTAAATTGAGCTAAGAGCATTTTATTTTTATTTTTATCGGTTAAACTTTCCAATATGGACCATCGATTTCAAAGCCCATATTTTTTGTAGATAGTACTCACTAAAAGAAAGCGTTTTGCAAAGTTTTAGGTTGCGGAAACTTACGGTTCATGAGATATATTTTTTTAAACTTTTCATACAAATTGGCAAATAACACGCAATTACACCAATTACAAAATGAATTTGACAAATCATTGATGTCAAACGTCAATTAGTGTAGGGTTCCGAATATTTTGAAAGTATCGATACGTACTCGATACCAAGTATCGTATCAAAAGTATCAATACTACTTGGTATCGAGTACATTTCGCTAATTTTGGAGACTAGAGGGGTAAGAAGCCGGGAAGTTGTGCTCCGGCGCTCCGTGGCAGCTCCGGCGCTGCGGGATGAGCAGTGCCTCCGCCCTAGCGTAGGGAAGCACAGGCACCTGGGCTCGCCTTCGCAGCT